>OZ005660.1:69715106-70315106 GCA_963930645.1 Salticus scenicus | reverse complement strand
CTGTGTGTGTGTGCGTGACAAAATTTTGTGGCGACTGCATCTCAGGTAATACTGCACAGAATTTCATACAAATTGATATGTAGTTACACATTGACATAAATTAGTGCCTATCAACTTTTGGTAAAAATTGTCCAACAGCTTGCGTTGCCATTCCGCTTTTTCTAAATTTTTACCATGGTGGTATAAGACAAAATTTTGTATAAATGTGCATAATGAGAATTATTTTTTAATAATCATTATGAAATTTAAAAGAATTATTTGTAATAGAGATAGTCAACTGGGAAAACAAATTTGTGCATGTAGGAGCCTCGCCTCCCCCCCTCGAGGGGAGTAAATTTTTATGATGAGTATCTTTCAAAAGAGCTCGCCAATACCTTTAAAACGAATGGTTGAACCATCGATCTGGGATAATTTAAAATAAAGTTATCGATTTTTTTTTTTTTTTTTTTTAATGTAATATTGAGAATAAAATTGACTTATTTATATGTATATTTAGCGTTACACTACTTCTTTATTATGGAAATCGTCTGTATTATCATGGAAGATAATTGCTTTAAATAGCAATTTTAATAAATTACTTTTACTGAGTGAATTTGTATAGGAAAATATAGAAGAAAGTGATGTGGTGGCCACAACATACTAGTTTTTCTTTACAGTATACAAAAGCCCAAAAAATGATTTAAGTGATTATTCTCAGAGCCTAATGTGAATTCCCCCCCCCCCCCTTCTTTATGATTGCATTGCGACTGAAACGAACCACAGACAGGTTACAAAAAGAATTATTCCAGTTTAATATATCAATTGATAGCAAAAGAAAACTCCTTGTTGAAGAATGTAAAATATATTTATTTCTGACTTCTTAAGTAATAGAAGCAGACCTGTACATACACATAGTTAAGGAATTATTAAAAAATCAATTTAAAGTTCTTCGGTGAAATTGCATTCGGGTGAGAGAAAGAGCGAACAAGGTAAAGGTCTAGCGGAGGGACCTACAACGAAGAAGCAAATAAGACAGAAGAGCGAATAATTTCTCAAGAGCCTGTGTTGAATCCAACCACAGTTTTCCCCAGATAAGGCAGCTTTTTAAACAAAAGGGCCAAATGTACCAATGAATCGTTACTTTGTTCTATTGTTAATTCAATGGAAATTTTTCGAAAATTTTAATGATCGCTGAGAAAGGCAACGCCAAATTCTAGCATGGTAGGGGTAGGCTCGTGAAATAACAGCTATGAACGAGGAGCCAGAAACCTTATCAAGATGAGGAAACTAGAGGTCTTCACGGGCCAAAAGTTTTAGGCTCGGGAACGGCCCAGCCCGTTTATTTTATTTTATTTTATTTTATTTACGTTATTTATTTCTTTTTTACAACGTATGGCACAGCCCGAACGAAACCAATAAAATCAGGAACAACCCGACCCGATCTGAAGAAAAAAAAAGGGGGGGGGGGGGAATCATGCATTTCCATGCAAAAATTTTTTTAATATTTACTTTTCAGAGATTTTCTATTTGACAGGCATAAAGTCAAATAAAAAATATTAGTATTCATAAAACAATGTAAGTAGATATTAAAAATGATTAATACTGCTGAAAATCTACTTTTACCCATTTCCACATATATCCCGTAACGTATCCGACGATTTTTAGATGATCCTGTAAACAAAACCTTAATGGTAATCTAATCATTTTTCAAAGGAAAATATGCTTTTGCGCAATTGAAAAATGGTGCTAATTTCATTACATTTAGTGCCCTGGATAGAAGCGGAAAGTGCTTAGAAATACCTTTTATAATACCTAGACTATCGGCCATAGGATATAAAACCTCACAGAGAATAACGTATCTCTTTTGTTTATACATAGTCGCAAACTAGTAGCGGCATGCATATACTATTCTGCATAGGAAACCTGCAACTGTGACTTTAAATAACATATATATCATTTTCGAGAGAAAATAAAAATATTTGCAGAAAAGGCAAAGCGCGAACAGACGCACAGTCAGACAGTCAAACAGTAAGTTTAAGTTATAAACAATTTTTGACAAAACGAAGTTTCATATGACATTCTATCCTATAAAATTATGAAAAATAAATGACTAAAGGAACGTTTTATGATTTCTTATCGGCTCTGCATTAATTAACGAGGAAAGTGGGGTGGGGGGAAAAAATTCCAAAAAAGGTCCAAAAAATCTTAATCCAGGCCGGATACGCACGAAAAAATTAAGCCACAGACCGGCCCGGTACGGTCTGAGGATGCAAAAAAATATTAAACTCGAGACCAAATTGCAAAATTCAGCACAAACCTTTCACGAAGGCTTGATATGGGCTTCAACCCCTGGCCCGTTCAGACCTCTAGAGGAAATGATTAGATTGCACAATTAAATGACACTTTATTTAAGCAAATGAGGCAATAAATAAAAGTTAATATATTGAAATTCGCATGTATCTTTGGAAAATTAGAGGTAAAAAACAAATTACAAATTTAATAGCCGTTTAATGTGTGTGAATAAAAGTATTAAAAAAAAAAAAAAAATAGACTATTTAATTGACTTAAATAATATTATTATTAAATATGAAATTTTCACATTACCTTGATTAAATTGAATAACTTGAGTACTGAAACTAAATTTAAATTAATCACTTTAGTAGATTATTTATTTCATTTAAAAGTAAAACATTTGATTATTTCATATTTAAATTAATAATTTAGAATGAATATGTGTGGTAACTCTCTCACACCTATGGTCAGTAGTTTTCCATAAAACTAAGATCTTCTCTAACTGTTACAAATTTCGCTTTATATAAATTACTGGTACTAGAAAAATTTAACCATATTCTATAGATTTCCTAGCTACTCCTTCGCTATTAGATCTAAAAATTTGGTAATAGAAATTTTTGAAACTAGTAATTTCTGGCTTTAATAAATAAAAGGGCCAAATTCGCCTCTGAGGTCTTCCGATGATGCGATATTAATAGCTTTCATTGTAAAAACCTGTAAATATTGTTGTATTCTGGATTTTTCAAAACGTGTAAATCCATTGAAATCCGGAAGTCAGAAAATTTTTAAGAATCTGATACTTTCTTCTATTGAACATAGAATAAAATAATAAAGCTGAGAATAAAATGTGGAACACGATATATACATTTTTGACAAGAAAATACGTGAAAAAGTACATTATTTGAAAAATTTGTAATTTTTTATAAAAAAAAAATTAAACTCACCTAAATCAAATTTGCATTCTTCCAAAAAAGCCTTGAACCGTCTGAAAGAAAGAACAAACAATAGAAAAAACATCAAGCATTACGAAAATTTATGGACTAGAAAAAACTAATTTGCAATTTTGACGGAAAATTTATATAAATTCTCATCAAAGTTATAACAGCCAATATCCTGTATTAATCCTATTATTCACAGATGCCTGTAGAACTACTTTTTCAGCAAGAACAATACATGTGCGAGGAAGAAAAATTTAAAGACAATGCAGAATAGATGGAAAAGAGTCGGGCAAGCAGGGGGAAGTTGAGGTACGTTGGTCCACTTTTGTTCTTTCATATTTTATCTCATCAAAAAATTAACCCTGTAGTTTGACTGTTTTCGATGACTAATTATATTTTTCTTACCATCCGTTTCAAAATTTACTGTTACTAATTTTTTTCATAAACATATTTAAATAACCTTGCAAAGTGAACCAAGGTGCTTAAGTCTGCAATTTCTTTGTCCTCTTAATTGGGCTCGTTGGACCATATCGAATCAAAAATTATAAATACGATATCGGGTATAAATATTTCCAATATTATATTAATATATATATATATATATATATATATATATATGATCAATATAGAGCCTGCTAAATTGATTGTAATCGAAAATAGTTGGTATAGATCGACTCTATTCATCAATCCATCCTAATTATTTTTCCCCATAATCTTCTACTATAAGTCATACCATATCCATGGTTAAGAACAATAAGCTGGGCTAATCGCCAGGCACAGTGAAAATGTTCCTTCCATTAGGTTACCCTCTCCTGTATGGTACATGTTCCTTATCGTAATCTCTTTTGTAATGATTGCTAGTGTCCCTTTCGTATTTCAGTTCCCAGCGAAAATCTTCAAAAACTCAAATTTATGCAAAATGTTGCCTTCTGCCATGTTGTATTTATTCATTTATTTATTAACTTTGGACAACTTACGAAGTTTTAAAAATAAAATATTACTATATATTCAGTAAAGTTCTTTCCGATATCATAAATGATATATTAAAACTATATCGACTTCGTTACGATGAATCATTCGTGAGATAACGTCTGCATAGGACAATAACAAACTAATAAATTAACTAATTAAATGGTCAAATTTATATAGAAATAGGAAATTTTAATACATGAACTATATAAGCATCGCAAAGTAAGATCATATTTGATTATATGCTTACAAAATAAGTTGCTAATTAGAATTTTTTTTTTATTTGGGGGGGGGGGGGGGTTGAGATTTTATTATTATACATTTAAGTATAGGAATCTATATATTATTTCTCTAACGTGGGCCAGTTCCGATTATATTTTGTTAAAACGATACGATAATGGTGTAATTAATAAAATACGCAAGGATAAAAAATAATATTAATAAATGGATAATATGGTTGAATTATCTAATAAGAAAAAAATGATGACATTTGACTGATGGGATTATTTTATGGAAAAATGTATTTTTAAAAGTTGCATCTTCAGAACCTTTACAAGCGCCATTTTAAACATAACAATACCTTAAAGACAGAATATGAATTATCACAAATTGACTAAAAAACATAGTCATGAAGAGTGTAATCAAAAGAGGAGGAATTAGTTTTTTTTTTTTTAACTAAAAAACTGTGCCAAAATAAATAAATAAAAAGTTATCGTCAACAGGACGAGATAAATTTAAAAGTCGTCATGGCGGTCTTCTACTAAAACTGTACTGATGAGGAAGTGTGAAAACTGGGTTGTCAACTATGAATTTTATTTTTAAATCTTTCTTTGAATGATTTTGGTTTCACTGTTGCACAATGTTAATTTAGTTCAAATAATGATTTGGCTACGTGTAAAGTAAAATTTCAATTTGGTAGTGAAATTGATATAATATTTATGAGTTTCAAATTTAAAAGGTAAATAAGAAAGAGTGCGGAAATTTCGCACAGGTTTGCTAGTATTTAAATGTTTTATTAATCTGAACTTTAATACAACGAAAATTGCAAATATTGCTATTAAGGGCCCTTTTCAATCACCGCCACCGGAAGCCGAAACTAATGTTATTCTATGGGAAATTTTTCTTTACAAATAACTCATTAACTAATGCATATTTTTAAATTCTGCTTTCACATTTCGAAAATTCCCAGCTGTTAAATCGACGGACCTTTCTCAAAAAAAATTTTTTTTTTTTTTTTTTTTTTTTCTTTTTTTTATATTTCATTTTGAAGCTGCAAAATACGAACTTTCAATATATGAAATTTTTTCATTTTTCAGTTTCAAAATAAAATATTAAAAATTAAAAAAAAAAAAAAAAATTTGAAAAAAAAAAAAAAAAATCCGTCTATTTAACAGTTGTGAATTTTTTGAATGTGAAAACAGAATTTAAAAATATGTATTGGTTAAAAAGTTATTTGTAAAGAAAATTTCCCCATAGAATAACATTGGCTCGGCCTTCCGGCGACGGTAAGTGAAGAGAGCCGTTAAGAATGAAACTGAAATGCTTAAATTTATGGATAACACTGGATACAGCCGTATTTTGAGGTTTTTATGAAATTTCATCTCGGCGAAACTTCCCGTGGAATAAAACGTCCCCGGAAATAAATCCCTGCAAGTATGTTTCCTGAAGTTTTTTCAAAATTATTTAAGTTGAAAAACCTTAGTTATTGATTATCAAACTGAACATTTATTAAAAAGTGTTTTATTTAGGTTAACTATTGATTATTATAAATAAATTATGTACATTTTTAATATTTAGATAATTGATAAATTGAAATTATTAAAATACTTACATTAGAATATTTTTTAAATCATTAGAAAACTTCAAAAAGTAGTAAACTTTATAAAATAAAATTTTAAAATTTAATAAATTTTACGGCTGCGCCGATTAATCGATTAATCGGTTCGGTTAATCGATCAATGCTTAATCCCGATCAATTTTTTTTAATCAAGTTAATCGTTTCGATTAATTCGATTAAATTTTTTTCAAAATTCGATTAAAAATTTTCAAAATTCCATTAAAATTTTTAAACTACGAATTAATGTAAAAATTTAAAATGCTGTTTTGCCTACAAAATACTGCCCCACCAGTGGCCGAGTGGTTCTGTGTTCAAATCTGGTAGACGGATAGTGCCAGGCTCGATCCCTGGTCGCGCTCGTTGACCTAGCCGCCCGGAAGTTTTCCATGGTTTTTTCCGAAACTCACGTAAATACGGTCTAGTATCCCTCAGAAAGACCCTCAGGGCATTCCACCTATAGGCCTAGGACCCTAGTGAAGTCAGTTGGCCTTAATCCCAAACACACACACACCTACAAAGTATTATTATTTTTTTTTTTCGCGTATTCGTGTATATATATATATATATATATATATATATATATATATATATTTCACATAAGATCAAGCTTAGATCTCGAAAATGTCAATGTGCTTGTGTGTTTAAGGGATTGGTTGAAGCAGTATCTTTTTTATGATCTGTTGGAAATTGGAATTGTTGTTGATATTTGGAAATAAACATGTCTATGAGTTTCATTCTGATCTGTCATTATATATGAGTGAGTATAATTTAAATATTTAATATTTATAAAGTACTTTTTAGTTATGTTTTTTTATTATTATATATCAATAATTAAGAGTCAACCTTATTAAATATTCCTAATTAAATGTCTTCACAATTAAATCTATCTTAAACCGGAAATGTATTTAATAATAATAATAATAATAATAAAAGATTTATAAATGCTCAGTCACGTACGAACATTTGCAGTTAATTTTCGAAGTGTTGTATATTATCTTCGTATTTAAAATAGATTTTTATTTATTAGAAAAAATTAAGAGGTTTTCGTTTAAGGAACTAGTTAAATTAATATATCATTTTTATGGTCTGTTGTGTACTGTCTTGGGGTTAAAAAAAAAAAAACTTGCAGAAGAATTTTATTCATCGTTCAAATAAAAAAAATCTGGAGTGACTCCACTCGACTTTCCGAACATTGAGTAACTAACAGTTTTGTAGATAAAATAAAGAAAGAGGAGTTGCTAAACAAACAAAAAAGAGAAAATAATAGCAGAGTGTTTGAGTATTTTTCTCCATCTATCACACGAGGTTTTATTTAACGCTACTGAACTTTGAGCCCTTAGATCATAAGGATAAAGAATTTTTCGTTGTGTCTCTGTAAAAATCTATAAATGCTAGATTCACCAAAATACTTATAGTTAGTGCAACAGTGATTTATAATATTCATACAAATTTTCAGCTCAATTGAATAAGGCGTTTAGATGCTATCGCTGGTCTCATAGGCCATAGAGATAAAGATTTTTTCTTTGTGTCCCTATAAAAAAACTGTAAGTGCTAGATTCACCAAAATCTATACAGTTGGTTCAAATGTGACCTATAACATGTGTACAAATTCTTTGCTGAGATTAATAAGGCGTTTAGACGCTATCACACTTTTAAAAATTTGGCAAAGAATTTTTCTTTGTGTCCCTGTAAAAAAAACTATAAGTGCTAGATTCTCCAAAATCTATACAGATTGAGTATCTGTGACCTATAATATGTGTATAAAGTTTTTGCTCAATTGAATACGGCGTTTAGATGCTATCGCACTTTTAAGATTTTGATCCCTTGGCCATAATGATAAAGAATTTTTCTTTGTGTCCCTGTAAAAAAACTATAAGTGCTAGATTCACCAAAATCTATAGGGTTCGTACTATGGTGACTTACAATATACGTACCAACTTTCAGCTTATTCGAACAAAGCGTTTAGACGCTAGCGTGTTCACTCACAGACATACACACATACATACACACATACATACACACATACATACGCACATACATACACACATACATACACACACACATACATACATCATCGTAAAAATTGTGAAAACGGACTCGTTGGACCTCGAAACGTATAGAAACATCAAAATCTCGAATTCGGATTTTTGACATGATTACAATACTTTCCTCACTATAGTGTTCGGAAAGTAAATATACAAAGAAAAATGAAAATCGATTAAAAATCCGATGAATCGACCGATTAATTGATTAACGATCTACGATTAATCCAGTTAAAACTTTTAATCGATTCCCACCCCTAATAAATTTACATATTTGATAACAGGGAAAAAAACTAAATGATAATAAATTTGTCTAATTTTTATTTTTTAATTCCTGCTTACATTTTCACATAAAAATTGTATTTCAATTGCATGTAAAAAATTATAATTTATTATTATTATTATTATTATTATTATTTTGAATGAACTTTTGAATTTAATAACAGATTTGAATTCTATATAAATGTAGGTACAATAATGAAACGGGAAATGGAACACAGAATTATTTGTCAAAGATATTCCGAAGCTTAATTTGAATCGTTTTAATGCAAGTTTACATAACAGTACTCGTTATCTTATCCCTTAATCTCCAATCTGTATTTACAGTATTAAATTTCAGGATAAGAGAAAGTAGTGTGAGTGACACATCAGATTATTATTATTATTATTATTACTTATTTTGCTTTTCAATAATGAATACTAAAGAAAACTTCAGCAATAATTATCCTTGCAATATATAAAGGTGTAAATTCTAATAAAATAATATTAGTTTTTTTTTTTTTTTTTACATAATAATAATGTAGGGTGAAGCGGTGTAAATAGGACAGCGTTTTCGCATCGTTCCATTTTCACTTCAGATTGCTCAGTTACTATTATTTTCTTACACTTCTGGAAAACTTTAGGTTTAAACTACAATTAATTGGCATTTGAAAAAGACGACTTTTTTTCATAGTTTGACAATATGAAATACTTAAATAATAATAATAATAATAATAAAATATCTAGAGTGACTCCCCTCGACTTTGCGAACCTTAAGTAATTAACGGTTGCATAAATAAATTAAAGTAAGGCACGTCGTTAAGCAAACAAAAGTGAAAATTATAATAGGGTGTTTGAGTATTTTCCCCCATTGTTTAATTTTACACTATTGCTCTTCAAATAATTTGAGCACATAGATCGTAAGGACAAAGAAATTTTTGTTGTGTCCCTGTAAAAATCTGTAAGAGATAGGTTCACCAAAATTTATACAATTCGTGTGAAAGTGATCACGACATGTGTATAAATTTTCAGTTCAATCGAATAAAGCGTTTAGACGCTGTCACACTTTAAAGAATTTGAGCCCATAGGCCATAATGATAATGAATTTTTCTTTGTGTCCCTGTAAAAAAAACCGTAAGTCCTAGATTCACCAAAATCAATAGTGTTCGTGTTATGGTGACCGACAACATATCTACCAACTTTCATCTCATTCGAACAAAGAGTTTAAGCGCTATCGTGTTCACTCACACACATACACACATCATCGTAAAAATAGTAAAAATGAACTCAGGGGATCTCAAAACGTGTAGAAACATCAGAATCTCAAAGTCGGATTTTTTAAATGATTACAATACTTTCTTTATATAATATGCGTATGTTCGGAAAGTAAAAAAGTGTGTGACAACCATACTACTTCTATTACCCCACAACATATTACATACGCTTTTTGCAAATAGTGTGTCCAGAAGACGTAAAACTGACTTTACAAATTAGATATCTAACACTATTTATATAACAGCAAACTAATGCATACGTCGCGTCGTGAAGACATATAAAACAGAGTTTACATTACGAGTTTAAAAATAAATAAATAAATAATAATATTCGGTAGAGCCGTTCTTTTTCTCAAACACTAGGTCAAATAACGAAAAGTAAATAATAAAAAGAAAAATATAGTAATACTTTTGGAAGGATTATTTATCTAGAGAGCTTATATCCAGAGCGATTTTTTTTTTTTTTTTTTTTTTTTTTTTTTTAACACTTAATAATTGTGTATAAATACAGTGAAGCATTGATAATCTGGCATCGGCGGGAAATAGATGCTTCCGGATTACCGATTTTTCCGGATTATACTTTTTCCATAAATTTATAAAAATCGTCGATCAATCAGGACATTCAAATAAATAATCCCTAAAAAAGAGTTTAAAAAAATACATACTAGCCCTATTAAAAACGTAAATAATTAAAATAACGTTTGAAATTAGCACGAGAAACACTTTCACTCCTTTAAAAGCACGTGGCTTTTTAATTCTTGCCGATCACAAGAATTTTGAGCTTGTGTGTTCCTGCTGCATTTGAACACGCTAACAACGTTATTCGATCCTTATACTCTTTAATTCCTGAGGAAGATGGCTCGTTTCCACATGCTAAAGTCTTTTCGGCAAGCATCTTAGAAAATTGACGTCAATCCGTAAATCAGTAAAATTGAATCAAAATCTGTAAACATTACTGACGATCCATAAAAGATGGCAAGTATGCTGCTCCATGGTCATCTGCAATTATCCTTTTGAGCACTACAATTTACGGGCGGAGGAGGGGGGGGGGGGGAGGGGAGAGTTCTTCATTGCCGGATTAAAGGTTTCCGGGTTATCAATGCCTCACTGTACATTTTTATAAATGGGACATCACCTTCTCTTCTTACGACCATCGGCATTGTTAAGTTGCCTTAATACAACCTCCCTCGAGCTTAAATATTTTCCGTTGGAATCTGAAATAAAGCAATAAATGGTTAATAATTAAATAATTATTAAACTAATTAACATTAATTAAACAATTGTTAAAATAATATGGCACCCTCTACCTAAATTCCTATTTGGTGCAAAGAAACTCCTGTTGCAAAAGAAAAAAAAAAAAATTTCGTAAGCTTTTGAAAATATATGATGACAACACAACAATACACAAAATATTTGTACATAAGATTTTTTTCCATAGGGCGTATTGAAAAAATAAAATAAAATGAAATAACACATGAAAATCCTATTAAATAAAATTCGCCACTTCCGTCAGCCAGAACTGAATCTGAGGCTATACATCTTCCCTGTCTTCGGTCACCAAATCCCACTCAATGGAGAAATTTGTTTATATAATTACTCACTACCTAATGTATTTTTTTAGTTCCCCATCATACAATAGGTATGGGGAACTTAGGTAATCACAAAAATTTTCGACCTCGGTTTTTTGACTTTTTTACACGTTTTCAGGTGAGAGGAATCCGAAAATGACAAAATTTGTATGGTGTCTGTCTCTAGGGAGTCTGTTAGTGGGTCAGTCGGTCAGTCCGTTAGTGGGTCAGTGTGTTAGTCTGTGTACACGATATCTCACGAACAAAATTGTCGCATTGAGGTCAGATCAGTTTTAAAATATTACTTTCGACACTGGCAAGAACCCTATTCATTTGCAACATTCGAATTTCAAAACTTCGTAAGTTATTAGAAATTTACGATTTTCTTAACATGGGAGAATAGGACAAAAATTCACTTAAACGTGCATTAAATGGAAACTTTTTACTGTAAAAACGTCAGACCAGTTTTAAAATATCAGTTTTGATGCCGGAATGAACATCAGTAACTATAAATATGCTACTTTGAAATTTTCGCAAGTTATTGGAAATTTACGAATTTCTTAACATGGCAGTATAGGGCAAAATTTCACATAAACGTCGATTTTTAGAGATATTTTCATCGTAAAGATATCAGACTACTTTTGAATATCAGAAAGAATATCAGACTATTTTTGAAATATTATTTAGGACACTGGCAGGAATATTAATGACTATGAATTTTCCAATATAAACATTTCCTAAGTTATTGGAAATTTACCAATTTCTTAACATGGCAGAATAGAGCCAAATTTCACATAAACGTCAATCTTGAGGGATATTTTCATCGTAAAGATGTCAAACCACTTTCGAAATATTGTATAGGATACTGGCATGAATGTAATAGACTATGATTTTTCCAATTTAAAAAATTCGTAAGTTATTTGGAATTTACGATTTACTCAACATGTCAGCATAAGGCAAAATTGAGCATAAACTTCCATTTTGAGGATCATAAATACATTAGACAACTTCGAAATTACATTTATGATATTTGTTTGAACATGATTGAATACAAATATTCTAACAGGAAATTTCGTAAATTATTCGTAATTTACGATTTTATCAACATAGCGAAATTGTAAGTTTTTCATATAAATATGAATTTTGAGGATTATTGCATTGGAAACAGTAGCATGAAAACTAAACAACGGAATTGACCCTGATAAAATAAATTAATAGATTAGAATAAGATAAATATATCGAAGTGAACGGTGGATAGCCTATTAGGCGGGGATTTCATTCTGTCACTGTATCAAGCTTTGGTCAAATTCATTTCTCTTAACATGAATATAATATGTTCTGTACTAGAAATTTATGAGAACATAAATATGATGGGGAACTGAGAAGAGTCAACCTATGCCAACTAGTTAAATTATGTTTTCTTATTCGGAAAATTCACAACCGTTGAATTTTTTAAAATTTTTAGCATTTCATTTTGCAGCTAAAAAAATGAGAAAAAGGCATTTAGTAAAAATATTCGAATTTTTAAACTCAGAATTAAAAGAATATATTTTTAGAAAACGAGTACCAATTGAACGGTTTTGAATTTTGAGGATATGAAAACGGAATTTAAAAATATCAACTAGGTAATGTATATTTCTGTAAGAATTTTTCCCATAAAATAACATTGGCTTTCGCTGCCCTTGGCGATATGGGATGAATACCTAACAATTTCTCCATTCAGCGATATAAAAGTGATTAAAAATACTACTGATTAAAAATCAGTTAAAAAAATTTCTGTTGCAAATTTGTCTACGTTGAATTACTCAATACCTGAACTAATAAAATATGTAGGACTTCAACGAACTATAAATATTATTTTAAAATGGATAGGTAGTTTTAACCATTTGAATCGAATAAACGCACCACAGACGCCTTTTAGTATGATGCAATATCATCTTGAAATTCTGTTTGCGGGAAAGTCTGGAGATACCTTCAAAATAGTCGGTCAGGCGCCGTTTTTATAATGACCGCGTTTTATTTCGAGTTAATTGATCCCTTGAGCATAAAAATTTGCCCCACTCATTGAAAATTTATGCACTTCCGTATATATTCCGTATATATATGCACTTCCTTCCATAATGTACGAAGAATGTGTCACTGTTTTATGAATGCAATTTTCAATAATTCGGTCACATTTTTATCATCTCACTAGTTTTTTTTTTTTTTTTTTTTTTTTATCAGCCCGAAATAATATAAACTTGATTCATCAGACAAACCAGTTCGGCCTAATAATTAACTGATAGTTTTTTTAAATTTTTGTTCAGCTGAAGTCTTGTTTTTTTAATTCTTTTCCTTAGTAATGTCTTTTTTTTTTTCCAGATCTTTCGGTTTTTAACATACGTTGTTTAATTGTTCCCGCACTGTTTTTGAAGAAATTATTTTGCTATGAACAGTTTTTTAATATTTTCTAAGTTATGAGCTTGTACAAATCGATTTTTTTTTAAACTTTTGTTTCTTAACTTGCCATCATTTCGCTTGGATGGACAACATGGCCGCCTAAAGACACATTTTCCGTTTAAACAGTCAAAAATTTTTATATCTTCCTAAAAATAATCTCAGGAATATTTCGTTAACATTTAATTAATTTGCCATCTCCCGTATTAAAATATTTTTTGACTTTCATTCTAAAATTAATACTTTTTGTGGCATCGTTAAATGCCTGATACTTGCCTTTTTAAAATACTTTCTAAAATTATAATTTTCCTGACAGTTTCATTTTATTTTTAACACTGGGCTCAATCCTAAAGTGTACTTGGAAGGCGACGTAATTTGCTTTTTAAATGACAAAATTGGCGGTTGCAAAAAGGGAAAAGAGAAATATCCAAGTGCGCCTTTTTTTTTTTTTTTTTTTTTCACTTAGTGTATATTGTTCATACACTTTATATTATACAGTTTTCTTGAATAATAATGATTTAAAAAAAAAAAAATGCACTTTTTTTTTACCAATTCATTGAAAATTACGAGATTGTTAAGGGACTAAAATAACAAAATTAAAATATTATACATAGTCTAGATTGAAAATTACAAGCTAAATCTATTATTATCATGTTTTTATTAACTTCGATTCTTGTTTGTTTGTTTGTCCGGTACAAATCTTGCAATCGATTTTTACTAACTAACTTCCCTGCTAGCTAGACATTTGAAACTTTTAGAATAGCTCAGAACCCGATGACAACACAATACTTCGAAGTCCGATTTTCGAATTTTTGATTAGTTTTCTTTTAATTAAAATATGAAAATAACAACCTCCTAATGGCTTTAAATAGTTATAAGATAAAAAAAAAAAATATTTTTTTATATGCCATGTTTTAAGTTTTCTGATGAACCATACAGCTCTTACCAATGTGCATAAAATTTTTAAAGTGATAATGACGTCCATTTTTGTGAGATGCATCATTTAACTTTTTATAATTTTTTTAGCGTTCACGTTTAATTAAATGTATTTATTTTTATCCGCGATTGTAATGAAATGCTCGCCCTCTGGTGGGCTAAGGTGAAATTACAATAAACATGGTTTAATTCGAATTCCATACAGCCGCCATTGCTTGCCGATACTTAGTTTCACATATATTTATTGAATAAAAATGAATAAATACGGTAAAAAAGATAACACATACTGTTGTGTGCTACAATCTAACTCCAAAGGATCAAGAAATCCAGAATTGAGCTTCCATTTATTTCCAAATGACAAATTTAAAATTTCAGTTGCTTCGGCTAATGGAAGTAAAGAATTAATCAGATGATTTGAAACTAATATTTGTTCAGCTTCAGTTAAAAATCTACTTCCGATCGAACTTTGAATAAACTGAAGTATTTTTTCCAAAAGCAATCAATTTTCCATAATGTAATGGCGGAGAAATTATAGTACGAATATTAAGTAGAATAACAAAAAGAACACTAATGGAACACACGTGGCTATAATGTTTACTAACAACTGCAGTGTTGAGAAAGCGCCATCTATCGATCATTACAATCGCGGATAGCGAAAGAAAATAAACTCGTAAATTTTTTTGGCAACAATTAAATTATAGCTACTATTTTAGTGGCTATTTTAACGCTATTAGGATGTTATTATTTTCATATTTTAATTATTTATTAGAAAACTAATCAAAAATTCGAAAATAGGACTTCGAAGTATTGTGTTGTCACCGGTTTCTGAGCTATTGTGGAAGTTTCAAATGTCTAGCTAGTAGGGGAGTTAGTTAAAATTCGATTGCAAGATTTGTACCGGACAAACAAACATACATACAAACAAACAAACAAATAAGAATAGAAGTTAATAAAAACATGGTAAAATATTCAACTCTCTAACTTCCGTAAATATTCATGGAAATTTTTGAAATTGATGTACGTTATTCATGTTTACTATGGAATGTTCCCATAGTAAACATGATATTACTATGTTGCTACTTTTATTTTTGTACAAATCATAATGACGTCAAATCATAACTATGTGCAAATTTCGTGAATAATCATTATTGCATGTATATATTACATGGGATTGTCTTATAAATAAATAAATAAAATAAAAAAATTATCCGCCCCCTTCCATAGGCACCTTAATTACATTTTATTTTTTAGTTGCAGTTCCCATTAATGTATTACATGCAAGCATGCGCGCATGTATTATTATTATTATTATTGACTAGCAGGCTTTGCCCGCTTCGCTGGTCATTATATCGAAATGAATTCTCGATATTTCATATTATTAATTAAAAAATAAAATCTGAAGAAAAAACAAAAATAAAACAGAAAGAAAGAAAGAAATCAGTCAAAATGTAAGTTAAAGTTCCCGCTACCTTCAGTAGAGGTTTTCCTGCTCCCCACACTTTTCGAATCTCGAGCCCCAATGCCTTCAGCAGTACCTTACCTATTTTTTACTCCCCTTCCCATACGGGTAATGTTGAAAGTTTTGCAAAATTTCCTCCCATTAAAGTGCATATTCCGTACACTTAATCAACACCCAGTCATCAAAATTCATCATTCTAAGGTAATCTGGAGTACATTTAAGCTTGAAAACGTCTTTTTTGCTCCGCCAGCTTAGAAGAAGGGGGGGGGGATAATTTCGCGAAATCCCTTTATAGTGCGACTTGCATACACGTACCTAACCAGACATTAAAAAAAAAAATCGAGATCCTGAGATTATTTGAAGCAAAATTATGTTTTAAAACGTGTTTTTTACCCCCCCCCCCCCTGCTCATAAAGAAGGGACAGGGGAGAGAATTTTGCAAAATAACTTTATACTATGAGTTAGATACATATAACCGACCCACAGATCAGGAATCTCCTTCCTAAGATAATTTAGTGAAGAGTTACACATATGAATAGAATGTTTTTTGTCCCCACCTCCCGAGAACGGTAGGGTGGAATTTCACAAAACTCCTTTGTAGTGTGTGCGTTGAGTGCGCATAACCATCTGACATATAAAAAAATCGCTCTCCTGAAATACTTTGGAACAGAGTTACTCTTAAAAATGTGTTTTTGCCCCCCACTCCGCCCTTAATAGAGGCAGGCAGAGGGAAATTTCGTAAAATTCCTTTATAGTGCGTGTTGAGAACTCATACCCAAACCACACATAAAAATTAATCTTATTGTGATAATTTTAAGCAAAGTTATGCTTGGAAACGTCTTTATTGCTCTCCCTTCCTTAAGGGGGAAAATGGGGAAATTCACAAAATCCCGTTGCAATGGGTGTTGGATAGACGTAAATAAGCCACACACTAAAAATTGTGGCCTCAGCTCCTATGGATGTCTTCGGATAAATTTTACTCTTTTATATATATAGATAAATCTTTCAAAATTTCGCCATGTATTAACTATAGATAAATTAGTGCAACAATTTCTTAATGCAATCTATCTACGGAATGCACACTAATATTACGATTGTAAATTTTTCATTGATCTGGAATAACATCTCTAAAAATCTTAGCCCCTCCCAAAAGTGGAGTTCTGGATCCGCCATTGTTTCCCGGTAACAGAAATTTATTGTGATTTCTTTGGCAAGTCATGGGCACCGATTTGATACCTATCGTCTTTGGCGATTTTTGTATTTGGCGATCAAAAACATAATACTCAAATATACATACCAGATGTATATTTTCGTAATATATATTGTACGAAATATTGTTTCATATTATTCATATTAAAATAACCATGTTTTTGGAAAATAATTAAATATGTTCGCCAGAAAACTTGGCGATTTTTTTTTCCTTCCGCCACAAGGACGACAGATATCAAATCTGCTACATATGTTATGTAATTTATATTTAAAATTTCAACTTTTTCGTGCATCTGTTTCTTTTTCTTTTTCTTTTTTTTTTTTTTTTTTTCCCTCGGATTTCCTTAATTTACCTGTGTAATAAATATTTTGGCGACGGTATTGTCAAATTGTAGATATTTTTATATTCAATATCCATCAGAAATTTTTAAATTGACGAAGGTTTAACGATATTTGAACTTGATCTCGAAAACAGATAAGTACCGATTACTATAACAGTATATTTTCGTTTTAGGAGTGCATTTCGCGATTTAACGGGTTTTTCTATTCGATTAGAAAATGACGAAAATTTAATAAATAGTAATAAACTCTATTTCTATAGCAACCGAGATGGGCTAATTAAGAAGGAGAAGACACTGGTAACCTGGGAGTGCAAATTTTTCATGCCAACAAAAAACGTCAAAAATCCGGTCATGTTTCGTAGTAACGCATCTGTTCCATATTCAAAATTGTAAAATAATAATAATAATAATAATAATAATAATAATAATAATAACGATAAAATAATAATAAATAAGTAAATAAGTTAAATATGTTAAATATCACCTAATTTTTTATCAAAAGGACATTCACATCGCGACATTTTCATCAAATTTCTTGCATTTAATTATACACATAATTATTTTTTCGTAGATCTGAACCAAATTTAAAAGTTAAAAATAAATGAAAATTTTAATAAATGAATATTTATTATTGCCAAAACGATTGAAAATTCTATAATTTTTTTAAGGGCTAAGCGGGCTATACTAATTATTCATAGATATAAGTAATTTATATTGATCTATTATCCCCATGTTATCATGCAAAGATTTTTGATGCCGAAATCTTTTTTTGGCATCAGCCATTACCCGGTATATACTGCACGGCTTTCAGCTGTACTAATAAAAAGATGAAAGGCAATAGGTTTTCATAAGTAAGTTATATTTGACTTATTTACGAAAAATATAAATTTTTTAATCAGTTGCTTTGTTATTATCATGAAATAATTACCGTCTTCATGCTCAATGGAATGCTTTTAGTTCCCCATCATACTTAGGCAATCGTGAAAATTTTCGACCACGGTTTTTTGACTTTTTTACACGTTTTCAGGTGTGAGGAATCCGAAAATGACAAAATTTGTATGGTGTCTGTCTGTAGGTGTCTGTTAGTGTGTCAGTGTGTCAGTCCGTTAGTGTGTCAGTGTGTTAGTCCGTTAGTTTGTTAGTCTGTTAACACGATATCTCACGAACAAATGATCGCAGAGAGGTCAGATCAGTTTTAAAATATTAATTTCGATGCTGGCAAGAACCCTATTCTTTTGCAGCATTCGAATTAAAAAACTTCGTAAGTTATGAGAAATTTACGATTTTCTTAACATGGGAGAATAGGACAAAAATTCACTTAAACGTGCATTAAATGGAAACTTTTTACTGTAAAAATGTCAGACTAGTTTTAAAATATCAGGTTTGATGTCGGAATGAACATCAGTAACTATAAATGTGCTACTTTGAAAATTTCGCAAGTTATTGGAAATTTACGAATTTCTTAACATGGCAGTATAGGGCAAAATTTCACATAAACGTCAATTTTGAGAGATATTTTTATCGTAAAGATGTCAGACTACTTTTGAAATATTATTTAGACTACTGGCATGAATATTAATGACTATGAATTTTCCAATATAAAAATTTCGTAAGTTATTGGAAAATTACGAATTTTTTAACATGGCAGCATAGAGCCAAATTTCACATAAACGTCAATCCTGAGGGATATTTTCATCGTAAAGATGTCAAACCACTTTCGAAATATTATATAGGATACTGGCATGAATATCATAGACCATGATTTTTCCAATTTAAAAAATTCGTAAGTTATTTGGAATTTACGATTTACTTAACATGTCAGAATAAGGCAAAATTGAGCATAAACTTCCATTTTGAGGATCATAAATACATTAGACAACTTCAAAATTACATTTATGATATTTGTTTGAACATGATTGAATACAAATATTCTAATAGGAAAATTTCGTAAATTATTCGTAATTTACGATTTTATCAACATAGCGAAATTGTAAGTTTTTCATATAAATATGAATTTTGAGGATTATTGCATTGGAAATAGTAGCATGAAAACTAAACAACGGAATTGACTCTGATAAAATAAATTAATAGATTATAATAAGATATATATATCGAAGTTAACGGTGGATAGCCTATTAGGCGGGGATTTCATTCTGTCACTGTATCAAGCTTTGGTCAAATTCATTTCTTTTAACATGATTATAATATGCCTCGCACTAGAAATTTATGAGAACATAAATATGATGGGGAACTGAGCAGAGTCCACCTATCCCAACTAGTTTAGTTCCTCATCATACTATAGGTATGGGGAACTTAGGTAATCGTGAAAAATTTCGACCTCGTTTTTTTTACTTTTTTGTACGTTTTCAGGTGCGAGGAATCCGAAAATGACAAAATTTGTATGGTGTCTGTCTGTAGGGTGTCTGTTAGTGTGTTAGTCCGTTAGTTTGTTAGTCTGTTTACACGATATCTCACGAAGAAATTACGCAAAGAGGACAGATCAGTTTTAAAATACTAGGGGGCTCTGCCCCCTGCTCGCTCCGCTCACCAACCCCCGAAGAAGGCTTTCCCTCACCCCGACTTGCTTCGCTCATTAACCCCTGCTGGATTTTGCCCGACTATTCGCAACTTTGCCTTTCATTGAATTGGAATATTAATAATACATAACACAAGAAAAAAGTTGAACAATATTATAGAAATCCACCATATATGGTATCACATTGAAGTACACAATATTTAATATTATATCGTTTAAAATATGTGAAAAATCTGTCTTAACGTTCGACAGTTTAATAACAATTTGCCATTATTTTGAAAGAAAACATATGTTAAACAGCTAGACACACAAAATAAACAACGATAGCACTAACTGTTTAGAACAGAGAGAAATTCTTATCTAAACGATTTAGCGCTTCAGCTTTGGTATACGATCCACTTGTTAAATTTTTGTCACTGTTGGACGATGAATTTTTCGGGTATTATTGCTTGATTAAAGAAATTATGAACTTATTTTTTCTAATGCCTATATTTTTTACTTAATAAAGAAGCATCACAAAACTGGCGTTGTAAAAATTATTACTTACAAACTTTGAATAAACACCATAAAATGCAATAAACTCGCAACAATTGTTTCGGGTCGAAAAAACACACGACTCTTCATCAGGCGAACAAAGTAAGCACGAGTGCTGCAGTCAAAGCGGCAACGCACAAAATCGTTTAAAATGAAAAGAAAAAGTTTATAAAGTAGAAACTAGTAGCTATATTTAGTTTCTACTTTATAAACTTGTTCTTTTCTTTTTCTTCTACTTTATAAACTTTTTCTTTTCATTTTAAACGATTTTGTGCGTTGCCGCTTTGACTGCAGCACTCGTGCTTACTTTGTTCGCCTGATGAAGGGTCGTGTGTTTTTTCGACCCGAAACAATTGTTGCGAGTTTATTGCATTTTATGGTGTTTATTCAAAGTTTGTAAGTAATAATATATTTTTTACTATTGAATTGCTTTTAGTTAATTTAGGGCAATATGTAACACTCTGCATTTATTTCTAATGTACAGTCAGCCAAAAAAAAAAACGCCCCCCCCCCACCTAATTTCGCCGTAAATTATCGTAGAAACATGTGGTTGGTACCAATCGATTTGTAATAACGTCTAGTTTATAATGATATAGTTAGATTTTGCTTAAGGGGTCGTCTACATATTAAAACTGGCATCAACTTCATTTTTTTCAATGGTAACCCCCATTTTTTATAATTTATTTGAATTCTTTGGACAAAATCATCGCGGAAAATGGTATAGTTTATATATTTTGCTCAAACCTTCCCAGAGTTATAAGCTGTCAAACTATGAGGGCGCTAATGTTAAATGAATGTGACAAACAATAATTCATATCTTCCAAAATAATTATGATATTGAAATTCTGTTTTTTTTATATGATAGAATGAAGTGACCCAAACATATTCCATGCATATTTTTGATAATTTTTTTTTTTGAAATATTAAAATTATTAATAATTTCATATTTGAAAAAATTATGAATTATGACCTATGTTAATTTTTGCATAAATAGAACGGGCATCATCAAAAACATGGGTTTCCAAATTTACAGCTTGTTCTTAACATTATTTTTTGAGTTACAGTGATATTTTATTTTTTACTGTTGTTAGGGGGCCGTCACTTATAATAATTTGTATCCTTTGTGAGTAAATATCTGTATATATTTTGACGAAAAACTATTTTAATTTACCTTAATGTTATTCTAATTGTTTTCTAAGCAACATTTCGATGTTTATGATACAAATTGGATCATTTTTATAAAATTATCGCAATGCAAGCGAGAGATTGTGAAAAATTTTCCAAAAGAAATGAAGCCCCGCCTCTATATTGCGGAAACATTAGTAAAAAAACTAGTTTCTGTATTCGTATATGACTCTCTATATGACGCTGGTATGCATAAATGTCAATGGCATTTACTACATCGAATGCTGAAGACAAAATTTAAATGATTTAATTGGAAGTATGTAAAATAATTTTGTTTTATAATGTAAAGTTGTAGAAAAACTGTGTAAAGGCGTGGCTTCCGCCGCAAAGAGGTTTATACTCGATTCTGAAATGTTAAGTCTTTGTTCTTAAATATTACATAACGTTTCCCAGTTTCTCACTGCTAAAATTCTATTTTGTCCCTTTTGTGTTTTGTTTTTAACTTGAATATTCTACGATTCGTACACCTCAAGTTAAATATCATGACGGTAAAAAAACGCAGTAAGACGAGGACTATTATTTTAAAAAAGAGCAATGCGCTGTGAACAATACTTTTTTTTCCTTTTTTTAAATTAATATTGTGGTGCCTGCTTTTTCGCACCTGGTTCTTTTCTTTCGGTAAATTCATTTCGAGACACATCAAGACACTGATCACACTTGGTTTACTTTTAAACGTATATTTACTTACGGCACAAACATAAAATACATAACGAATACAGAAATTAACATCAAGTAAAGTATTTTCTAAAAAACATGTAGAATGGAACGTTAGTCCATCTTTATTCACATACGCACACTCTGTTGCCACATTTTCGTAACAAACTTTTTAGTTCTTGTTTTTTAATACTCTCGAAATCAGAGGTGCGGCGTTCACACCTTCCCTCCAGTTTCACTTGAGGGACAATGGCCTTCGCAGTGAAACTACTAACCAAAATTTGTGGATAATTTATACAACTGTTCATGAAAGTCTAATTGTCCTTTTAAATTCTTAATTATTGTTTCATCTTTAAATAAATGTTCATAAAAGTCTCATCTTTGACCTACTACGCGATGTTCCATCAAGAGCAATAACATTTATATTTCACTTAATATTTAAATATTTTCTATGGTATAAAATAAGTAACATTTAAACACATAATAGAAATAAAATATATATATAATATATATGAATAAACATTTATCCTGACATGGATTTTCTTATGCACTTTAAATAATCTTAATGAATTAATATACTTGAATATAAGAAACAAAATAAACACACACACATATATATATATGTAATAACAAATACAATATTAAACTAACTTATGACTTTATTCATGAATGCGTGATAAAGCATCTGCAATAGTATTACTGCTTCCTGGCTTATGAGCAATAGTCACTTGATAGCGAGATAGAGCCAATGCCCATCTTTGTAATCTGGCGTTCTTAGGAACTGTTTTTCTATATTAGATCTTAATGTTTCTGGAACTTTATAAAGATGAGGTTGTTTCCTCTCTACTCCAGACTTTAACTGGATAACATGTGGCGGAACTTTGGCTTTCCTTAATTCCCCATCAAATATTGTTAGATATTCTTTAATCAGATTCAACAGCTGTTTATGTTGCTTTGCTGATATCGAATTTGATTTTATACCAGCTTTTAGTTCTTCATCTGTTACTTGCCGTGATTCTACGGGCGCATGTTGTATATCTCCAAACTCTTCATCTGTTTCGTAAATAATTCCTACAGCTCTGACAGGTTGAATATATTTACGCAATTTATTTTGATGAAGATGTCGAACACTTCCATCAGGTAGTTTGACATAAAAAGAATGTGGAGACTTCTTTTGTACTATTTCTCCTGGTCCTTTCCATTTTGAACAAAGACGATTTGTTGAATCAGGGATTAACACTACAACTTCATCCCCAACAGAAAATTCGGTATCTTTTGACCGTAAATTATGATAATGTACATATTTCTGCTGCTGTTCTTGAGCTATGCTATTCGCATACTGTGCCGCGTCTTCTAAACGGTTCCGGAGTTTCAACAGGTAGTCAGCTACAGATTCTCCAATCCCTTGAGGAAGTACGACTTCATCTTCCCAACTTGATTTGAGGATGGCTAGAGGTCCTACAGGTGGTCGCCCATGAACTAGTAGGAATGGGGCAACACCCGTTGTAGCGTTAGGCACTTCTCTGTATGCCCATAACAAGAATGGCAACTGTTTATCCCAGCCTCGACCTTGTGAATTAATTGCATGATGTAGCATGGATTTCATAGTTCCTATCCATCTTTCAACCAAACCATTCGATTGTGGATAACCTGGAGTGGAAAATTTAGGAACACATCCTAATCGTTTTAAAAATTCTTTTGTCAGCTGTGCGGCAAAATTTCTTCCGTTATCCATTGCAATTACTCGAGGAATTCCAGTTCGTACAAATATTTCTATAAATGCATCACAGGCTGCCTTTGCTGTTAAAGACTTCAGAGGTATTGCTTCCGGCCAACGACTATGCTGGTCCATAACGCACAGTACATACTGATGGCCACGTGATGACTTTGGCTCTATTGGGCCTAAAATATCGGCATTAACCACTTGAAATGGGAGTTCTGGTCTTCCAACAGCTTCGATAGGTGTTCTATCGTTTACTTTTCCTTTCCTGCGCATTTGACAATCATGACACGAAGCACATAATTGTTTAACTTCTTTTGGCATTCCTTCCCACCAGAAAGACATTGCAATTCTGTCTCTGGTCTTCTTAGCTGCCAGATGTCCACCAGTAGGAGTTTCATGAGCTAATTTCAAAATGTCCTTTCTTCTGCTTGCCGGTACGACCAATTGAATATATTTCTGTCCGCCTACTTTACCCATATGATATAATAAACCTCTTTCAATCCAGTAACCATTTTTATATTGTCTAGCTTCTTCGAAGCACCTTTTCAATGTAGGACAGGCTAACTGCTCATCCCTAAACACTTGTGCTTGTGGAACAGGGATATTTTCATTTCTTTCATCCTTACTATCGGTTTCGGTCAATGTCTGTTTAACTACTGAGTTATTAAAGACTTTGGTTTCTGGATGATGCGACTCGCTGTTGTTCAGCTTTGCCTTTCGAATAGTCTCGTGACTTTCTCCCTCCATACAGAACATACACTTCTCATTATCTTCTGTGAGTGGGGTACTAATTGCCTCATCCCCAAGATAATTGTCGTTTGAATTATTCTCAGGTACACTGAACAAGGATTCACCGACTTCATTTATTGTGATTACTTCAACCTCTTCTTCTGAAGAATAGTTTCCGGGAGACCTTCCCTCCACTTTGAACAAGGACGGTTCATTGTTTTCTTCCACTGGGGTGATATTAACCTCAACCCCTGAATTTCCAGGATTTCTTCCTTTCACATGGAACAAGGATTGTTCATCGACTTCTTTCTTCGGGATATTCACTTTATCCCCTAAAGAAATGTTTTCGGGAGACCTTCCCTCCACACTGAACAAGGATTGTTCATTAGCTTCTTTTACTGAAGTGATTCCTGTATCATCTCCCAAATAAGAACGCTTTTGTTCCTTCAACCATTCATATACCCTGGGAGTGATTAAAGCTTCCTCATGCAGCCCTTCTACTACTGCAGCATGCACTTGAACATATGGAATGATTTCTTCATCTGTATGAAGACTTAGCGGAACTGACACAAGTTGTGCTTCCACTGGATTACCTATAGCAGGTCTCAAAAGAATTTTCCCACTTGACTGTAAGTGTTCCTCAGGTACAACTGATTTTCGTAGTACGGTGATTTCTACACCACTGTCCACGATGCCTTGAAATTTTTGACCTCCGATTCCTAAATCCACTTTCAGAAGCTCGCCATCTTTCTCGTTGACTGGAAATTCCCACTCGAAACAAGCGCTATTTAGATTAACACTGACCTTATTAAGGCCCTTACTTTCTTGACTCTTTTTGTTTGTTTTCACGTAAGATGTACTTGCTGAATTCAATTTGGGGCAAGATTTTTTCATATGGCCTTCCTTTCCACACCAATAGCAGGAGAATTTCGGACGAATGTCTCTTTGTTCTTGCTGTGGCTTAGTAAAAACCCTTTTCTCATCTCTATTGTTATTTCCGAAATTCGCCCCTTTGGATGGAAGATTCCAATTTTCTTTATGAGAAATTTCTTTCGGTTTTTTATTGAAAGTCATTTTGACATTTTCATAATCATCTAATTTACTGGAAATAATATCAGATGACTTAAACAATGACCATTCATCGATGAAATGTTCTTTAATTTTTGGAGGTACTTTCCTTTTAATTTGATCTGTAATAATCAAATCATATAATTCTTCAAATGTGTTAACTTCTAATCCCCGAATCCATTCAGTAAAATAGTTTTTCAACTCGTAAGCAAAATCTCTCCATGTGATATCAGCTTTTTTAGTATGCTTATTGAAAAGTTGTCGAAATCTTTCAGGAGTAAGTTTATATCTCTTTAACAATAACTCTTTTACTTTTCCGTAATCATTCGTGATTTCTTCGTCTTCCCGAGCTATAACTTCCGCGATTTCGTATGGCAGTAGCCCAATGAGATGAGAAACCCAATCATCTCTTTTAATTTCGGCACGTTTTGCCTGCCGCTCAAAAAGAACTAAATACAGGCTAATTTCGCATGTTTTAGGATCAAATTTTTGTAAGATGTTATGTAATTTTACGCGCGTTTTCTCAGAAGTTTCATTTATAATTCCTTTCTTCTCAAGTTCTATTCTTGCATTTTCCAACCGCATTTTTTCCAATTCTATTTCTTCTCTTCTTAGGCGTTCCTCCATTAGTCCAGTCAAAATAGGAAAAATAGAAGAAAAAAATCGTGTAGTTTTGAAATTTTGCATACTCATAGCCGAGGGGGTCCTGAACAACATACTAAAAGTCCCCGCCCGTGGGAGGTGAGCGGGGGGCAGGGGGGGCAATTAAGGGGGGCAATTTTCAGTTTTTATTAAATATCTTAAAAACTATCGCATTTAGAGAAAAAATGTCAATTACAAAATTAATCTACGTAAAATTTCCTACAAAAATGTATATTACATTTTGTTTGTACGATCATTAGTTTAGAAGATATAGGGAGATGAAATAACACATTTTCTTGAAAAATTCTTTTTTGCAATAGTAAAATCAACTAAAGTGTGCAATTAAAAGGGTTCTTGCCAAATATTTTCTAATGTAAAAAACAAATATATACATAGGGAATATGCAAGGATAATACAGCATGTTTTGTAAGTTTTAAATAATTTTAAGGCTAGTAGGCGCAAGTGGCGGTTTGAGTAAAAATCTGGATAAGTCCAGACAAAATAGGAAAAATAGAAAAAAAAAAATCGTGTAGTTTTGAAGTTTTGCACACTCATAGCCGAGAGGGTCCTGAACAACATACTAAAAGTCCCCGCCCATGGGGGGTGAGCGGGGGGCAGGGGGGCATTTAAAGGGGGCAATTTTCAGTTTTTATTACTTATCTTAAAAACTATCGCATTTAGAGAAAAAATGTCAATTACAAAATTAATCTACGCAAAATTTCCTACAAAAATGTATATTACATTTTGTGTGTACCATCATTAGTTTAGAAGATATAGGGAGATGAAATAACACATTTTCTTGAAAAATTCTTTTTTTGCAATAGTAAATTCAACTAAAGTGTGCAATTAAAAGGGTTCTTGTCAAATATTTTCTAATGTAAAAAACAAATATATACATAGGGAATATGCAAGGATAATACAGCATGTTTTGTAAGTTTTAAATAATTTTAAGGCTAGTAGGCGCAAGTGGCGGTTTGAGTAAAAATCTAGATAACGAAGACCCAAAACCGATCAACATTAAAAAAAAAAATCGTGTAGCGTAGAAATCGAGCACAGTTATAAAGTTAAGTGCCCTGAATAACATACTAAAAGTCCCTAACCATGGGGGGGGGGGCATTTAAAGGGGGCACATTTCAGTTTTTATTAAGTATCTTGAAAACTATCGCATTTAGAGAAAAAAAAGTGTCATAGATATAAGATTTTTTTTAATGTTGATCAGTTTTTTGTCTTCGTTATCTGGATTTTTACCAAAACACCACTTGCGCCTACTAACCTTAAAATTATTTAAAACGTACAAAATATGCTGTATTATACATAGGGAATATGCAAGGATAATACAGCATGTTTTGTAAGTTTTAAATAATTTTAAGGCTAGCAGGCGCAAGTGGCGATTTGAGTAAAAATCTAGATAACGAAGACCCAAAACCGATCAACATTAAAAAAAAAAAAAAATCGTGTAGCTTAGAAATTGAGCACAGTTACAATGTTAAGTGCTCTGAATAACATACTAAAAGTCCCTAACCATGGGGGGGGGGCATTTAAAGGGGGCACATTTCAGTTTTTATTAAGTACATTTAGAGAAAAAAAAATCTCAATTGCAAAATTAATCTACGTGAAATTTCCTAAAAAAATTG
Organism: Salticus scenicus; assembly: GCA_963930645.1. NCBI lineage: Eukaryota > Metazoa > Arthropoda > Arachnida > Araneae > Salticidae > Salticus > Salticus scenicus. Next base: position 70,286,863 of record OZ005660.1, on the reverse strand, counting down.
TATATTCTATTTTGTTTGTATGATCAATAGTTTAGAAGATATAGGGGAACGAAATAACACATTTTCTTGAAAAATTCTTTTTTTTTTTTTTTTTTTTTTTGCAATAGTAAAATCGACTAAATTGTGGAATTAAAAGGGTTCTGATAAAATATTTTCTAATGTACAAAACAAATATATGCATAGGGAATATGTAAGGATAATACAGCATGTTTTGTACGTTTTAAATAATTTTAGGGTTAGTAGGCGCAAGTGGTGTTTTGGTAAAAATCCAGATAACGAAGACCCAAAACTGATCAACATTAAAAGAAATCTTATATCTATGACACTTTTTTTTCTCTAAATGCGATAGTTTTCAAGATACTTAATAAAAACTGAAATGTGCCCCCTTTAAATGCCCCCCCCCATGGTTAGGGACTTTTAGTATGTTATTCAGGGCACTTAACTTTATAACTGTGCTCAATTTCTAAGCTACACGATTTTTTTTTAAATGTTGATCGGTTTTGGGTCTTCGTTATCTAGATTTTTACTCAAACCGCCACTTGCGCCTACTAGCCTTAAAATTATTTAAAACTTACAAAACATGCTGTATTATCCTTGCATATTCCCTATGTATATATTTGTTTTTTACATAAGAAAATATTTGACAAGAACCCTTTTAATTGTACACTTTAGTTGATTTTACTATTGCAAAAAAAGAATTTTTCAAGAAAATGTGTTTTTTCATCTCCCTATATCTTCTAAACTAATGATCGTACACACAAAATGTAATATACATTTTTGTAGGAAATTTTGCGTAGATTAATTTTGTAATTGACATTTTTTCTCTATATGCGATAGTTTTTAAGATATGTAATAAAACTGAAAATTGCCCCCCTTAAATGCCCCCCCTGCCCCCCGCTCACCCCCCACGGGCGGGGACTTTTAGTATGTTGTTCAGGACCCTCTCGGCTATGAGTGTGCAAAACTTCAAAACTACACGATTTTTTTTTTCTATTTTTCCTATTTTGTCTGGACTTATCCAGATTTTTACTCAAACCGCCACTTGCGCCTACTAGCCTTAAAATTATTTAAAACTTACAAAACATGCTGTATTATCCTCGCATATTCCCTATGTATATATTTGTTTTTTACGTTAGAAAATATTTGGCAAGAACCCTTTTAATTGCACACTTTAGTTGATTTTACTATTGCAAAAAAGAATTTTTCAAGAAAATGTGTTATTTCATCTCCCTATATCTTCTAAACTAATGATCGTACAAACAAAATGTAATATACATTTTTGTAGGAAATTTTACGTAGATTAATTTTGTAATTGACATTTTTTCTCTAAATGCGATAGTTTTTAAGATATTTAATAAAAACTGAAAATTGCCCCCCTTAATTGCCCCCCCCTGCCCCCCGCTCACCTCCCACGGGCGGGGACTTTTAGTATGTTGTTCAGGACCCCCTCGGCTATGAGTATGCAAAATTTCAAAACTACACGATTTTTTTCCTCTATTCGTCAAATTTTGGCCTTCGTTGCCTGGACTACATCTCTTCTTTTCTCTTACGTTCCTCTATTTCTTCTCTTCTTAGGCGTTCCTCCATCTCTTCTTTTCTCTTACGTTCCTCTATTTCTTCCCTTCTTATGCGTTCCTCCATCTCTTCTTTCCTCTTCCGTGCTTCAAGTACGTTCGCTAATGTTTCTTTAACAAATTCTTCATCGTAATTCTTTGAAGCCAAAATAGCATCTCTTAACTCATATAACTTTAAATGTTGAGTTCCTTCCACTCCAAGCTCCGTAGCAACTTCTTGCAAATCTTTTTTATTCCCTTTACCCAAAGATGCCATCTTCGGATGGATGAAATCAAATCAAGTTCAAATTTTCCTTAAGAACGCCAGATTTGACATCTTATTTTTTATCTTAAACAACATTTTCCCCCAAATTAAATAAAATAATCATTAAGTCGGAATGCATACATAAAAGGAGAAAAAAAAAATAATATGTATCGAAATAACAAATAAAAAAAAAATGTTTACACAATCAACTCTTTCATTAAATAAATCTGAATATATGTTATTACATAACCAGCTTTCAATAAATTAGAAATAATGTTGCCATAGCAACACAATCAACTCTTTCATTAAATAAATCAGAATATACTTTATTGCATAACCAGCTTTCAATAAATTAGAAATAATGTTGCCATAGCAACCTTTAATCAAACTTACTTTTAAACAAAAAAAAAAAAAAAAACAATTTCCGATTCATTCCTCAAAGTAAAAAAAATAAACAAAACCGGACGTTCACAAGAATAATTCACTAGTTTTTTTTTTTTTTTTTTTACTGAGATATTTCATTAATATTCCAATAATAATAAAGATAAATAAATATAAATAATTATCAAGGTCTAACAAATACACAATCATTCAATAAAACAGAACAAATAAATCAAAACAGAACTCTCTCTCTTTTTTTTTTTTTATCTGCTTTAATGAAATCTTATTTATTCTAAATCACGTGATGAATAAAAAGAACACACAGAAATTAATCACAATTATCTTGAATAGCATAAAAACATATTCTTTTCATCATTCTTTTTACTATTTTCCGGCTTTTTAAATACAAATAAACAAATATATTTCTATTTTTCATTTTTCAAACACTAGAATTATTATTATTTCAACATTACGAAATATTCAATTTTCATTTACATACTCTTTACCTTGTTGGAATACAAAATCGGAACAAAATATCTAAATGCTTAATCCTAATTATTTAATTTAAAACTTATACAAAATATGACTCTTGATGGAACATAAAAAAAAAACATACCCTTTTTTTTTTCATCACTATCATGACATAATCCATACGAGTACTAGCTATATCACATATGCTTGTCGACTTCGCCAATTGTGGTGCCTGCTTTTTCGCACCTGGTTCTTTTCTTTCGGTAAATTCATTTCGAGACACATCAAGACACTGATCACACTTGGTTTACTTTTAAACGTATATTTACTTACGGCACAAACATAAAATACATAACGAATACAGAAATTAACATCAAGTAAAGTATTTTCTAAAAAACATGTAGAATGGAACGTTAGTCCATCTTTATTCACATACGCACACTCTGTTGCCACATTTTCGTAACAAACTTTTTAGTTCTTGTTTTTTAATACTCTCGAAATCAGAGGTGCGGCGTTCACAAATATAACTGAATTTTATTAATTTTTATCAGATTTTTTAATACAAATTTTCTTTTTTATTCTTGTTGTGACATTTTTGCATTCGCTTACTCTACCGTTTATGTTATTTAAATTTTATCGCATGACGTAACATAATAAAATACTAGCAGGCTTTGCCCGCTTCGCTGGCCACTAAATTTAAAGGAAACTCGTTTCTATATAGCTTTATAAAAATAAAATAAAATAAATTACTGAAATTGTTCAAAAGCTCGCTCCAGGTCCCTGCTGCATTCAGCAGCGATTTGGTCATCCACTGCAACTCGGGCGCTTGTCCCTATTACCTGAGACAATAGTTTACCAATGAACTTCCATTTAGGTGCTTATTATATAACAGTTTCGAAATAGATAGTATCGAAAAAAATTGGAGTTTCCCTTTTATATTTGAATCCCAGTTACATGTGAACAACACTATACGTGTTGTTCACATGTAACTCGGACTGGACTCAAACGTAACTGGGTTTGGACAACATAATATTTGCTTTTACGTTATTTCATATGTTTTTTTTGTTTATCCAACCATTAAATGACAGCAATTTCACGCCAAATATTACAATATGCTGTGACCGGCTACGTCTGTCGCATGAGACAATTAATTTTTTGCGTTTATACATAATTCATGGGTTGTAAACCTGATAGTACAGCCTTAATATAGTTCTCTTTGGCGGCTTTTGAATTTTTGTCACCATTTTAGACTTAATCCATTGTAACAATAAGACTTAATCCTTTGTAACAATATGCTATGAGCGCTATTTCTGCCGTATTTTAGACAACTAATCTTTTTATGGTTATATATATTTCCCAGTAAACATATTTTTATTTATTTATTTAAATATTAATTTGAATTTTTCAAATATATCTGTTCGACAGCGTGAGAGTGCACTACACAGAGGTTCATTTGTTTGTATGATAAATTAGCATAGTGATTATTATATAAAAAAATAAATAAATAGGTAAACATTATCGTGTTACCCAACTTTATTATGTCGCTCCATTGGTGGCTTTTTGAATTTTTGTCGCCATATTAGCGATGGATTTTTTTTTTTTTTTTTTTTTTTTTTTTTTTTTTTTGTATGAAAAGGGGAAGACTATTTTGCTAATAATTTTATCAGACTCTTTTTTGTCTATGCATAAGAATCCTTTATATTCTGCTTATAGTTTTAATGCTTTTTAGGTTTAAAATAGTGCTTGTTGAAATAAATTTCCTATCTTTAAAACTGCATTTATTCTGTAAATTTTGTGTAAAAATAAATCATTTATGTCTTTATATATTTGATGCGCTACTTAGATTAAAATGGCTGTTGCTATATTAAACTTCTTGTCGAAAAACATTCGGTGTACTTCAACACCAAAATTTAAAAAATCACCCAGCAGGATCTGTTAATAAATCTGATAAAATAAAAATATGGTTCATAGAGTTTAAATAATCTATTTAAAAAAAATTTTAAAACCCAAATTATTAATCTATCGTATCACATACATAGATATAGTAATAATATATAGATTGATCATTGGGGACAAAAAAGTGATTCCTTTTCACTCGGGAAAAGACGGCGATTTTACCAAAATATGGCAGTCTTTCCCCGAGTGAATACACACGGGAATATGCACGAATGTTTTAGCAAACAAAATTCATGAATAATTTATTTACTAAAGGTGAATGAAAAGCCCCAGATATAGTTTCAAATTCATTCTTCTTCTTTTTTTTTTTTTTTTTTTTCCTTCATTACCACTTAATGGCTGATTCCAAAGCTTTTTTTTCGGCATCAAAAATCTTTGCACGATAATATGGGGATGATAGATCTATATATATTATTATATCTATGATCACATAAATCTTTTCGAAAATAGAATAAAACTTAATTTGAAAAAAAAATAATAACTTTTGTTTATTAACCAAAATAATTGATGAAATTTGAAATGCAAGTTGGTCTTGTGGGGTACAGGCTGTATATTATATTTTTGTGTTCGTGAGAGAAAATTTAAAAAAATTTGAAAACTGCAATTTTTAATCCCTTTTAAAAATCATGTGACTTAATGTGAAGCAGATTTTTCATTTTTTTTCTCCTAATGGTTTCCATACAATCTTCTGCTGTTGCCACCTGAAATTCATACTTTAGTTAATTTTAAAAAATCTAATTGTCCGATTGATAAGCTGTTTAATGCATCGGATTAAAAAAAAATTTCCCTTTCATTTGCTATCTTATTTGTAACAATGCGACTGATATTTCTAATTTATTTTCTAATCTTTCTGATTCTTTCTGATTTATTTTCCTCATTTTAAATAAGTATACGTTTTTTTTTTTTTTTTTTTTTTTTTTTTTTTTTATTTACAGGGATGGAACCATAGAATAATAATAAAGGAAGAAGGAGCATAAGGTTTCTACATAAGCTGTTGTGTTGCCACAAAAAACAGCGATTATTAACAAGCCTTTATTAACAAACTTCAATATTGAGAGGCACAAAAGGTGCTTTCGCTGGCATCTCACTAGAAGGAGTTTGTAAGCATTAAAGTATTAGCATGCTCCTTCTTCTCTATTATTATTCTATGGATGGAACACGGGCGCAGAATTCATACCGGAATGTGTTTAAGAAATTTCTCTACCTATAATATCGTCGATTTAAGAGGTAGAAAATTTTCTTACATTGATAGTGGTATGAATTCTGCGCCCGTGTTCCATCCCTGTATTTATTATTATTATTATTATTTTGTCGAAAAAAAATGGCAACAATTAAATTATGGATAAAATTTTAAAATTTAAATGTCTTATTTATCAGAAATTAGAAGGTTTTTATTTTCACATTTTAATTAATTAAGAAAAAACTAATCATCCGATTGATAAGCTGTTTAATGCATCGGATTTACAAAAATTTCCCCTTTCATTTTGTATCTTATTTGTAACGATGCGAATGATATTTCTAATTTATTTTCTAATCTTTCTGATTTATTTTCCTCATTTTAAATAAATGTACGTTTTTTTTTTTTTTAATTATTATTATTATTTTGTCGAAAAAAAAAATTGGCAACAATTAAATTATGGATAAAATGTTAGAATTTAAATGGCTTTTTTTATCAGAAATTAGAAGGTTATGATTTTCACATTTTAATTAATTAAGAAAAAACTAATCAAAAATTCGAAAATCTGACTTCGATGTGCACAATGACCCTTCGGGATGCACCTTTGTGTTAAATCTCGTGACTGTCCGAGCTACCGTTTTCGAAATCAGTGAAATATACATACAAATATTGCTCACTTAATAGTATAAGATAAATTTTTTATTAAATGTTTTTTTAATACTAAATAATAAAGCGGTTTTTTTTTTTTTTTTTTTTTTTTTTAGTTTTTAATATCTATTATTGAAACAAAGCGAAATATTATTTATTTTTCTATTATTCTAACCACGGCGTAAAACTGGCGTCACATTTATCACGGAAAAAGAATTTAAAACAAAGTAACATGTCTTATTACTTTTAAAGATATAGATTTTACACATTTAAAATTAAGAATTCAAGTACAGTAGACGACTGCAGAACGGAGAATACTCGTTCTAGGCAATAGGAAACCGTTTTTTCTATATCCATATTTCTTTTCATATGGATATACATAATAATTATACTCTTTCTAGTGAAAGTATATTCACCCTATTTTGCTTACATATACATATGAATATAAGGAATATTCTTAAGAAATATCGTAACACACAAATTGTGAAAGAAACGCCCACTGAAGGAGTTACAGATTTCAAAATGACGTGAAACTACGTCAGTGGTCGCGAAAATGTTAAATATCCTTTCTCAGATTTAGTTTAAATCTTGTTATCTATATTTTTGTATATTATCTATTGTTGGTTTGTACGCCTAAAATTAAATGTAAATCTTTGTAGTAACACTTTCATGCGAGGCTTACTGTATAGTATAAAATAAAAATATACCCAACAAGAAGTAGATAATAATTGTTAGTTAGTAGATTTTAATTGTTTATATATATACATATTTTATTATATATGTATTTTAACTTAAATTTTTGTCTCTTAAATAAAACAGTTTTTGCTTTTAAGAAGTAGATAATTCTTTTTCTTAAATATTAAACACTTTTTTTTAACCGCTATTAATTTTATTATCATTATTACTATTGTTCTTTTGCCTTGGTATCTAGATTTTTGTAAATAAACATTGTAGGGTTCATATGATTCAAACTATTTAATTTTCTTTATATGAAGTGTTGTATTTAACTATTCACTGTTTAATAAATTGAAACCAATAAAAATCTTTTAATTCATAAGCTAACACAGAAAGTTCTGCAAATTTGAATCGTTTTTTTATTTTATAACTAACATTTCTGAACTTTTTTCCGGTGTGAAATTTAATAAATAATGTCTATTGTGCGGTAGATCACTATTTATTTTTTCTAAATGTATAGACGGTCCCCTAACACATTTTCACGTGTTACTCTGTTTAGAATTGATTTAAATTATATAAATAGGTAGGTTTTCCGAACTGTCTTGATCTCAGAAATCTGAATATGAGGTCAAAAATAGGGGTCGTCATTGGAAAAAAATGAAGTTTATACGTGTTTTAATATGCAGATGACCTCTTAAGCAAAATCTGACTACACCATTAAAAACTAGACGTTATTACAGATCGATAGGTACCAGCCGCATGTTTTTACGATAATTTACGGCGAAATTGGGTGGGGGGTGGAGTTTTTTTTTTGGCTGACTGTACAACAAGGTTTAAAATGGTGCTTACAACAGTAAACATGCAACTTTTTAAAGTGCATTTTTCCTAGAATATGATTTAGTCAGATCTATTGAAATTAAATATCTTATGTGATTATTGCAATTATTTCAAACATTTCATTAGTAGTAGTACGACAGGACAATTTATTTCAGATAGCGATTTTGCATTGTCGCCATGAATGTGCGAAGATGCCCGTCAATATCTGATTTTACCATTTCTTAAACTATATTAAATACTAAGTTAAATCGGGGGGGAGGGGGGGGGGAATAACACTTTTCGAAACCTACTGATAAGCGAAAATTTCATCCTTGATTATATTGTAAAAACGAATTGCCGATTTGGAGTATTCAACATAGACCATCACCATTCATAAATTGGATGGCTTTTGAATGTTTGTTGACAATATTTTCTGAATAAATATTCATGGTGGCTCCTGAATACTTGTTGGCGATATATTCTGAATAATTATTATTGTTGGCGATATCTACTGGTATATATTGAACATGACATCTTAATAGTTGTTGGCGATATCTCCTGAACTTGTGTTAATGATTGGCTTCTAAATATTTGTTGGCTGCAACTTCTGGATGTGTACTGGTTACACCTTGATTTTTTTACATATATATTATATACTATTGAATTTAAAATGCGTGTGGAGAATGAAATATAATGATATTGCATAATATAATTTAATTTAATTTATAGAGACATCAAAGGTACAGGAAAAACTACTTTAGCCATTTTCTTTCTAATAGTATGGATAATATTTTACCTGGAGATATTTTGTATATTTAGCTCAAATAAAAAATGATCTTCTTTTTTTCTCTCTTGAATTAAGTTAAAAAATATTTAAAATAAAATTGAAAAAAATAAAAATAAATGTGCTAAAGCAATGGAACAGTTTAACCTCTTGGCGAAATTTTAAATTTGGCACCGAAGTGCCTTAGACTTTTCTTGCAAAAATCTTGGCATGCATAACTGAGATAGATAATTTAAGTCATCGTCAAAATAAATGAAAAATTTTAAATCTGGCAGTGAGGTCCTGTATTAGGCGTAACTAAAATATTTCAGCAATGCAGTTACTTCATTCCGTTACATGGAAAAATAGACAAAAAAAAAAAAAAAAAAAAAAAGTCCTGTTGTATTAAATTAAATTATGTTTTCTGCAAAGTTTTACATCAATGCTTAAAAAACAAAAATAGGTTGTGAATTTTACTATTAATATTATTATTATTATTGCACTATTTTATAATTTTTCTCGGTACTTACGTATTAACGCCATAGCAGCAGAAGTTGCGCTAATGCGCCAATAAAGAGTAATCTTGTTGTTCGCACACAAGAGACATAGGGGGACAGTGAGACATCTTTTGGAATCTTATTTATCAGAGTGAACATCTATAGTATCTCCCCACAACTGAATTTGGCGATTTATATTTGGCGATTATGACTAAATCATAAATCTAAAAATCATAAATGATAAAATCATAAGCTAAATCGTAAATCATAAGCTAAATCATATAATCATAAATCCAAAATAAGCAGCATGCAGGCTGCCACATTATATCTCAAAGAGTCCAGAACAACATCGTTATCGTTCAAAACGGCGCCAAAGAAAAATCGCCAAATTCAGTTGTGGGGAGATACTATAGTTGTACCTAGCTGCGGTGGCGTTAATACGTAAGTACCTTTTTCTCTGTATTTAAGGCATGGCTAGAGTTAAAATGGCTATTGTGGTTGCGTAAATGAATTCCTTGGCGAAAAAGATACGAGTTTCTTCATTTCTAAATTTTAAAAATAGCTAAATTGGTCATAGTAAAGATCCATCATTTTAAATATATTTTGAGTGAAAAAACTAAATCTTTATATAAAGTAATCTATGTTGTTGTCTCGTAAATTTCATTAAAAAAAATTCTGGGCTTAACTTCTAAATTTATACCACACATAATTATTATATTCATTACTAAACCTTTTTCGCCTAACGTTAAAATAAAAATTAATAATATAAACTAAAGTAATAGTATAAACTTAACTAATAATATAAAATAAAATAAAAATATAAACCAATTTTCATTTTATTTTAATTAAATTTTTACTTAATGTTTTTAAAATATCGGTTGTCGGGGAGGAGGAGAAGGAGAAGGTGCGCACATAGGAACTGATTTAGAACGGCGCTGGGCAGTTTTGTTTCAGTCGCTTTTCGAATCCGGACGAGGTACGAGGTATCTCAACACAGGGCCGGCTCCAGGCGGTAGGCAAGGTAGGCAACTGCCTACGGCGGCAAAATTTAGGGGCGGCAAAATCAGTTGGACACAAAAAATAAATAAATAAAATACTTCGATTATTGAATGTAGAAAATAAATAAATCGAAAAATAAATAAGTAAAAATATAAGTAAATAATCATAACAAGAATTTACAGGCTTCTCTGCCCATTCCTATAATTTGAAATGCAGACAAGAATAGACAAACTTGTAAGTTCTGTACAGTATGTATTGTATGCGCAGCCGCGCCGCGAAGGGAGGAATGCACACTCGCCGCTGATTTTACCAAGCTCCTTTTGACCTCAAATTAAAGAAAGTCAAGAGTTTGCCAATTGTAGGGACTTTCAGCAGTGTTCTTCCGCATGTAGGAATTATTTGGAGGTACCCTTTTCCAACAGGACATTATCAGTATATCCTAAGTATGAAAGAACGTCCTAGGACATCCTCAGCCATAAGGTAGGGACATTTTAAGTTGTCCGTAAAAACAGGCAAAAATTGAGTTTGAATTGGCAACAGTGATGTCAGATTTAAAACAATACTTCATTTATGCAATAGCGTCCATCAGATTCATTGGATTGGGGGGGGGGGGGGATAAATTTTTGATGAAGGTATGTTTCCATTGGCCAATCAGCATTTCAATGCAAATTCAATGGACATTTTTAAGGTTTTCTTCCTGTTGAGAGATCTATTGGTAAGGAACTGCCTAAAGTTTTATTAAAAGAGTTGGGAAAAAAAGGGTTAAAATTAGGAAATATGAAAGGTCAAGGTTATGAAAATTGCTCAAATATGAGAGGTGACAAATTTGGATTACAATTTTAAATTCCAGAGCATTTCACGCACATTGCAGCAGCCATTTATTAAAGTTAGTAGTTAATGAATTACTGCGAAGTTGGAAAAAATGTATAGATTCCCTAATATCTTTATTTCTTAAATTAGAAAATATTCATGATGCTTCATTAAGCAATTACAAAAATGTAGAGATAGATAATATGATTCAAAATGAGGCAGTTGTTTATTGATTACAGTAGGCAGCAAAATTATTGAAGCTGTAGCAATAATTCCTACTTAAAAGATGGGCACCTTATACTGCTTTGTTAAGTGAATATTTGTCGAGTAATGATCTTAGTCTTACGCTGTTTATAAAAAAGTAAGTTGATGATAAAAATTAGTGACCAAACTAAAAAAAATATATATAAAAATGTGGATGTATGCTTCAATAATTTTTCTGCTGACAGTACAATAAAACAATTAAAGTTTTTTACGTTTAATCGTCATTTGACACAGAATTTTTAATTATATTAATCCGATTAAGTAAGCTATGTGAAACAAAAGTTCTTGATTTATACCAAGCCATTAATTTATTAAATAGCTCATTATTATTATTATTATTATTATTATTTTAAGAATTATGATCAGTTGAATCCTTTGAAAACGTTATCTTAGAAGCTGAAAAGTTAGCTAATGTAATAGACGTAGAAAAACTTTGAATTAACTACACCACGCCATCATGTTCAATCTTAAAAATGAAATTTTTCTTATTAAAGTGTAGACGAATCTATAGAAAATTCAAAAGAGAAATATAAAATAGATTTTTTTTTTCTTTTCAGCGGTCAGTGCACTGAAGCTGAGATTAAATTTATTGAATAATCATAACCATTCTTTTGAATTTTTATGAAATGCCCACAAACATAAAGACACGTGCAAAAAGGAATTACTGAGACTGACACACTGTAAAGATCTGGGAAACGACTTAACAGATCGCGATTCCTCTGTTAAGTCGTTTAAATCTCAACATTTTAAAATTGGCTGGTAAAATATACTTTATTTTCTTCACTTTTGAAAAAAAAAAAAAGAATGTCCAGTTTTGACGTCTTTAAATTCATTACCTTCCTTAACATTGGGCCGAATTTAAGCACTGCTTTAAAAACTTTGTTAACCTTGCCCATAAAATTTGCTAACGGAGAAAGATATTTTTCTAAACTAATAATCTGGTGTGTCACTCACACAACTTTCTCTTACCCTGAAATTTTATACCATAAATACAGGTTGAAGATTAAGAGGTAAGACAACAAGTAGTGTTATGTAAACTTATGTTAAAACAATTCAAATTTGGCTTTGGAAAAGTTTTATGTGACAATTAGTTCTATGTGAGGGGGTCTACCGTCCCCTCAGCCCCCCGTTTAATTACTGCACCTACATTTATATAGAATTGAAATCTGTTATTAAAATTAAAAGTTCGCTTAAAATTATAAAATACAACTTTTGGATCTCCTGAAATTATTCATTTGTAAGTTACTCTAAGAGACACAGACAAAAATCAAGCTGTAAAAAAGTTTATTTCGGCAATCAGGAAACCTTAAAACGTGTAAATATACAAAAAACAAGAGATGAATATTTAGCTTAAAAACATACATTATTTATCATATCTGTGAGGAATTCATTTTAATTTCTGAGCAGCTTTGGTGGAAATGGTAAAATATTACAGTAAAGAACTTCCACTAACAATAAAAAAGAATGTTATCGCATAATATTTGTAGCCCTGTATATCATTTGAAGATTATGTACATACCACATGGCGCACCTAAATATAATCTTATAGTAGTGATCAGGGTTTAAACTGCCATTAGTTTTTTTTAGCATTTTGCTAAAAGGTATCATATTTTGCTAAAACATGTTGGTCAGAATTTCGCTAAAAAGCTAAAACTGGATAACTGTATAAAATATCTCTATAATAACTCGGATCTATTTTTTTTTTTTTTTTTTTGTAATATTTGCAGACCAAAACTACGAAAGGACTGAAATTTTTGGGAATGATTATATTTATGTAGTAATTTGGATTTATTTTTAATTTTTAATGATTGAATTTAAATGCAAAAATATTTAAAAGTATGTCAGAATTCTGAATTTCATTCATAGAAGCATTCTTAGCACTAGTATTTCACGATTATCTACCACTAGACTTTACTTAATTTTTCAATTGCTTTTTCATTTTACACATATGATATAAGTACCTCTTTTTCTATTGTTAAAATAAAAACATAGTTTCCCTGATTCATATTTTTAAAGTCATAAATATGGATGCTTGGTTAAAATCATCAATGAACAAAAGAATAGAAAAAAAAACTGAGGATAACAAAGCTAAGTAAAAGAAATCAATGGTATCCAAAGAATTAACTTTTGAAAAAGCTAAAATAGTGCTTGCCTATTTTCGCTAAAATGCTAAAGTAATTTTTTTGCCAGGTTAAACCCTGGTAGTGATACACGGCATAACCTAAAATACAGTTCCATCAATTTTCAGCTATTGCCGCACTATAATCAAGTTCTTTTGTGTAGCCCTGTAAATGAACAGTGAAGGATTTCCTTACCATATTCTACATGAGACATGTTTTTATGCATATAAAAAAATATATATTCATTTCATTTTGGTTTAGTGCAGTCTATAGATGTTAAACTCTACTTCACTGCAATTTCCCCCATAGACGTAATGTATTTGAATTCTCTTGGGTGTCCCTGTACACGAACTATATGCATCATCTGAACAAAAAGTTTAGTGTAGCATCCCCATACCATACACATTTAGAATACCAAGTTTGGACTTTCTGCTACAATTTGTTCTTGAAATATGCTGATAACAGACAAATAGACACACAGACCAACCGCTAAAAATATGATTTTCGGATTCAGGGGACCTTAAAACGTGTAAATATAACAAAAACTCACATTCGAAAATTTGACCCTAAAACAACACTTTCTCTTCCTTACGGGTAAAAGAAAGTAAAAATGATGAAAAAATATTTTAAAATCATATCTAGTCAAAATCGACTCAATGGTTTAGCAATGTTGAACATTGAATATGAATTGAGTAACAAATTAGATAAGAAGTTATTCGAGATTTGCACAAAAAAAGGTTCGAAAGAGATTATTTTATTCAGGTTTAAATTTTGTATACTGTACTAGCATTCTTTATTCTTCGCTGTTTAGAAAATGTTGTCTGTACTGTACTAGTATTACTTCCAAAGATTTTGTGTTTTTAACTTAAAAAAAAGAGAAAGAAAAAAGAAATAGTAGTAAATATTATATGAGTATTATTTACTTAGCTCAATTCTATTAGACCATTTATGTGATTTTTTTTTTTTTTAATATAAAAGTATTTATTTTTTTAATTTGAAAGTTTTTAAAGCTTTGGAGAGGGGGGGGGGGGCGGCACTTTTGAGGTTTGCCTACGGCGGCAAAAACGTTAGAGCCGGCCCTGCTCAACATTAAATAAACTCAGAACTATTAAATATTCTAATCGTACACATTATAGTTCCAGTCATTATTCTTAAATATAATAAATTCGTAATTACTTATTCAAGTCCAATAAACGATTCTTCAAAATATGGAATATAGTCTTCTAATTGTGTGGTGTGGTTTGTCGTTAATCTTCGGAATTCTGGCAGAGGGGTAAGTAGATTTAAACTTATTCTCATTTAATTATATGCTGATTTGTCTTTAAGTAAGAGTTGAAAAATTTGAATTTTTAAATAAATGAGTTAGCAATCCTTAATCCGAGATACTAAATTTAATCAACCCTAATTCGAAATGCATAAATTGATTTAGTCGAAATTCTATGTTGGCTGCAAAGCCATAGTGGTCCGTCGATTCATGGAGGCTTAATTACCTATTAATTAGATAATTAATCTTAATTCGTTAAATTAAAAAAAAAAAAAAAAATTGTAAAGTGAAAAAAATTCTTTTGTTTACGTAGGATTAAATTATCTGTATAATAACTTTAAAGTAAATTAAAATTAATTTGTGGAAATAAATCATTAATACAAAGTTAAATTGTTTTGATATAAAACGTAATTCAAAGTAGTTTCGTTTTCATGCATACTTAAAAGTTTTGTTTTGAGAGAAAACGTAATTCAAAATAGTTTGGGTTTCAAACCGAAAGTTTCGGTTTGGAATTTCAGAAATAAACTTTCATGTTAAGTAATTGTTGAATAAATGAGTGTATGAGAATGAAAAGGGTGCATTTAATATTTTATTAGTTTATTTATTTCAGTAAAAAAAAAAAAAAAAAAAAAAAAAGAGAACTATTCTATTATGTGTGTTTCTTTTCATTTGTTCTTATATTTTTGTTTTGTTTTACTTCCTGATCTGCAGAATAATAATTTAATTCAATCGATTAATTCATATTTAAATTTAATTGTGTGTAATTAGTTTGCTCATAAGATGGGTAGAAAGGGAAAAACAAGGGCGAATGACGATGAACAGAGTGCGTTGTTCCCAAAATCTAATGAAGTGATAAAATTTGAAAATGTAATTAAAGAAATAGAATTTATAAAATCGAAAGTCAATGATTGTGATAAAGGCGATCAAGCCAGATTAAAAATCTTAAAAGATAAGGTAAATGCACTGGAGGTTAAATTCGAGGAAATAGTTACAAAATTTTCCGAAGAGGAAAACGATGAAAACTCTGAAGAGGTGTTAAAGAATAGGGACATTCTGTTAGAATTATCCGTTGTATTAGAGAGTAAATCGCAATCAAATACTCCAAATGTAAATAATGATGCACGTACCAAACCCGGGACTTCTGTTAATTCGCATATTAGTCTCCCTAAACTTGAAATTCCTTATTTTTACGGGGATAATGAGTCTTGGTTGTCATTTAAAAATTTATTTAAATCATCTATTCTGGATAATGACAGCCTTAGTGAGGTTGAAAAGCTACAATACCTCCAATCGTGTGTAAGAGGTAGTGCATCAAAACTTATTCGTGGATTTTCGTTACAATCGGAAAATCTTAAACACTGTTGGGAAATTCTTACTCAGCGCTACGAAAATAAACGTCAATTAGCTATAACTCAAATAAATAAAATCTTTTCAGTAAAAGTAAACAAAGCGGATGATCCTAAATCGTTTTTCAATTTAATAGATACTTGTAACGAAGCGGTGCGAAATTTATCGACCCTCGGATTGGAATCTAATCCTCTTAGCGATCTTATTCTTATAAATTTCATGATCTCAAAATTGGACTCATCCGTTAGGCATAGGTGGGAGCTCAGTCTAGAGAATACGCAAACTATTCCCGATTTAAATTCGTTTCGTACATTCATTGAAAGGGAAGCTTCGAGTCAAACAAAGCTTGAAAATAAACCAGGGATGTTTAAGAAGCCAGTAGAAGGTATTAGTGTAAAAAAATCTTGTGTCAATAATTCAATCGTAGTCAAAGAAAATAAATGCGTCGCCTGTTCTCAAGTACATCAATTGTTTAAATGTCCCAAATTCAATCGAATTAGTGTTCAAGAGCGATGGGACTTAGTTAAATCAAAATCACTGTGTGAAAATTGTTTGCGAACTAATCATCAAGTGCGTCAATGTAGAATTAATATTAAATGTAAAGTATGTGCAGGTTCACATCACACTCTTCTGCACATTTATACACAGAATTCTGCAGATCAGGGAAGCGGCCTTGTTACTACGTCGGTGGCCAATAGTTCACAATCTAATGCAAATTTTAGTAACCTAAAGGTGTTATTGGCTACTGCCCTTATAAAGGTTAGGTCACCTAACGGTAAAATTATTCAATGTCGGGCGTTAGTTGATAGTGCCTCACAAAATAGTCTCATAACAAAGGACTGCGTTGAGAAGCTAAATTTGCCTTTGTTTGGCACTTCTCATCGACTTATAGGCATAAACGGTCTTTCCGCAGAAACTGTTTTAAATTTTACGGAATTCTCATTCTCGCCATATTTCGCTAACGAGTATAGGAACTTAAAAGCGCTAGTAGTAAATAGGGTTACTGCCCCTCTGCCGAATTTCCGGGTGCAAACGACGTCTTGGCCACATACAAAAAATCTGCGGTTGGCTGATATGAATTTCTTCAAGCAACAACCCATCGAAGTTTTATTAGGTGCAGATATTTTTGCGTCACTAATTTGTGGCACACCGATATCGGGAAGGCCAGGAGAACCATCTGCCATTCCCAGTTCACTTGGGTATTTACTCAGTGGCCCCCTCTCAAGGGATGGAATGGAACCAGAATCAACATATAGCTCATCGTTACACTGCCTTAACTTGAACGATTTTTTTGACAATCAGCCCATAATATCTTCTAAGAGTGACACCGAAGCCGATCCGGCAGAGGAACTATATAAATCTTCCACCAAGCGCAACCCCGAAGGTCGCTATGTTGTAAAATTACCCCTCCATGATGAGATAGATTTGGGGGAAAGTGCCAACTGTGCACTAAAAATGTTTAAGAAACTGGAAAATCGATTTGCGCAGAATCCCAACCTAAAAAAGGAGTATGCTCAGTTTATGTGTGAGTACTCCGATCTAGGTCATATGACTTTACTAAGGGCTGAAGAGCTTAATCGCCAACCCAATTATTATATGCCCCATCATGGAGTTATAAATGAAAATAGTAGCACTACAAAACTACGGGTAGTGTTCAATGCGTCGGCCTTAACTACAAATGGCAAATCCCTGAACTCCAATTTGCACAAAGGGCCAAAACTCCAATCCAGTATTTTTAGCAATCTAATTAGATTTCGTTTAAATAAAGTCGCCCTCTCGAGTGATATCGAGAAAATGTTTAGGCAAGTTCTAGTCGCAGAGCCTGATACAGACTTTCAAAGAATATTTTGGAGGGCCAATGTTTCAGATCCACTCAGAGTGTATAAATTGAACACTGTTACTTATGGCACAGCCTGTGCTCCATTTTTAGCCCTGCGTACCATATTACAGCTATTAAACGATGAAGAACCCAATTTTCCCGTAGCTGTGCAGGCTGCCCGCAACAACCTGTATATGGACGATTTCCTTGGAGGTGATGAAACAATCGAAGCCGCTCAATCATTGGTCACAGACCTTCAGGCATTATTTAATGCTGGGGGCTTCAAGCTGCGAAAATGGGCTTCAAATTATGTGGAAGCTCTAGTTCAGGTCCCAGAACCTTTAAAATCAACAAATCAGGAATTATCCTTAAACCCCGATCAATCCCAACGTATTTTAGGACTAAACTGGAATCTAACATCGGATACACTGCAGGTTGGCGTCAACACAGAAGAAAACGTTAAAACTAAACGACAATTATTGTCCGTAATTGCACGCATCTTCGACCCTTTGGGTCTGTTATCCCCTGCCACTATTCTTTTAAAATTGCTTCTACAAGATGTTTGGAAGCTAAAACTTGGTTGGGATGATCCTTTACCACCAGACATTCAAACCAGGTGGAACGAATTTTATGAAAAAATTGCTTCCTTTAAGGCCATGTCAGTACCCAGATTTTTAGACCTGAAGTCTGAACCTATTTTCCAGATTCTGGGATTTTGTGATGCGTCAACAAAGCCATATGCTGCCGTAATTTATATACGCCCAAGTCAGAACTCATCTTTAAAATTGATTGCAGCTAAAACCCGTGTAGCTCCTTTAAAACCCATTACCTTGCCTAGGTTGGAGCTATGCGCGGCTGTATTACTCTCGGAACTTTTGGCAGTCGTCCAGAGCTCGCTGGATTATCAGGTTGAGGACATTCTCCTATGGACAGACTCAACAATCGCCCGTAGTTGGATCTTAAATCCACCCTTAAAGGGCAACACATATGTCCTACACCGAGTAACCAAAATTAGGGCTCTCACAGACCCCACATCATGGCATCACTTACCAAGCAAACTTAACCCAGCAGACTGTGCAACCCGTGGGCTGTTACCCGACAAATTACACCACTTTAACTTGTGGTGGTCTGGACCTGATTGGTCAAAGATTCCGGTCTCAGATCATGAGTCCAAGATTGCTACCTCAGTCCCATGTACAATTGTGGGAATTCCTGGACTAATAGAGTCAATTCCAAAGCAAGAATCCGTTATAGAGGATTTGGTTTCAAAATTTTCATCAAGTAATAAACTTTTTCGTGTAATTGCATTTATGAAGCGATTTATAAATAATATTAGAAATGCTACAAAATTGAAAGGACCAGTCTCAGTACAAGAAATTTCAGAAGCTAGAAAAATTGTTATTAAATTCGTCCAACAAAGGTCCTTTGCTTCAGAAATCGCCCTTTTGCAGCGCGGCCAACCCGTGGCAAACAGCAGTAAACTAAAAAATCTCAATGTGTTTCTTGATTCAGAAAATCTATTGAGAGTGGGAGGTAGAATTGATAGAAACATCACTCTGCCCTATGATACTAAACATCCAATACTCATACCTAAGAATCACCCTTTTACATCGACATTAATAAGACATTTTCACACGTATAGTCTTCATGGAGGTGTCGACCTAGTATTAAATCTCATTCGCCAGTCTTACTGGATTCCTGATGGTAGATCCACTGTGAAAAAAGAGCTTCGTAAATGTGTCACATGTGCCAAAGTCCAACCGACCCCAATTCAACAAATGATGGGTGACCTTCCCAGTGCAAGAGTCAACCCTTGTAGACCATTTCAACATGTTGGCCTTGATTATGCAGGCCCTATTCAAACAAAGTGTGAACATAAACGAACAAAAACAAAATTTAAGTCCTATATTTGTCTATTCATCTGCATGAGCACCAAGGCAATTCATCTCGAATTAGTCACGAACTTATCAACTGAACATTTTTTATATGCCCTACAAAGATTCATAGCGCGTCGAGGCTATCCTACTGACATTTATTCTGACAACGGACGCAATTTTGTGGGTGCCAATGCCCATTTAAAAGGGCTAGTAAAGCTTTCAAAAACCAATACTATCCAAGACTTTGCCACAACTAGACAAATTCATTGGCATTTTATGCCACCTTACGGGCCTAACTTTGGCGGCCTATGGGAATCTTCGGTTAAATTGGCCAAACGCCATTTACTCAAAGCGTGTAAAGGCAATTGCCTGACCTTTGAGGAGAGTGACACTATTCTAACTAACATTGAAGCCTGCTTAAATTCACGACCCTTAGTCCCACTTTCCACCGAGCCCCATAATTTCTTAGTGCTTACACCAGGATATTTCTTAATTGGGGCTCCGCTTCTCCAGCTTCCTGAACACTCTTTTAACCAAACTAATCCATTGTGTACCAGGTTTTCTTCCAGGTGGAAACTCGTCCAGCAGATCAAGAAGCAATTTTGGAGTACATGGGCCAAGTCTTATTTGACGTCACTCCAATCAAGAGAAAAGTGGACGAGCGGCAATACACATCTGCAACCTGGTCAGCTAGTCCTGGTCTTAGAACCCTCAATTCAGCCAGCACACTGGACCCTTGCCCGAATTCTGGAAGTCCATCCTGGTGAGGATGGCATCATTCGAGTTGTGAGTCTGAAGACACCATCTGGAGTCATCATAAGACCGGTGAATCGGATTGCCAGTCTGCCATGCTCAGCCCCCCCCCCGGAGGATGTCGGGGAGGAGGAGAAGGAGAAGGTGCGCACATAGGAACTGATTTAGAACGGCGCTGGGCAGTTTTGTTTCAGTCGCTTTTCGAATCCGGACGAGGTACGAGGTATCTCAACATTAAATAAACTCAGAACTATTAAATATTCTAATCGTACACATTATAGTTCCAGTCATTATTCTTAAATATAATAAATTCGTAATTACTTATTCAAGTCCAATAAACGATTCTTCAAAATATGGAATATAGTCTTCTAATTGTGTGGTGTGGTTTGTCGTTAATCTTCGGAATTCTGGCAGAGGGGTAAGTAGATTTAAACTTATTCTCATTTAATTATATGCTGATTTGTCTTTAAGTAAGAGTTGAAAAATTTGAATTTTTAAATAAATGAGTTAGCAATCCTTAATCCGAGATACTAAATTTAATCAACCCTAATTCGAAATGCATAAATTGATTTAGTCGAAATTCTATGTTGGCTGCAAAGCCATCGGTTATTTTCATGTTTTGCTATTCTAAAGAATTTTTTTCTTTTCTCGAGCATCTCAAAGATGTCAATTTTTCAATTTTTCTTATTTAACCCATTGATCACATTTTAATTTTCTTGAGGAAAGTGACGTCAGAGACACAGAAAAAAACGTCATAAGAGAAACTTTTCCCTCTGGTGGCAAATAGAGTACCTTCATTAACCCGACGTTTTTCTTAATAACTTCGTTAATTAAAATGATAGAAATTTCCAATCAGTTGAAATGCCTTCCTTGAAGCAGTCGGAATACACTGATACCTCTCATGATGCAGAGCACTTTGCCCTCCGCGAGAAGATGCTGTCGCAGACAAAAAAAATTGACGCCAGCGACGTTATTCCTTTTTTAATAAAGAATATCTATTATGCTAGCAGCATATCAAAGGACTGTAAATGCAAACTCAGAAAAAAAGGTTTATTCAAAAGGGAAAAAACATCACAGAATTCAAACTTTTTGCATCGGACAATTTTTTACATTCGAACACAAAACCTAAAAACAAAAAAACCTCTGTTGCCACTCAAAAGTAAACAAATGAATTATAAAAAGCACCATGGCCTTGACATCCTCCCACCTTAAGTTGGCGGAAGGCAACTTAACTAACCAAAACAAATAATAAAATGAAAATTTCAAAATACAATAAAACAACACATTTCTACTTGATATTTCAAGGACTTTCACAACAATTTTAAAGTTCAGAAGATAAAGTTTTATAAGTCCAATTTTAGAGGAGGTTTAACCACTCTCCCACTTCTAGTTTTTAAAGAATTCAGTTTTTTTCTATTGACGTCAGAAGCAAAATATTCGTCTTGTATCATCTTGATTATCTTTAGTTCTGCACATTTTATTTCTCTATATGATAACTCACCAATGATTCGTGAAGTTGAATTTCTACAGTTGAAAACGAATCTTTGCATCCAGGCAACCATTCGTAGCATTTTATCATAACTCGAAAAATAAAAATAGTACCAACCTGAACTATTTCTATTCAAATGCTCTTCTTCTTCAGGTTTTTTATTGCTGCATTTATTATTTTCAGTTTGATTCAAAAAACAAATGATAGGCAAGCTATTGGATGTTGGGCTCGTTTTTCTTCTTTCTTTTAGAATAGCTTGTTCATCGAAAATGGGTTTGGTGACAGGCCATTTATCTTTAGTTTCTCGAAGCCAAGTAGGTCCCTCCCACCATTTACTGTCTGAGAGTTGTTGGGCAGAGCACCCCCTTGAAGGCAAGCCGGCTGGATTTTGAGCTCCAGGAAGATGTTTCCAAAGGGTAGAATCAGTTAATTTTCTGATCTCTCGTATTCTATTATTGACAAAAACAGCCCAATTTTCTTCACGCTGAATCCAGCTCAATACAGTAGTTGAATCTGTCCAGAAATGTTGTTCAATACCTTCCCACTGGAGTGCACTGAGTACGGATTTACATAATCGAGCTCCCACCGTTGCAGCTAGTAATTCGAGACGAGGAATAGTGATAGGTTTAACTGGGGCAACCCTTGATTTCGCTGCCAAAAGAGTTACATAGACATCAGCATATTCGATGCGAATGAAAACAGCTGCTGCGTAAGCAAATTGACTAGCATCGCAAAATGTATGAATGCTAATGCTATATTGACTTGTTACATCAGGAAAAAAACAACGAACAATAGTCAAATTTTTCAAGATATTCAAACCTTCAAACCTTCTTACAAATTCTTGTCTCATACTATCTTCAACTTCCTTATCCCACGGGATATTGTCTTTCCACATTTTTTGTAATATTAGCTTGGGAACTAAGAGGACAGGGCATAAAAACCCAATTGGGTCAAAAACTCTTTGCGTAACAGAAAGAATTACTCTCTTCGATACAGTTTCAAGTCTGTATGTATTCAACCAATCCAAATTGATCTTCAGTTCGTCTTTTCTGCGATTCCAAAGCAATCCTAAAACAGAAGTAACCTGTTCTGAATCTTCATCTCCTGTATACTTCCATCCTCTTAAATTGAATTTTCCTTCAGTCAAAATATGACGAGACTGTTCAACAAATGGTAATATTTCTGATTTGTTATTTAAACTTGTAACTAGATCATCTACATAAAAACTTCGAAGAATAATCTCAACATATTTTTGATTATATTTTGAATTATTCAGATATTTTTTCAAATGATGCTCTAACACAGCTCCTAAAAGAAAAGGGCTACTTTTCACACCAAACACCACACGAGAATGCCGCATTATCTTAGGATCGTTATTTTCTTTTTCATTCCACCAAAAAAACTTAAGGTAATTTCTATCTTCTGGTCGTACACTTATCTGTAGAAATGCTTTTTCGATGTCAGCAACGATTCCATATTTATGTTCTCTAAATCTAAGAAGGAGATCAGGGATTAATTCTAATAAGTTAGGTCCAGATTCTAAACATTGATTCAATGACGGTGATTCGACTTGTCTTGCAGATGCATCAAAAACTGGACGCACTTTCGTAGTTCCATGTTGTTTCACAACAGGTCTATGAGGTAAGTAGTGTTCAAAAGGGTGAGATGAGGATTGGATTGGGTCATCTTCAATTATACCTAATGAAGCCCATTCCTTAAACACATTATTATAAGCTATGTACAAATTTTCTTGATGTAATTTTCTAGTTGATGTTATTAATCTTTTCATGGCTAGTTCTTTATTGGTGGGTAGGGGAAGATGATCCTCTTTCCATGGAAGAGCAATTTCATATCTTCCATCTTCATTAATTCTTAATGTTTCTTCAAAATATAGCTTGGTCAAATGCACGTTTTCTTTTTGCTCTTCATTTCGACAGGATCCCTGATTCCTAAAACTTCCAAACTAAAAAGATCGGAAATAGTTGCTTCTCTAACAAACAAGGAAATTACCATCATGGTAGTATCTTCTTTTACAGAAGGTGAATTGGTTTTCCCCATAAGTGTCCATCCTAGATAGGATTCCACTAGATAGAACTTTTCTCTTTCCAGTAAAAAGTCTACCAGCAACATCTGCTCCAATGAGAACATCAATTGGACCCGAATTATCTTCTGTATCAAAAATGTGTATATTCATAGATCTTAATTCATCAATCCATGGGCCACACGAAACAGATGGAACATCATTGCAAATAGTTTCTTGATCAACTACATCAAAATTGCAGTAAAAATTTCCATTTAAGCTTCCAAGTTCAATTTTATATACATTATGAAGTTCGTTGTTGCTCTTTTCACCTCCAAAAAGTGAATGAGACAAACGTTGCTGACGCAGAGGTTTCAAATTTAATTTAGATGCTATTTCTCTTCTAACGTACGATTTTTGAGATCCGGAATCATACAGTGCTCTCACGACTAAAGTACTGTTCTTATATTTTAAATTAACTTTCAAAGTTTGCAGCAAAACTTGGGGAGATTTGGATATGGTTGCCAAATTCACAGATTTATTCTGCTCTTTAATTTCCTTTTCCGGATTATTTGATGTAGACTTATTTACACTTTTGTTTGATTCTGTACACATAATAGCAAAATGTGTTCGGTTACAAAGAGTACATTTCACAAAACATCGGCATTTTTCTGCCTTATGGCCAACTTTTAAACATCTAAAACAATAACCTTTATCCTTTAAAATTTTTATTTTTTCATTATATGACATTTTTCGTGCTTTAAAGCAATTCGTCGATTCATGTTTTCCGTTGCAGAAAGTGCACAACTTCTCTGCACGTGCATTAGTAGTTAACAAACTAGCAGCAGTACAAATTTTCCCTCTGATCTCTTTATTCCCTTTACAAGAAGAATCATTCAAATCAAAACCAGCCATAGCTAAGTTAATTCTTTCCTCAGATTCTACTTCCGTTTTTAAAAAGGCTAACAAACTGTCAAGCCTTTTTTTTGGATCATTACCATGATCAAAATGTGAGCTTCTCTGCCAAGCTCTAAGGAAATCTTCAGGCATACATGATTCAACCAACGGATAAAGTAATGCTGCACATTTATCAGTTGTAACACCAAGTGTTTCCAGTGCACGAATTTGCTGTTCGAGATTATCATACAGTACACATAAATTGTTTGAACAAAATTTTGAATTGGCATTCTTCAAAACTAATTTTAACAATTCTCTAATATAAATTTCAATTTGTAATTCATCACGACCGAAACGGGTTTTCAAGCAGTCAATTGCTTTTATATAATTATCGCCAGTTGGCGGAAAACTTTCAATAACCTCTCTAGCTCGTGATCCTTCAACAGTAGCTTGTAATAGATACTGAAATTTATCAGAATTAACTATAGTAGAATCGTTATGAATTTTTTCAAATTGGCTCCAAAAATAAAGCCATTCTTTAACATTACCATCAAACCGTCGTAATTCTATTCTAGGTAATTTAAACCTTCTTTTCTCATTAATATTTTCTACAGAATTAACAATAACAGATTCACTCTGAATTGGACTAAAAGCAGTACTTACAGTTTGATGAGTATCAATTATTCTTCTTACTTTTGTTTCAATTCTTATTGCTTTATCTCGATAATCCTCAATTATTTCAAATTCTGTGTCAAATTCTTTTTCAGAGAGAACTTCAAGAATACTTGCATGCGTTACTTCCAGGCGATCAACTTTCGATTTAAAAACACTTAATTCGGATTCCAGTTCCTCAAGGTCAACATCTTGTGAGGCTATCAGTTCTTCAACTTTATTATATGCTTTCGAGAAAGTGGCTCTTTCAGCCTTCTTAGCCTTTTTCAAATTTTCTAAATTAGCGATATTCACAATTAACTGTGCATTTACAGTCCCGCCGAGGGTACCAAAAATTTTACGTTATTCCTTTTTTAATAAAGAATATCTATTATGCTAGCAGCATATCAAAGGACTGTAAATGCAAACTCAGAAAAAAAGGTTTATTCAAAAGGGAAAAAACATCACAGAATTCAAACTTTTTGCATCGGACAATTTTTTACATTCGAACACAAAACCTAAAAACAAAAAAACCTCTGTTGCCACTCAAAAGTAAACAAATGAATTATAAAAAGCACCATGGCCTTGACACTATTTACTGTAAAAATGTCAGACCAGTTTTAAAATATCAGTTTTGATGCCGGAATGAACATCAGTTGTGGAGAACGATACGTCGTCATATCTTAACTTATAGTTGACTTAAGGTTGAATGCTGCAAACTGAAATACTTAATTTATGAAGAAATGACAGAGTCAGATATATAAAATAATTGGAGCTTTTATTTGAGCTTAAACAAAAAGGCGGGCGTTGGACTTTGATTGGATTTAATATCTTTATACGTTTAAATGGGCAGCCTTCTTAAATACCTTAAATTTACTTAATTTACCAAAAATAATTTTAACTACTACATTTAACTTCAATCACCCTCGCGGCTCAGTAACGTTTCGATAGCAGGAGGATTCCCTGACACAGCTATCTACTCGACTTACATCCAACTATATCCGCTAACAACTCACTCCTCCAACTCAGTAACTTACTCTCCTTCCAACTAACTCTCGAACTAACACCCTTCCAACTAACTAACCCCGAAACAATCTTCCTTCTCCTTTTATCTATCTTACTTTCCAAAATATTTGCATATCGTGAATTACAATTTCAATTTAGGATGAGAACTAACTCTACTAGTCGACTTGAATCCTAAAACAGCACATTCACGTTTTACCCGCAAAGTGCGAGTTTTAATTGTAGCACTTTGCTATACCTGACACAGTAACTATAAATATGCTACTTTGAAAATTTCGCAAGTTATTGGAAATTTACGAATTTCTTAACATGGCAGAATAGAGCAAAATTTCACATAAACGTCAATCTTGAGGGATATTTTGATCGTAAAGATGTCAAACCACTTTCGAAATATTATTTAGGATATTGGCATGAATATCATAGACTATGATTTTTCCAATTAAAAAAATTCCTAAGTTATTCGGAATTTACGATTTACTTAACATGTCAGAATTAGGCAAAATTGAGCATAAACTTCCATTTTGAGGATCATAAATACATTAGACAACTTCAAAGTTACATTGGGCCGCGGTAGCCCAGTCGGTAGAGCGCCGGCCTCGTAATTGGAAGATTGCGGGTTCGGTACTCGAGCCAGCCAAAGACAGTCGTGTACACTAATGGTGGCTGGTG
Source organism: Salticus scenicus (assembly GCA_963930645.1). Lineage (NCBI taxonomy): Eukaryota > Metazoa > Arthropoda > Arachnida > Araneae > Salticidae > Salticus > Salticus scenicus. The sequence goes on along the minus strand of OZ005660.1, from coordinate 70,259,659 downwards.
CACGTAAAATCTGTCGTGGCCACAATGTCCTCCATGTTCCCATCAAAAATTATACCTCTGGGGGTTACCGAAGCGGGAGAGCCATCCATTCCGTGGAGGATCAAAATTGTGATGGCATGTCTCCGGACCACCTCTAGGGGTGTGTCCCAGACCGTCGCCAATTGCCCATCTGCGCAGCATTAGTGCGACGTAAAACCCAATCACCAATCACCAATCAAAATTACATTTAGGATATTTGTTTCAACATGATTGAATACAAATACTCTAAGAGGAAAATTTCGTAAATTATTCGTAATTTACGATTTTATGAACATAGCGAAATAGAAAATTTTTCATATAATTATGAATTTTGAGGATTATTACATTGGAAATAGTAGCATGAAAACTAAACAACGGAATTGACCCTGATAAAATAAATTAATAGGTTAGAATAAGATAAATATATCGAAGTGAACGGTGGATAGCCTTTTAGGCGGGGATTTCATTCTGTCACTGCTTTCATTCTGTCATCAAGCTTTGGTCAAATTTATTTCTTTTAACATGATTATAATATGTCTCGCACTAGAAATTTATGAGACCATAAATATGATGGTGAACTGAGCAGAGTCCACCTATGCCAACTAGTTTTTTTTTTAAATATTTTCTAAGATTTTAAATCAGTAGTTAATATAATATTTTCAAAATTCTTTTAAATATAGTTATCATCAGCGCAGGAAAAGCTCCTTAGTTTTGATATATAAAAATAGTTTAGCTTTAAATATTAATTAATACATATAGTTAAAAGAAAAATATAAGAAAGAAAGAACGAATGATAGAAAAATGAATTTGAAACAGTGTCTAGAGTTTTTCATTCACCTTTAGTTCATAAATTATTCATAAATTTTATTTGCTAAATTATCCCTGTGTATTCCCGTGTGTATTCACTCGGAGAAAGACGGCCATTAACCGGTGAAAATGGCCGTCTTTCTCGGAGTAAAAAGGTATCACTTTTTCTCCCTCCATAATTTGATCAATCTATGTCTTATTACTATCCGCGTTTGTAATGATCGATAGATGGCGCTCTCTGAACTGCAGTTGTTAGTAAATATAACAGCCACGTGTATTTATTATTATTCTTTCTCCGCCATTTCATCATGGAAAGTCGATTGCATAATATGATGATATGCAGTATGCAGTGGTGTGATCACGGAGTAAAAAGACAGGAGAAGAAGGTAACGCTGAAATTTTGTGATGTTGTTTTCTAATGTTTACAGATGGCGCCAGCGTGCAATCCTTCCTTCTCTCCAGCTTCCGCAATGTTATTCAATGGGGAAATGTCTCGTTTTAATTATTTTTTTTTAAATAATATCAAGCTGAAAAAATTTCGATTGAAAGCAAATTTCATTAAATAGAGTATTCTAACCAACATGTTTTTTTTAGAGCCATTTTATACTAATTTTACTTTGAAAGAAAGCTTTTAAAAAATGACGATTCTTATGAACCGAAGCTAGCTAAAACAGACAATTGGGAGGAAGGAGAATGGATGAAATTTTGTAAAGAAAAAAAATAAACTTACTTTAGGTGCAGAAAACACGAACTCGGACTTTATTTTTCTCCTAGGGTTTTTTTTTTGTTTTTCTTATCACTATCATAGCCTGTTTTACAACTAGGAACGAAGCATTTATTTGAAACATCTGAATTATGCAGTTTTAAGAACTTACAAAGAAATTAAATTGCTTAAAATAAAAAAATTTAAATGTACTCCAGCAAAATTCTATTGAAAACAACAGTATATCCTCGCCGAAGTAGGGAGGAATGACAAGTGGCGCCCTCAATATTTACCAAAAATTTAGATCACAGTTTCGTAGCTTTTTCCCATTGGACCTTCAACTCCTATTAATATTACTCCGTGGGTGTGATAATTTCACCTTAGCCCACCAGAGGGCGAGCATTTCATTACAATCGCGGATTATGTAATTATCATGAGAAAAGTTTCCAACTTCGTCAGTGACCATGGAGCAATAGCAATAATTTGTTACTGATTTTTTGCCCTACTATAAATACAAGGTATTTATGCATATGTGTATATATATATTTATATTAAAAATGACATTTAAAGTTATTTAAATTAAACCGTAGAAAATTAATGATTAACCGACAATTTATATATTAACACTAAATACCAGTGATTCATTCATTCACTCATTCATTTATCAACACCGAACTCAAAGCGCTAAGCTAAAAATATGCCACATGAACAGTAGGTTCTTTTCATAACTTCGGTCTGAATTATAGGTATCGAGGTTTTTAACCTTTTCGCGATATATCTGCAGTGGTTTCCAATGGAGACTTGGAATTTAAAAATATGTCTCCTTATAGGCCTAGCTTAATTAAATTTTCTGAAATTTAACCCTTAAGGGAGTGAAAGAGGTGTCTAGCAGTTTTATCCGTTCTTCACGATTTCCAATAAACGCTGGTAATTTAGCAAAATATCTTTTCTTAGGTCCTAATTAAGGTAAAAGATGAAGATCTTTAGAAAATTTAACGCTTAAGTATTAGAAAGGAGTGTTTAGTATTTCTACCCATTCATCCCACGTGAAAAACGCTGTGGTCTCCAATAGATTTGAACAAAGCTTGGTCTTCATCAGAACTCAGACTAAACAGCATCTTTCCGACAAGTAAAATTAATCTGTATTCAATTTATCTTTTTTAATTCTTCTCCGAGCGAAGAACGGGTAGAACTCCTGAAAATCTCTAATCTCAATATTCAAGAAAAATGGCAAATGAACTGAGCCCGCCTGCTTAAATATTGCCCATGTATAATATCATTTTTTATCTTTGCCTTTTTTCACTTTTTGGAAAAAATGGCAATTTTTCAATAAAGCCAAGTTTTGCATTCATCGAACTTAGCATCATTCAAAATAAACAATCTTTTCTATCGGGTCAAATTAATTGACTTTGCTAAAAATTTCTCTTTTCAACATTTTCCAACAAAGTTGAAAAGTATTTATGACTTTAGTTTGTCTGTCTGTCCGTTTGTCCGTCTATCGACGCTCTAACTCCCGTAAATATTCATGAAATTTCTTTAAACTGATATATGTTGTTCAAGTTCACTATGGGATGTTTCCTATTGAAAATGGTGCAAGTACCACCACATATTTGTCTACAGCGAAATCCGAAAGAATTCAATGCATTACGTTCTATGAGAGATATTTCTATAAACCATATTTTAATGCTTTTATTCTGAACAAATCACAATGAAATTGATAAACATTCTAGTAATAAAGCTTTTAAATTGAAAATTGATTCTAGTAAAAAAAAAAAAAAATCTGGTGGCGTTGTGGTTTAACTCATGAATTTAAAAATTGTCCTGCTTTTAATGTAATGTGTAAAGCTTGTTCTAAGAAGGGTCATTATGCTCGTCAATGTAGAATAAAACTGAAACAGAATTCAGAGTCTTTTAATTTTTATAATAAAAAAGTTCATGAATTTAAGGAGGATTCTGATGAGGATTTAAACTGTGAATCTTTGCATATTGGGGAATTGATAAATGTTGATAGTGAAAATGCCTGGTTCACCTCAGTAAAATTTAATGATAACATTCAAGTTAAATTTAAACTTGATACAGGTGCAGAAAGTAATGTGAGAACTAAGGATGTTGTGAATAAACTATCACTGCCTATTTCAAAAACGTCAGTACAACGTTTAAAGTCATTTAATAATCAATATACACATGTACTAGGAGAAGTAAAAAACTGTGTGTTCTGTAGATGGTAAACCAGTTAGTCTAAAATTCTTGCTAGTTGATGGTAATTATAACTGCATATTAGGATGTAAAACTTGTGATAATTTGGGTTTAATTAAACGAAATTTGAATGTTTTACAATTAAAGGAAATTAGTGAAGAAATTCCAAAGGAAATATTTGAAGGTATAGGATGTATTAAAGATTCTGAATATGACATTGAATTTGAAAATAATATTACGTTCTCCATATACCCACCCCGTAGAATACCTTATGCTTTACGAGATGTTGTTAAGAAAGAGATTGATTTAATGGTTAAGACATACTTGCCAACATACTAATTAATATTCCGTAGTATTGTTAGCCCCGTCTTCTTTTTCACACAAGTATCTTTTTAGAACATTTTTCTTCTTATTTAATCGTAATTGCACTTGGAGAATAATACTCTAAAGATTTATTGGTGTGAAAAAAAGGGCGGGACTAGCAACACTACTGAATATTAATTAGGATGTTGGCAAGTATGGTTAAGATGAATATTTTAAAACCAGTCACTGAACCTACACCTGCTGTTAGCCCATTGGTACAGGTCAAATCTGGTGATCGTGTTCGTTTATGTTTGGATCCAACTGATATAAATAAAGTAATAAAGCGAAGGCATTTTCCTCTTACGACTGTCGAAGATATTGCGGCAAGAATAGTAAAAGTTAAATTCTTTATTCTTTTAGATGCCAAGAAGGGATTTTGGCAATTGAGGGTTACTAAGAGAACTTCAGAATATTTAACTATCAATACATTTTGGGGACGATTTTCCTTTTTAAGGGTTCCATTTGGACTTGCTTCAGGCTTCAGCCAACGAAATTTTTCAACAGGTGATGCAAAGTATTTTGAAAGATTTTCAAAATGTAGAATGTTCTATGGATGACATATTATTATGGGCTAACACTGAAGATTATATGAAAATTTTGACCCACAAAGTTATTAAAAGACTCTTGGATTGTGGTGTGCGTTTAAATAAAGAAAAGTGCCATTTTGGGAAAACTAAAGTTAAGTTCTTAGGCCATTTATTTACTTCTGATGGTATTGAGATTGATCCTTCAAAGGTTACAGCTATTCAACTGTTAAAAATTCCCACTTGTTTATCAGAGTTGCAGAGGTTCATTGGTATGGTTAACTATGTTTCAAAGTTTGTTCTAAACTATTCTACAATCTCTGAACCTTTGCGAAGATTACTTCAGAAGAATGTGTTATGGGATTGGTCTAAAGATCAACAAGATGCTTTTGTTAAATTAAAAGAAGCATTCCAAAATGCACCGAAATTAGCTTATTATGACTTCAACAAGCCTGTGGTGGTCTTTGTTGATGCTATAGTTCTCATGCTATGAGAGCTGTTCTCTTACAAGAAGGTAGACCTGTAGCCTATTCAACTAAAGCCTTGAGATCTACTTAAAAAACGCTATCCACAAATAGAAAAGGAAGCTTTAGCTATTCGTCATGGTTGTAAAAAGTTTCATGATTATATCTATGGTAAATCTGTTGTGATTGAAACAGATCACAAACCTTTGGAATCTATTTTTAGAAAGCCGTTGCAGTCAGCACCACCTCCTTTACAACGTTTGCTTTTTGATGCATTGCAATATTCTCCAGTTATTGTTTATAAATGTGGCAAAGATATTCCAATACCAGATGCACTCAGTCGTGACTGTGAAATCTATTTTCTTGGAGAGTGTTTAGATGATGAAGTAACTGTTGATGTTCCTTTTCCAGTATCGTTATATCCAGAAATGTTGTCTGCAGTGAATGAAGATGAATAATTACAGCAATTAAAGTTTTTAATCCTTAATGAATAACCAGCTACTGTTTAAGAAGTTCCCCAAGAACTTAATATTGGAACTATCGAGATGAGTTGTCAGTTTATGAAAATCTTTTATTCAACTTATTATCCCTAAGAGTCTCCAAAATCAGTATTTAAAACTTATCCATCAGGGACACTTGGGAACTAATCTTTCACTGCGTAGGGCACGTGAAATTGTATTTTGGCATGGTATTTCACAAGATGTCATAACTTATGTACAACAGGGTGCTATTTGCCAACAAACATCAAGAGCACCCAACACCGAGCCTTTGTTGATGAAACCTGTACCATGTTTTCCATGGCAGAGAGTTGCTTCTGGCTTGTTTGAATTTAAAGGGAAAACCTTTTGCCTTGTTGCTGACAGTTATTCTGGTTATTTTGAGTTTAAGGAATTGCATCATCCAACATCACATGCTGTAATTGAATTCTTAAAAGATTGTTTTGCAATTCATGGTATACCAGATGTTTTGGAGTCTCATAATGGACCTACTTACCATTCAGAAGCTTTTCGACAGTTTACACTTTCCTGGAGAATCAAACATATAACACCAAGCCCGCATTATCCAAAATCTAATGGCTTAGCAGAACAAAATCTAATGGCTTAGCAGTTATATGCAAAAAGCTAAATTGCTACTTAAAAGATCTTGCATTGAAAAAATTGATTACAGATTGTCATTACTAAATTGGAGAAATGCTCCTCGTAATAACATGACCTCACCTGCAGAAAGACTTTTTGGACGTCCTACTAGAACTTTAATTCCCATACACCCATCTTTGCGTTTGCAACGAAAATCATCATCTATACCATACCCCTTCAGTTAGTGAGAAACAGCGACTTAGCTCACCAACTGCGAGTGTTCACTCTCCAGTATTTGTAGAAGGAGAAAAGGTTAAACTTAGAGTATCCCCACGAAATTGGATTCCTGCTGCTATTAGTGGTACTACAGAAGCTCCTAGATCCTATTTGGTTACTACTGCAGATGGTAGCACATTTAGAGGGAATTCAGGAGTGATACAAAAAACAAAAGCAAACACTCCTCCAAATAGAGAAATTGTGGTTCACTCATTACCTCAGCATAAAACTTCTAAAGGTCCAGGTCCTTTGGCTCAATTAGATCCAAAACATATAAGAACTTTTAACAATTCAGACTCAAATATTTCTTATAAGACTAATAAACTTTCTCGAACTATGACCACCCGTTCTGGCCGAGTTGTTAGACCACCAGTACGTCTTGATTTGTAAATTTTGTATATAGTTTATATTTCATCATTATTTAAAAAAAATCTATTTCCTTTAAAGGGAAGATGTCATAATATTTGTATGATTGGCAACACCATGTTGTTATAGATTTGGTTATAGGTATGTTATAGATTTGGCAACAGTTCAGAGTTGTTCTCGTGTTCTCAGTTATGTTGTAAGTACAGTGGTGTGTTTGACGTTTGAATAAATATGTGCTGCGAAATGGTTTCGCTTTGTGAATTAGGTTATAGTGTTCATCCTAAGTAAATGTAAATGCTAAGTATATTGCTAAGTATATATAGGAACATTACAGTTAGTCTATCTGTTTACCTTTTTATTCTTCTGTCTGTCCGTTGTGTGATAACGTAGCCAAAGAACATTGGAGATTAAACGAGGCAACGAGTACATACAGTTGGAAAGTGTAAATAATCAGTGCAAACTGGATGATTTTTCGTTCTTGTTTGTTTATAACATAAGGGGTTTTAAAGCCAAAGCAATGTCATTTTTAAAAAATTTGGTACACATATGGCATAATATACAGCGATAAGAGCATTAAAATATAAAATATCTGATGAAATATGAGCGTTTTTACAAAATAATTTTTGATTGCGCATGCGCTAAAACTTTTTTTTTTTTTTTTTTTTCACAATTTAATAACTAAATGTATAGATTTAGTCTAAGCAAATTCCCAAGGAAATATCGTTAAAACTTAGAAATATATTGTCGATAGCAATTTTGATTTTCAAGTACTTTCATGCAAAATGTTAAAGTTGTTCTACCCATATTTTCATTTTAAAACAACAAATAATCATGGACATAAATGAAGGCACGCTTCGCATTTTATCAAAAATTGGGGAAAATATTTTAAAAACTTGTATTTTTCCTAAAAGAAATTGTTTATATGTTTTTTATTATCTTATGTAAATAGCAAATTATATTCATTATAGTATTAACTACACATTTTATTCCAATATTATAATTCTTTTGCTTTCCCTTTGTCTTTCATTTTTGAATTTTCTTTTTGTAAGTTTATTAATTTGAATACTAATTTAATATTTTGTTGTTATCTTTATCATACTCTAAAGATTATATAAGCAATATGTTTTAGTAAAAATAATGATTTTCAAATATTTTTTTTCCAGTTTTTGAGGAAATGCAAAGTATTCCTTCCATTATATCTATGACTGTTTGCTGATTCAAAACGAAAATATGGGTAAAACCTTTTAAGTGTTTTGCATCTTTATGGAAAATGGTACTTGGAAATTCAAACTTCTATCGGTGATACCTTTCTGAATTTTAACAATATTTACTTGGATATATATATATTTCAGTAAGCCTATGCATTTGGCTAGGAAATTATGCAAAAAAAATTTTACTAGCGCTTACGCATACGCATGTAAAAAATATTTAGTGAGAAAGCTCATTTAAGATTTTTGTATTATAATTGCTGTAGGTTGTGTCTAATGCAGTACGTAATTTTTTCAGAAAATGGCATTCCTTTAGTTTTAAAAAAACCTGCATGTTATAAACGAAAACATACGAAAAAATGCCGACATTGTTAAAAAAAAAATTTATATCTCCATTAATACATGTGCAATTCTCATGTAAATTTATATTTATAATTAAAAGATAGCTAATAATCATATATTATAGCTGCAACTACTTTCAAACATTATTCTTTACAGGGTGATCTCAAGTATTATACTGTTTGGTTAATTTGTAACTCATCCTTTTTTGTCCTCGAGACAAAACATTTGTGGCACAAGTTCTTTTTTCTTCTAAAGTTTAAAGAGAATCCATAAAGTATTTCTTTAGCTATTCGACAAAAACTTCTAGTTTCGAATGTGACTTCATCAATACTAGGCGAGACGTATTAATCCTGGTCGTTATATTTAACGTCCCAGCCCGCTCGTTCTCGCTCTTCGATGTCTTTTTCTAGTCATTTTTGTCCTTTTATTACTTCCGGTGTGAGCCGTTTTTTTTTTTTTTTTTTAACCACACTTGACATTGTGAGTGTTTTTGGTTTTCGTCCCACGCTATTTCTATGGGTTTTTAGCATTTCCCCCTCTTTTTCTACATTCTAAAGTGCGACTCATGTCGTTGCTTGTATGTGTATATAATAGACTGTTAGGGAGGGGGAGGCGAAAATTGATTCACGAGATCTCTAAATTATCGATTTTAAGCACATAGTGGATTTTTTTAATTCAGAAATTTAATTCATCAACCTGGAAATTAATTTCTGATAGAATGGAGTAGAAGGTTGATTTTTAAGCGGAAGACTCGGGGTTCGATTCCCGGCTCTGGTATTTTTCACATAGTTGGTAAAAATCAACCTTCTACACCATTCTATCAGAAATTAATTTCCAGGTTGATGAATTAAATTTCTGAATTAAAACTTCGTGGCCGTTTGGAGTTGTGCCATATTCAAATTTGTCACTTGATATAGCTGCTTTAATGCAGACTCGGTGACCTTGCCAACGTAAATTATGTAAGAAGTGCCGAGCTGGTTATCAGCCAGGGTAGCTCAGTGGTTAGAGCATCCGCGCGTTCAGCGGAAGACCCGGGGTTCGATTCCCGGCTCTTGACATAGTGGATTTGTTTATATTTTTTACTACAAAATTACAATATTTTTCTTGTCTTGTTCATCATGTGTGTAAAGTGGAAAACTACATTGGGCGAATAAGGTGTAATGTTACACACACGTTACATACATTCCACACAATAGAATTCTGGAACCTCTAATCAGACAGTCTTTCTCGTGAAAAATTTTAAGTGTATATATCAAGAGAAAAGAATGTTTGAATAAAAATACATTTCCGAGAACAGTCATGTGAATTTGTTGACCTTTTCTTTGGAAACAAAAAAGCACTAATATTATAACCGATAAATTAAAAGAAAAAAGCAGACGAAAAATTCTTCAATGACTCACCTGATTCCTTCGCACTTGCTGGTCAAAAACAATTTATTTACGTTGATAATTCCCTTGACACATCAAGACAGATTATGAATAAATCATCGCACCCAGACCAGATATACTTATTTTAAGCTCATTTTTTATTCATAATTAGGCAGGTAAAAAGGGCAACACCGCTCTACTTTCCCACGGTGAACGCAGTGTCTGGCTTGCGCTAGACTTGCATCATTTTATTCAAAGAACATTCGTCGGCAAATTGCAAAAGGATTAGATGACTCACTAAAAACCGGTAGCAATCCTATCTTACTATCAGTCTGTAATCAACAGTTTGACGGATGTTTAACTGTTTGGGTTTCTATTAATTAAGATGATTGCCGAACATAAAACGCTTATTAGCCGTTATTAAGTGTTCTTTTTTAACTGTTCAGTAAGCGGACTTTGAAAAAAGAATATAACCAAGGAATGAAATTTTGTAGCACGTAACATCGCCACATTAAATAGTTGATTTAGAATTGTCGTAAAAGTTATATGGTGACAACTATGAAAATAAATTAGAAAGATTTTTTTTTTTTTAATTCTCTCAAAAATTTGTTTTTGCAGTGCTAATTTTGGACTACAACTTTGTTAATTTCTTTGACTTGCTTTATATAAAACCTAAAGCATACATTAGCTGAATTACCAATGAAAATGTCAGTTACATTTAAAAATAAGAATAGTACCACATAAATAAAATAAAATAATCACGCTTTAATGACATATTGTACAAAACCCTTAGATTCAGCAAATAAAAAATTAATCATAAGATTTCACACAGAGAGACAGGTTTTACTCTGGAACCTGTAGGGACTAGACTCTGAAATTACTTTCATATCATACTGTCACCAATGATGGACGCTTGTATAAATTTTGAAAAAAATTGGTTCCACAGAAATTGATTAAAAAAGAATCAAGATTATGACACATGCAGACGAAATTTTTACCCTTTTAATCTATCTGCCATGGTAAGATAGATACCTGAAATGCTTGTATATTGTATTGGCATTAATTATGAACTCATGTGCAAACTTTAAGCGAAATCGATTCGGCAGAAATAGGTTAAAAGTTGACTGAAAGATTTGGCTCAGGCAGGACAACTAAGTTCAATACATACGTGTAACAAATTTTGAACTGGAGATGGAGGTCCAGGTCCTCCAGTTTTCCTCCCCTAAGTAGAGATGAGAGAGGGGATAAAAAACCCGAGTTTAAACCAGGAAATAAATCCGGTTTTTGGGAAGGGAATTTTCAAAGTTTCCAAAACAAGGGAATTTTGAAAGTTACGGATTTAGCAACTTTTTTTTTTTTTTTTTTGAAATTAGAAATGTTCTAAGGCACTCATCCCACATTCCACATTTAGCTGGTTTTGATATTCCTTCAATTTTTAAATAGTGCTTTAAATGTCTTCAAAATTAAAAAGTACTGATTTCAAATTTCATTAACAGATTTATTTTCTGTTATTTCCGTATATTTACCTCTTCGTTCTGACTATACACTCTGAGTTCAAAATAACACTTCTTATTTATCACAACCGGAGCTCATCGTGTTTTAGTTGTACACTCCTTCTCATAATTATAAGGACACCCGTTTTTCTATATTAACTAAACACTGAACACTAATTTTTAAACAAATATGTGTTTTATTAATTTAATTTCATCAATAGACTATATTTTGAAAGTTTTATCGTTTTTCTATCTTAAAAAACTTTAAATACAGTCAAAAAGATGATTTTTCAGGTGTTCACAATTATAAGGACAGCTTGAATCTTTATTTTTTTTTCAGTTATTCTTTAAATTAATATTTTATGGGGTCTCTTTTTAGGGTGAAACAGTCAGTCTTTCTCTCTGGTATATTTATATATACATTTCTTTAATATTCAGTTTCAATACCATTTCATACAGCATAGATGATATTCTGAATACATTTAAACTATTTAAAATTGCTTTCCACTTGCATGTACTTTTCTAATATGATAAGTTAAAGTTTTTTCAACTTTTAGGCCACGGGAAAGGCAATAATACAGAAGTTTATTTCTTCAAACTATTTCCTATTGCTCTAGAAGCAGAGCAAAGATGTAAGTCTTGTTGAAAAAAATATTATTACCCCCCAAAATCTAACAAAAATCTGAGAATTCAACGTTTAAAATTTGCGGATATTCTCTTGATGTTCATAATAATTGAAAAAAATTACTAAATTCGTTCTGCCTTCCGTAGAAACAGCTCCCCAAAGCACCATAGATCCACCTTTAAAATGCCCGATTCATATCTGCCTTTTAAAAATCTGCTCTGTCTTTCACTATCTTCAGATCGTGCCAGTAACTGTTAAAACCATTTGGTTAATCAAGATTAAAATGTTTTTCATCCAAAAATGCAACATTTTACCATTTCATATTATCTTTATTCAACTTTAACAGAGACGTTCTTTCCCCCATTAAATGCTTATTGATTATCACAGGTTTTTTATACATTATAACATATTATTAATTATTTTAAACATGCATAAATGTGGACCCCCAACTTTTCGTTCAAAATTACGAGCAAATTAAGCAGCAGTCATTTTGATTAGAACAGTATGAGGAATTATGAGTTTTCAATCTCAATAAAACAACTCTTATTTTGCATCAGATCTCTCTCCTGTCGAACCAGCAGTTCAACGTTTGATCACATTTCCTTCAGCAATTTTAGATCTTAGAATTTCATTAGAAATACGGCGGATTGAAATTATCCTTCCACTTAAAAAACACATTTATCCTACTTCACTACATGAACGCTCTTTTTTTCGAGTAATTATGAGTAATGTCCGTCCAAGAAAAATTGAATGATAGAATATGAATTAATCTAGCGCAGTTGTTAACAAATTCGTATGCCAACTGTAATTTATCCGCTAGAAAGTTAAATAAAACGAAAAAATCTTGATTGTCCCTATAATTATGAACATCTAAAAACATGGAAAAAAAATATTTTGCATTATTTTTTATTAATTTTGTTTCATATTTAAAAAATTATAGCAGTTTTTGTTTTTAGAATACTAGATATATTAAGTGCACTTAGTATAATCTTGTTAAAATTATTTTTACATTAGTTATTTCAAAATACAAAGCGTCCTTATAAATATGAGAAGGAGTGTATATCTATGAATGTATATCTTTAATACTTTATTTTAAAAATGAAACAAAAATGTTTCAAAATAATTTGCGTTCACTAAAATGATAAATAACATTACACTGCAAAATATTATTTCAAATAAAATTGCAACAATGTTAATATGCAATGAACAAATAACAGCCAAATTGGTAATTATTAGCTATTGAATATTTTATGTATTAATTTAATGCATTCAAAAATTATTGCTTAAATTTTTAATAACCGAAGAACTGATGTTCGCTTTTGTTCCTCGTGCTCTAACTAATTATAACAAAATTTCATCAATTTATGTGAAATTTTGTTCTGACAATTATGACAAAATTTCATAAATTTTAATGCATCTTTATCATGATTTAATTTCAATGTATTATTTTTTATAACATTATAATGATATTCATTAAAAAAAAAAAGGGTCTAAAAGTTATTTAAATAGGCAGACAAAAATTCATAATTTATAACTGTTAACAACGTAAATGTTTAATTTATTACAATTTTTTGTAAAATAGTTATGTAATTTTCGATATCACATTTATTTAAGTTAAGAAGAATAAAAATTATATTAAAAATAGGTTCTTTGTGAGCTTAAAAGAAGTGAAATTAAATCTAATTAGTTAATTAGTTTCTTCCCATCAAAGTTTGTTACATCTCAACCCCTAAGTCTTTTACTGTTTGAACATATACTATCATAGGAGAGTTACGTGTATGTATGCAGAATTGAGCTTAAACAAATGAAAGCACGAAAAGGACAAAGTAAAAGACGAAAACAAACTTTGAATTGAAATGGGGGGTTCTAGAGTCCTCAGCCCCCCCCCCCCCCCAAGCCTGTTATTACTGACCATGTTTTGTAAAATTGTGAGTTATGCATGTATGCAACATTTCAGCTCAATCGGAGGAGAGAAAGTAGGTTAAAATCCGAAAGCATATTTTGCACTCGAGTTGGGGGCCCAGCCCAGGGCCTACAGATCCCTTCTTCCTAAGTCCGTTACTGTTTTATCATGTTTCGTCATCGTGGTTTTACATGTATGCAAAATTTCAATTCAGTTGGATGATGATTCAATATGAAGTCGATTAAAATCGGCTCGCAAGATTCGACTCTGACAGACAATAAACGAAATTAAAACAATTCGTGTAATAAGGCGTAAATTAAAAAAAAAAAAAAAAAAAAAAAAAAAAAAATTGAAAAACGGGGTTTTATTTCAAAGTGTACTAAAAACTCCAAGTCAGCGGATGTAGATAATATACATGTTATGCAAAACTTCAGCTTAATCGGATGGTAGGAAGGGGGTAAAGATTCGAAAACAAGTTTTGAAGCGTAGTTGGAAGGGGAGGGGGGTTCCAAGTCCTTAGACCCACTTCAAGTCCGTTACTGCTTGAACTTGATTGTCATCGGAATTATTCTGTACTGATAAGTATAAAGGATTTAAGTCCAAAAATGTCGATTTTGAGTTAAGTACATAATCAGACTCAGAAAAAAATTCTCTATCGATTGGTATAAAGGATTTAATTCTATGTCATTTAGTCTTTGAGAAAATCCATCGGTAAAGAAAGGACCAATTTAGAAATTTACCATTCATGTATGGTATAAAATATTTAATTCAAATTTTCCCGTTATTAAATGAAGGTTGACAACCACTGAATGGTATAAAGGGTAAAAATCAACGAAATACCTTTTCCCTAATCCATTCTTCTGATTTGTTTTTAGCTAGTTAAACTTTATTTTTCGTCTCCTGAAAAATCAAGAATATGGACTTAAATCCTTTATACTTATCACTACAGATATATGCATTCAAAAATTCAACTCAGTCGGGCGGCAGGAAGCACGCTAAAAGTTGAAAGAAAAATTTGAACTGGAGTTAGGGGACCAGATCCCTATCCCTATAAGTCCATTACTACTTGGATATGTATTATATTGTGATCGGAGTTATACACGTATGCAAAATTTCAGCTCAACTGGATGACAGGATCTGAGAAAAATTCAGTTCTTAGATTTGACCCACATACATAAACAATATACGAAATTAAATAAAACCATGTAAAAAGACTATAAGTTTTATAAAAGTAACTCGTATACTCATATTAAGTCACATGCGCTCTTTAAATATTAATCAATGGATATCAAATTCTTTTGAAAATCAGATTCTTTTGAAAAATACAGATATTAGAAATTACCTACTTATACAGGGTGACCAGAAATAACGTAATTGTTAAATAATAATAATATCACGGGTGATGGTTTTGTTATTATTTGATTCTCAGGGTTTTTTTTTTTTCCCCACTCATTTATCTTTGTTCTAACTCTAAATTTTTTTTATAGAATGACACAGTTTTGGAGCTCCATCGTTAGAGTAAATGTGAGCTTATTCGATTGCTTCAAGTGCACTATCCAACTGTTTTCAATGCAATCAAGACGTTGAAGGAACGAAGGAGGTTGACCGAAACAAGGCATAAAAAGGATTGTTAACACTTCCTAAACCCGAATGATCAAGAAATGCGTATCTCAAAATCCTCAGGTGTCGATTAAAATAAATATATATATATATAGCGAAGAAAGCAGAGATTGCTCATGAATCAGTTCAATTATGGCCAAAAAGGAGCTGAAATTTCATTCTTACAAGCTGAAACAAGCACAGCAACTTGTTGGTGAGAACAAACGAATACAGTTTGAATGATGCTGTTAATGCGAGTGGTAACTCCACACTTGAAGCGGATTCTGTTTTTTCACGAAAAGTTATTCCCAGTTTGACAATCGGGCAATTATCATAATGATCGGAATTCTCCAGGCAAATCTTATTCCATTGTTTAACATCGTCAAAATCCAAAATTTGTCATGGTGTGGGCAGGATTTTGTGGAACAGGAAAAACCCCTCAGTTTCATCGATTTTTAAGTCAAACTCTATAAGGTGTGTAACAAAAACAGATTCTTAAGATGCAGTTCTTCCATGGTCTTAGAAACAGTTCGGAAACAGGGTTTGTATATTTCAGAAAGTTTCCCGTTTCATCGAGTGAAATCCACAACTGATATCAAGCCAAATTTGACCTTGGCTCAAGAATGATCTCCATACTCGTCTGACCACAACCATTACGATTACAATCTGTGATCGATATTAGAAGAAAAGGTCTGTGCAATGCATAAAAAAATTTCAGAAGTTCTTAAAGGCCGGTTTCCACAAGAGTTGGAGCTTCCAGGTCCAAAAAACCATTAATCACGCTCCGCACACAAAGAGCCAAATGTCTTGTCATCAGTTGTAACCTTTTTTTATCAGATTGCGCAGTTACTTCAATGGAAAGCATGCAAAATTGACAAAGATATCTGCCTCTGGCCCCTCAATTATCTCAGCTGGGGGTTAGAACCAGGACTTCCAACGCCGTTCGAGGGTTTTGAGCCCGGCTGACCACATCAAAGGATTCTGAATAGAAGCCGTCGAAAGAGCCGTAGTGGAAACTGGACTTTAGTGTTTGTTGATTTGTAAATGAAAGCAAATTATTCGAAACTTGCTGCGGCCAATTGCTAAATTACGTCTCTGCATAGAGAAAAAAAAAAAAAAAAAAACTAATATGTTATGGTAACCACAAAACATTCTTCTATATTTTTTTACAGAAATTCACTCAGTAAAAATATTTTATTAAAACAATTATTTCTTAAAATAATCTACCATAATGAATGCAGACGATTTTCATCTTAGTGAAAACTAACACTAAATATAAGAAAAGAAAGACAATTTTATTCGCTGTAAATTAAATCTTAAAAAATGTGTTTTTATAACGGTTATCTCATATATCAAGTTTCATATAGTTATATGCCATAAAAGTTGAGATATAGCCTTCCTGTTCTCGGGGAGCCCACCAGCGGCCGAGCGGCCCTGCGCTCGAAGCTGGTAGATATAACTTATAAGGTGCCGGCTTCGATCCCAGGGACGCTCGTTGGCCTAGCCGTTCAGAGTTTTCTGTGGTTTTTCCCGAAACTTGCGTAAATATGGGCTAGGACCCCTTAAAAAGATCCCAACGGTGGGCACTCCCCCTCAGGCCTAGGACCTTAATACAGTAAATCGGCCTGAAATTCCTACAACCCAACCCGTTCTCGGGGAAAATTGCAGAATAGCTGTGCCATCTATTGGCTGATATCCATCCAAATTGAATCAGCATAATAGTCTTCATATATTTTAAGTTTTGCTTATTTATACGCAACAGAACCTGAGGTATAGCCTTCTCTGAAACTGCAGAAATCGACGTATAGCAGTGCCACCCGTTGAGAGATTGACACCATATGTTGTTAGACACTAATTTATGCCGAGGTGCATCTACATATAAATTTACATGCAATTCTGTGCAGTACTTACCGAGACACAGTCTTCCCTTAAATTGTGGATATCGCTGTATAGCAGCGTCACCTGTTGAGCAATTGATACCAAAAATTGACAGGCTCTAATTTATGTCAAGGTGCATCTGCATATAAATTTATATGCAATTTCGTACAATAGTTCCTGAGATATAGCCTTCCCTGAAATTATGGAAATTGCATTATAGCAGTATCACCTGTTGAGCAATTGACACCAAAAGTTCATAGGCAGTAATTTAGGTCAAGGTGCATCTGCATAAAAATTTATGTTCAATTCTGTTCCTGAGATACAGTCACCACAAAATTTTTGTCACACACACACACAGACAGACATTTTCTAAAAATGATCAAATCGTGTTTTGGACTTCTCAAAACGTGTAAATCCACCGAAAATCGGAAGTCGAAAATTTTACGAATCCAATACTTTCTTCTACTGAATATAGAAGAAAATAAAAAAGCTTAAGACACTTTGAAGAAAAGTGATTTTTTGTTTTTCTAATCCATTTTCTTAATAAATAAAGCATTTATTTAGGGAAAAGTTTTTGTGTGCTCATTAACTAAGTCAAATTATACCGTTACGTTATTTCTGGTCACCCTGCCTATATATATATATATATATATGTGTGTGTGTGTAACGTATTTAATTACTTGATGACAGGCGCAGCACAGAATGACGCAGCACACAATGATGATGCTTTCTTTCAGGCAAACATCTTTATTGCTTCCTTATTTCACAGTCGGGACAGTGCAAAGCGAATGGAGTCTGAAGCCGATGCTCTGCCGATCCATGCCGGCAGTTCAGGCCGCACCCGGGCCTCGGGCCTCGGGCCGCCAATTCCGTTGGGGAATGATTATAAGATTTACGTTAATTTCAGAGGAAGGGCCACGTGGAAATGTTTAACAAGTCAAAATCGTGGCAAATCGCTCCGTTTGTTTAATGTTTATCAAACCTTAATTAAGAATCATAAATCTTTTATTCTTTTAAATTGAATCTTTTCGGCGCCCAGATATTTTTTATTTGCTCATTAAATATTATTTATAGGATATTTCCAGATATCAAAGTACTTAAAATGATTAACTTGTTTAGTTCAAATGATCGCGATTGCAATTTCCGTTCCTTATTTTTTATGCTTTTAATCTTACAGCCTAATATGAAATCTCCTTTAATTTATTTTGCAATATTACTTTGAAATATAAACGGAATACCCTGAAACTATGAAAATGTTAATTTAATTATTACTTCTTTTTATCTCTTATATTTCATATATACACTAAGCGACAAAAAAAAAAAAAAAAAAAAAAAAAGCTGCACTGCAGAAAAAAGGACTTACACCTTTTTTATTTGTAATAACTTTAAAATTAAGGGTTGAAACAAATAAAACTGTCTTGTTTGCATAATACCAAACGGATGAAATGATACCTATGTACATTGCCTATGTATTAATTCGCTTCATTACACTCTATGAAGTACTTTATAAGAATCTGCATAAAACTTTCGTTTTAAACATAACGCAATAACCGTACACTTTGTATTCTATTATGATTTATTACATGAAATAAACAAGTTATATTTTAATATATGAAATAAAACTTTATCTGTTTGGTCTAAGCAATTTTTATTAAAAATATGTATTCTGTATTATATGGAATTACTGCTTTAATGCACAATGGCATAGTATTATACTATACAGCGTTTTAATATAAATCTCAGAAATTTCACTGTGCCAAATATCACAAATAGTTTTTTCTAGTTCTGGTCGAGATGTAGGCTGCAAATTTCAAATCCTCTCCCCCCTCCCCCGCCTTTTTATAGAGGAAACATTTTCGAGCAAATCACCATTAGGACTATTTCCATGTCTGGTAAAGAGGAAATTCTACTATATCTTTTGTGGGATTTAACTTAGAGTGAAAAAAGATATGATTACTTACAGAATTATAGGTTCTCATGGGAAAAGATAGAAAATTTTGACAATTTGAAGTGAATAAACTTACCACAGACACCGCGTAGTAAGGTGCACTATCATCTTGAAATGCTGTTTGCTGAAATGTCCAAGATACGTCCAAAATAGTCGGTCAGGCATCACTTTTATAACGACTGTGTTTTATTTCGAGTTAATTGATCCCTTGACCATAAAAATTTGCCCGACTGTTTGAAACGTTATGCACCTCCGTACCATAATGTACGGAGAATGTGTCACTGTTTTAAAAGTGCGATTTTCCTTAAGTCGGTCATATTTTCGTTGTTAGATCTGTTTGTTTTCTTTAGCTCAAAATAAGTTAAACTTGACTCACCAGAGAGAACCAGTTCAGCCCAATAATTAACTAATCATTTTTTAACTTTTTTAACCCTCTGAGTTCTTGCTTTCCTAATTCTCTTCACTAAGAATGGAATTTTTTCAAATTTTCTGTCATTTAAACCTGCTTTGTTTAATAGTTGCTGCACTGTAGTTAAAGAAATTATGCTTCTAAACACTTTTTCCAAATCTCTTTTATGTTCTAAATGTAATACAAACCGATTTTCTTTTTAACTTACGGTCATCTCGCTTGGATAAGCAATATGGCTGCCTAAAGCCAAATTTTCAGTTTAAACGACCAAAAAATTTTATATCTTGCTAAAAACCATTTTACCAATATTTCGTTAACTTTTAATTATTTTGCCATCTCACGTTTAAAAATATTTTTTGATTTTCATTCAAAAATTAATACTTTTTGGGGCATCGTTAACTGCCTTATTCTTACCATTTTTGAAATACTTTCTAAAATTATAATTTTCCTGACAATTGCATTTTGTTTTTAACACTGGACTCAATGCAAAAGTGTATGTGGAGGACAACATAATGTGTATATATATTTCTATTTAAATATTACTATTATAAATATACAGGGTGGTTATAATTAAACTTCC
Source organism: Salticus scenicus (assembly GCA_963930645.1). NCBI lineage: Eukaryota > Metazoa > Arthropoda > Arachnida > Araneae > Salticidae > Salticus > Salticus scenicus. Next base: position 70,239,514 of record OZ005660.1, on the reverse strand, counting down.
CCTATAAACAGCATCCTACAGTGCAAACGGGTGAACGGAATGCAATGAAATTTGGTATATAGACTATACACGAAATGTGCTCACAGAATTTTGAAAGAAAAAAAATTAGTTCCAAAACGCTCACCAGTGGGTGCCTTTTCCGGAAAAACATTAAATTTAACACAATAAATGACGAAAACGAACAAAAATGTGATCAGAAACAAGTCAATAAATGTTAATATTGTTTCTGTATTCCGTTTTGGTCGTTTATTGTGTGAAATTTAATGGTTTTCCGGAAAAGGCGCCTTCTGGTGGACATTTTGGAACATTTTTTTTTTTTTTTCGAAATTCCGTGAGCGCATCTCGTGCATAGTCAATATACCAAATTTCGTTGCATTCCGTTCACCTGTTTGCGCTGTAGGATGTGGTTTATAGGCGAAGTTTAATTATAACCACCCTGTATGTATTTTAATTTCACAATGATTCATTAAAAATAATCCTCCTTGTGCACATATATACTCAATTTTGTCCAATACTGCCATATTAAAAAATAGGAAAAAATGGAATGGCAGCGGCACGTGTAGGGAGGTTTTCACCAAAAGTTGATAGGCACTAATTTATGTCAAGGTGCAATAGCATATAGATTCATATGAAATTCTTTGCATTAGATTTCGAGCTAGAACTAACACAAAATTTTTGTCACATAAACATAGACACACAAACAGATAAGACATTCTCAAAAAATGGTCAAATCCTACTCTGGACCTCTAAAAGAGTAAAATCAAAAAATTTTGTGAAACCAATATTTTTCTCTATTGAACAGGATCTGGTGGGTAAAATGGGTAGAAATATTGCTGTTTTTACATTCGTCACTTATATTGTCACATAGATGTCGTGAAGAGTCAAAGTGAGCACTCGAAATGAAGTAACAAACGTAGTTTATTAGCAGAACAAACTTGTAACACAGCTACACTCGGCTGAGAACTTACTCAAACTGAGGAACAAGTCGCTTATATACAATATTCAAATATTCCAGAATACAAGATTAACATAAATTAGAATATTCTAGAAACTGCTAGAATAGGAAATTAAATAGGCAAAGATAATTATAAGAATTTAGAAATAATTTTTTAGAGTCTTTAAATTTACTTGCCTCCGGCTGGAATCGAACCGAGGCCGTCTGGGTGACAGTCCAAAGACATACCTCCACGCTACGGCGACTGTAAAGAAAGCTGACTTTGTTGCATTGCCCTCCTTTCAAAAAACAGCATCTCGCTGTTTTAGGCCTTCGGGCTTAAAGCTCTAGTCCTCGAACGCATCATGGGTCCCCTGTAAGTACCATTCGTTTTAGAAGGAACATCATCATCCTGATTCTGTGTGTCTTCGTTCTTAATCTGCTTGTCCGGATCATGGTACGGTTTCATACGTAATACATGGACAATGTCTCTTGGTTTTCTTCTTCGCAAAGCAGGATCAAAATCTTGCACCTCATAGGTGACGTCTGATAAACGACGTAAAACCTGATATGGTCCAAAATACCTTCTTAAAAGCTTTTAGGAGAGGCCGACTTTCCGGATTGGAGTATACACCCATACGAGATCTCCAGGAGCATAAGAAACCACTCAGTGTCTGGAGTCGTAACATCGACGGTCTTTATCTTGGGCTATCAGATTTTGCACTCGAGCTAGCTGCCTTGATTCTTCAGCTCTGGCAATCATCTTGGCGATGTGATCGTCGTCGACATCATCAGGGCAAAATGGTAACATTGTGTCCAGCGTTGTTTCAGCCTCACGTCCGTGAAGTAAATAAAAAGGCGTGAAACCCGTCGTCTCCTGTTTAGCAGTGTTGTAAGCAAAGGTTACAAATGGTAGAATTTCGTCCCAATTCTTCTGTTCTGTATCCACGTACATGGACAACATGTCAGCCAAAGTTTTATTAAACCGCTCCGTCAGTCCATTTGTTTGAGGGTGATAAGCTGTCGTCATATGATGATCAATATTACACAATTCGACAAGAGCAGAAATAAGTTTGGATTGGAAGACAGCTCCACGATCTGTCATAATTACTCGGGGAGCTCCATGCCTAAGGAGAATTTCTTCGAGCAAGAACTTCGCTACTTCTTCGGCTTCAGTGGTCGGTAAGGCTTTCGTTGCTGTATATCTTGTTAAGTAATACGTGCAGACTATGATCCATTTGTTCCCACGAGTAGATTTCGGAAATCTTCCTAGAAAATTGACCCTAATGCGATGGAAAGGTGCTATAGCTGGAGGAATGGAATCAAACCAAGGCCGTCTGGGTGACAGTCCAAACAGTGGCGGATTTAAGGGGGGGCTAGGGGGCTGAAGCCCCCCCCCCCCCCAAAACACTGACATTCACAATTGAATATTGCAATTGTAAATTTTTTATTGGTCTAGAATAGCACTTTGAAAAATATTAGTCCCCCCCCCCCCCAAAACTCAAGTTCTGGATCCGCCACTGAGTCCAAAGACAATCTCCACGCCACGGCAGCTGTAAAGAAAGCTGTCTTTGTTGCAATGTAAAAGAGTACATCCACTCACTCACTCACTGATTATTCAACGCATAGCAAAATCTACTGGAGCCACTGACTCGAAACTGGGTCAGATTATAGAGCATATAGTGTAAGCACCCCCTAAGAAGCGATTTTGCGAAATTCGCCCCCCAAGGGGGAGTAAAGGGCAAAATGTGATTTCACAAAAACCTTCATATATCAAAGAAAAAAAACAGATATCCGTAAAATTTTTGCTTTAAAATATAGCTAACACAAATATCTAAAAACCGATTTCTGGAATTTTAAAAATTCGGTCCCCAAGCGGAGAAAGGGGACAAAACGTGATTTCACATACTCCAATATATCTCAAAAAAAAAAAAAAACAGATATATGTGAAATTTTTGCCCTAATATATAGCTACTACAAATATCTAAAAACTAATTTCTGGAATTTTAAAAATTCAGGGAGAGAAGGAGCAAAATGTGATTTGAAATAATCCTTTATATCGCAAAGAGAAAAAAAGATATATGTGAGATTTTTGCTCTAAAATATAACTCTCAGAAATACATAAAAACTAATTTCTTTAATTTTAGAAATTCGTCCCAGGTGAGGCGGGAAAGGGGGGGGGCTATGGGAAAAAAAATAGAAATACAGTTAGATCGTTCAAAATTGTACAGATATGTTTTACAGGCCTGCAAGTTGAATGAGGATATTTTCGAAAGTGTAAAGTTATTATGAGGGTCAGAAAGTGTGTGAAGAAGTTTTTAAGCTTAAATACCAAAATTTTGTCAAAGACTACGGCTCTTAATTATAAACTACAGTATTGAAATTTCACTGAATAAAATAAAAGACACTGATACAAAACAAGGGATTTTATTGCAAAAATCATTGTATAACATCTTGAAAACAAATTCTTTTTTTGACTAATTACAATTTATAAATATTACACTAAAATATGAATACAAAGTTGTGTGATTTATAAAAACATTCCTTTTTTATGATTTACATGCATCTTCAGAAATAAGTAATAATGGACTCAAATAAAGAAAAAAAAAATACTCTGTAAGTTTGCAAAGAAATTACAAATAACATATTTTATGATAATGAAGTTTAAATAATTTTATATATATCCAGTTTATCTTTTGTGTTCCTGGAAAGAAATTTAATGCATAAATACAATTCTACATTTTTTTAAAAAGTAAATTTAAAAGAAAATCTAAATTAAAACTTTAACAAATGAATGTTAAAATTATAGTCACGTTTCCATTAATACAACTAAATATATCAGCAATACCAAGAAATTGGGGGGGGGGGGACACTATAGCAACATTTAAAGCTGAGATTTAAAAAAAAAAAAATACTTTTAATTAAAAAAGAAAGTTTTTAAATTTGTATAAAATTAATTTTAACAAAATTTTTTACTTTCTCAGATATATTTTTTTTACAAATTAATACAATACATAAAATAATAAATTCAAAGCGTTTTTTCTTTAAATTTTAAATATAAATTCATATCGTGGCATAAAAAGAGTGTCATGATTAACAAAAAAAAAAAAAAAAAAAAAGAAAAGTTATTATATCAGTTGGCATTTTTAACAAACAAAACTTATTATTCCAGTTGGCATTTTTAAAGTGGAAATCAATCAAATTATAACATATGTACATCATTTTAAAAAATTAAGAAAATAAAATTTCTGCGGAAATTGAAAGCAATCTAATGTAGTTATTATTTATACATAAATATATATGTCCTGTTATATTTTATGGGATGCAATAGAATACCAAGGTAAAAAAAACTCCATGTTAATTTATGAGGATAGATGGCTCAATAAAAATGACTAAATGCGACCTTACTTTAAAATTCCTGAAATTACATGGAAAGTAAAAAAGCCAGAGTGTGATTATTATTATTATTTTTTTAAATGATTGTCAGGAAAAAGACCTCCACAAAATCTCCCATGATTAAATAATACACGTCTTTAAATTATGTTATGACTGTTAAATCAAATATTTCATAGTTCTATCCTGTACAAATTAGATAAACTTGATATACAAAATGATTTCCAAACCACAGTCGACCTGAACTTGCAGATTCTGACCTGCAACCTGCAGTAAAATAATGTTAAATTTATTTTATAAGAGACTGAATTTAAATTCTTTTGCATAAAATATAGCTTTATTTTAATAATATGCATTATAGGACAGATAGATCTTTTAGAAAATTAAATGTAACACAAAATATATATAAATATGTAATGTCACATACTCCTGATTTCTTGTTTGCAATGGTGGAACCATAAGTAAATAACCTAGTCAGGCTAACTGGAAACTTCTTTATTTAAAATCCATTTCAGGGCTGGGGATCCGAGTCTTTTAAGGCAATGAAGACTGGTGGGGTCTTGAAATCAGTCCCACGATGTTGACCAGACTTTGTCGGTGCCCGACCTTGCACGTAACTTTCAAATTCGGTGGCACAGAGTTGCTAGCTTTTACTGGCAAGAGCTAATCAAGAAAGATTACTAAATTTTAGCGAGTTCCATCTTTTAAACCCTTAATTTTTGGTGTAAATTGGCATATTTCTAAACCCATCCCATTTTCTTTAATTGGTTACTTTATTTAATACCAACGCCTCTTCATTGTTTTTTATTGGGTATACTTTCGTTTTCTGCAGACATCGTGACGCTGGTCGGCGCTTTATTTTGCCAACTCGCCAAGTCATTAAAATAATTATTTATTGCTTTATATTTGACACATATATATATATGAGTCTACTCATAAAAAAAACTTCAGTGCACAATATAACAAAATTTCCAATTTATAAAACTTATTTTTAAAAAATTCACTGTTTGAAATATTCCAGCAGTTTAAATAAAAGTAAAATGGGGAAGCATATAAACATTGCAAGGCAAATAATTTTCAGAGATAATGTTTTGCTGATTAAATATTAATATTTATAAAGTTGTAATTAAACTAATAGTGTGAATGAAGTTGCTTTAAAATATTGTGAAGGAAGAAAATCATCCAATCTCTACTTTCAAAAAGTTCGATAATAGACTAAAAAATTCTCCAAAAAAATTTTTTTGTGGACAAATCTGGAAAAAAAATATAAAATGCACACCTGATTTACAAAGTAGTTAACCTGACCTGATTTGATGCAGGACTCTAAATCAGTCTCTGTTTTCCAAAAATAGACTTTATCTTAGTCTCTAAAATTTATCGTGGAAGTCGTAAAATGCAAAATTTCACAGCTACAAAATAAAATAAGAATTTAAGAAATCAATTTTCTGAGTGTGTAAACCGATTTTAACAATATCAATCATTTAAATAGATACTAATAGAGCACATTTCTTCACAGATTAACATAGAGTTTAGCTGACCTCAACACCGTCTGATGCATCCTCTTAAGAAAAATTTCTGTATACCTAATATAGAAATAGCTAAAAAAAAATAAAAAATAAAAAAAAAGATGTACACATTTATGTGTATTAAATATCAGAAAAAAAGTTTTATTTTTAAGCTTGATATAAATACAGCCTTTTACAAAATCTATTTTTAAGAGATTTAATAAAACATTAACACAAAATATTATTAGAATCATAATCTAGATAATCCAGTGGGTATTAAAAATACTTTTTCTTGTTTGACAAATACAAGATTGACAACATTACTTCTCTCACCTTTCAAAATACGAATTATAAAAATGTATAGCTGCTAAAAGTGATATATTTTAACTACAAATTCAGAAAGATAAGGCACATACTACTATATACAAGGACTAAATATCACACTATATCACTTTTTATTTAGCCTTTAAAAACTGATGCTGCGTAATTAGAAGAAGTTTTATAAGGCCTCTTAACTGTTGTTTTTGTTTACAAACTGTATAAAAAGTTGTCTCACAGTCCAAAAAGAAATTTACTTTAAATTCAGAGTAAGATGATATACAGGGTGTTTATAAAGTCCCGGACCCATTTTGATGTTTAATAACTCATAAAATAATGATGATATAAACAAACTTATGGCATTTATTGATGGAATAACTCATATTTTCTTTTCAGGTTTGAATAACTTTACTTTTGTAAATATCGTCTGCGCGTGTGATTAATTTTAGATAATTTCATTTTCCAGTCTAAATATCTGTACTTTTCTAAATATCGTCTGCTTATTTATTGCATTTTTCTCTCTTTTGTTTTTGGCAACTATTGCAATGTTATGTTTACTTTTGATGTGTTTGTTCTATGTAGTACTTTTGTTTTATTCAAGCGGAAGTCGAATAATTACCTAAAAGTCAGAATTACAACCGCAATAGCCTCTGTGGATGCCGACATGCTTGTTGCTACCTGGCGTGAAATTGACTCTCGACTTGATATTCTCCGTGTGACGAAGGGGGCACACGTGGAAGTTCATTGACAAGGGTCATGAAACTTTTTGAGTCTATCTAACCATTTATGTTATTAATTTTAATCTATCTTTATTATTTTATGAGTTATTAAACATCAAAATGGGTTCGGGACTTTATAAACACCCTGTATATAGCAGAGCCTGGGGCACAATGGGGTACCGTGGCGGAATGAAGTTCAACGCTTTTCGGTAGCAAAGGAGAAGAGGTGCTGGCAATGAGTGACAATAAGTAGAATTAGACCAACCTATTACTATACAACTACAGCAGCAATGTTGGTCTGGTTTTTAGAGCACTGATGTTTGTTACCAGCACTTTGTTGCTACCTAAAAAAAGTCTTTCTGCACCATTAACCCATTGTGTTATGGGCCCCTTATATATATGGGGGAAGATCAACCAAAATGCTATAATATGCAATAATTTTGGACAAATTAATAATTATTTTTCTATGTTTTATAAAACTAAAATTAGCTAAATGCTTTGTCATGTAACAAGATATAAAATTAGTACTTGCATTGTCTGTCTCAAGTCACACAATTACTTTAACCTGATTTCTTATATACAATACATACTTTAAGATTTTCATTTCATGCTTATAAGGTATACAGGGTAGTTAACATTTGAACTTTTTTAAATTTCCTTAGCTTTTTTTTTCAGCACATTTCCCTGACTCCTACCATTTATTTTCTACGAAAATCACACAGCACTAGCGAGCAATTTGGAATAGTGAGCTATCAATAACAACTTATTTTCACAAAATTCCTTGACTATTTCTCAGCTATTCCAGATTTTCTAGATTTCTTGACTTTCATGCCTAAGACCTATCAATATTTTTAAAGGTATCACATACAATAAAAATGTTAAATGCATTTGTTATACTGTAAGAATAAACATAAAAATTAAGTGGTTTTGGCAGATCTTTGTTTAAGTAGTTTGGATCAGTGAAATCAATAAAGCAAAAAATGAGATCAACTAAAAATAGATAGTTTATACGATAACATACTTTTTTGAACACAAACCTAGTAACGTACATATTTGGCACTACTACATGGCATATTTAATAGGGGTATTTAAAATTTAAAAGTGTATTTTCAGAGTTTTTTTTTTTTTTTTACTTAAATTTAGTACTTTAAAACACTATTTACTTTATTCTTTATATTATAATCTGTACTCTATAGCTGCCAAATGCTCTGATTTTTCCAAAGTACTAAAATCACCATTTTTAAACAATTATCATTTTTAATAGTTTATCTAGAATTAAAAATAAATTAAATGCAAAACAGCAGCCATCTGTTTGCTTGAAAATAAATAAATAATAATAATAATGAAATTTTAGGTTTCATCTAATTTTAAAATTATCAACTATTTAAAAAAAAAAAAAAAAAAATTAAATAATAAATTTTTTACTTAAATGTGTCAATATAAGCATGTTAACCAACCCAACTTAAATAACTATGAATCATAACATAATAAACATGTAAATAATTAAACTAACATAAGAAATCACGAATATCACATTGATTTATACCATACCACTAATTTTTATATATTTTTTTCTTCATCAGCATTTTTTGGCAGTAAAACTGTTTACAGCTAACAAAATTTAGAAACAAACATTTGGCATTGGAAACATAACAAAAAGTACAAAACAGGATATCAGGAAATTTCTCAAAAATGTATGGCACTTTCAAAAAAATTATTCACTAGATTATCTTTTTGCTATAAATATACATATAAATCCTTTCCTTTCTTTTCTTCTCATTATTCTATTAATTAATTTAATTGCATCAAATCTATTATTTTTTTTAAAATGCATATATTTCTAACTATGTTTCTAAATAGGTGTCAGTGATCTCTTCTGATAAGCTGTGAGTTCAGGGTGCCAAAAGTCTACTATTAAAACAAGGCGATAAGTGCTTCCATTATGCCATACTTCATGTTCAAAAGAATCATCAAATAAGATCACTTTGCCTTCTTCCCATTGCCTGCAAAAGATAAGAACAAAAAAAAAAAAAAAAAAAAGAACAGTAAGAGACAAATTTTTTCTTCATAAGTATTTGAACAAAGTGTATGTTTTTTCTTCTAATTAAAATAATAATAATAATAAATTGATATAAATTAACATTTAATAAATATAAGGTGTGCCCAAATGAAAAGGAGACTAAAGTTACATGTGAAATAGTACAACTATAAATAATTGCCATTGGGCATTGATACACTGATCCCAGCACATAGGAAGGGATATGACGACTCAACAGATGGGTCAGACAAACACCCATTTACTCCGCCCGTCTTCTGATTCTCTGACAGATGCTTGGGCACCCATTGTGAACAAACCTTGCCATAATCAAGTTTTTTGTTGATTATGTGATGCATAGTTCCTTTGCTTATCGACAGTTCAATAACAATTTCACATGTGACAATCCGGTGATTCTGCCATATGAGCTCATCCATCGCTGACCTCTTTGTGCTGATCTGGAGGAATCCATCATGCAACGAACTGTGGAAATGACTCTCCAGCAGTGAAGATATTGATGCAAAGCCGTTAACTACACATGTGCATCTAGCAATACCACCATGCCATCTATCGGCTAACACTAACTTACTAAGATTTGATATAACGCCGCTACAGCTAAGGTCTCCTTTTCATTTGGGCACACCATATAATAACAGATTCACTAAGACATCATGTGGCAGAAAATAATAAAATGCTTTAAATTCTGGACCACTAATACATCCATTGTCTCTATTTGGTTAATGATAATAATAATTCTTAAAGGTTATAATAAACTCCATTATAATTAAATAATAAATCAAAAGACAAACATACTTGGGAGTTTAATCGGGAGCACATTCGGTCGAGGTCTTGACCATTTTCAACCAATCTTCAGTGGTATCTTTGCCGACTCGGGCTCTCGAGCGCAGGAGATTCGGCTGAAGATGCCGAGGCCTCAACCAAAAATGCTTCCGATTAAACTCTAAGTATGCTGTCTTTTGATTTATTGTTTAATAATAAAAATAAATAAATGAAAATCAGAAATCAAATATAAGGCTAATTAAAAAAGAAAAAAAATAATCTGTCAGAAACATAATTCAATTTAGTACAGCAGAACTATTTTGTATATTACAAATTTGATCGGTTGCTTGATATGTTTTGGAAATAGTTTCATTCTTCTTTTTAAAAAGTTACTTTCCTCAGCAGCGGTTACAATATTAAAATAAAAACTCTTTTTTTCTTTTTTTTACAAATTTGTAAAGATATATATATTTTTTATTTTGTTTTTTCAGCTCCAGATAGAAAAAAAAAATTAAATTGAAATTTACTTATGCATATTTAATTATAAGAACGCGGGAAAAATAGTTTATTCCATGATTTTTTAATCCCACTGTCTACAAAAAGCTGCAGTTACTGAAAATAACACCAGAAATAATATTCATGACACATGTAAGAAAAATGGCTAATTCAAACATTTTATTTTTATTTATTTATTTTTAGCAAATTTTTAATGATTTGAATTTTTTTTCTCAGAAATAAAAAAATTTTGTTTAACTTAATTATTTTACTACTTGTCAACCAATAGTTAACAGTCGATTTTCAACTATGTGAAAGTTTTTACTATTTCAACATATGAAGTAAAATAGTACAACTGAATGTTAATGGATGTTCTGACATACTCAAGATGAAACACAGCAAATGACAACAAAACAAAATGTCTGAGTGAAAACAAAAGTACAGTCGTACTAAAAAATATATATACTTATCAGTAAGATGCATGTTATTTGACAGTCAATAATTGTATTGGATATATTCTACCAAACATGTGCTTTCTTCAGCTTTTCTGCATATTATAAAAGATGTCTGAGTGTGTGTTGGTAGGCAAGTGGCTGACAGCAAAGCTGCAGAATTTTGCATAGAGCTCTGCTTTAACCTTTCCTGATACACTGACGAACTACTTTCAAATTTTTTATTAGATTTTAAAAAATTAATTAAAATATGAATGGAAGGGGGGGGGGGACCTCATTATTACTTTTAAAAATATTAAGCTAATATCAAAAAAAGTTTTTTTTTTTCTTTTTTAAACATAAAAATAAATTTATTTGTTTACTTGTGACTAATAAAATTGAAAGAAAATTTATGTACCTGGCAAAATTGAGATTATAACATGTGTAAATAAATATTTCTTTTTATGTAATAACAATAGTAACAACAGCATGCAGTAATAATATTAGAACATTTGATTAATTCAAATTAATATGTGAACAAATTATTATTTAAATACATCAAAATAAAACATTTAAAATGGGAAATGCATACAACCATACACACACACACACAAAAAAAAAAAAAAAAAAAAAAAAATAGTTGTCTCATGCAGATGAAATATCCTTCATAACATATTGTAATATTATATTTGGTGTGAAATTCTTTATTTTATATATCATAAAATTCTGATAGTAGACCCCTCCTGATTATAACCCCACCCCTGAAACTTGACGTACTTTACTTTTTCGGAAAATTCTGTTTATAACCCCTCCTCCTTTACCTTTGGCAGCTAAGTTCGCCATTCTTTCTTTTTTTCCATGAGCGAAGCAAACATACTTTTTTTTAAATGCTGAAGTCTTGTATGTTTATTTAGAAACTTTAATTTGCATGTAAACGTATCCAAGTGTTATTTTTAATCATTTTTTTAAAGTAAAATAACTCCAAATATAAAAATGCAGCATTGTTTATATTCTTTAAGCTCCCAAACGTTAACTGCTATTTGCAAGTGGCCGTGGCTTTCTCAATCTTGCTTATGCAACTCTGCTTTTGTGATCACAACTCTTTTCCAAATTTTAAATTCTCTTTTTAATTTTAAATCATTAAATAGTGTGATAAATCCATAATAGTACTAGTGTAAGTAACTTTAATAGTTATCATTCACCCTGTTTTGTTCTTGCATATCAGTTAATAGCAGTGCAATTAACTGTTTTTTTAACTGCTAGTGAATCTTCTATATGGCTTTGATTCGCGATTTCTTTATCACATGTTCATGCCTGTTATTCATGCCTGTTTCAGCCTGTTTTCTTTTTGTGAGAATTGTGTTATCACTCTTTTTTTTTCGTTATTTAAATGTGATGATTAATTTTCGTAAATTTTTTTTTAAAGATTATTGTTAAAATAAAAATTTAAACTGATTAATAAAAATTGTTTATTCTTGCTTAGTAAAAAACCCTTACATAGTGCGAAGAAAAGACAAGCATTTCCGAATTCAGCATACCAGAACACATTACAGATACCCAAAGCAGTGCAAAATAAAATTTGAAAGTACGTTTTCAGAGACCTGTGTTATCTGTATATTAAAATAAAACACAACGTTTAAAATGTTTTCAGGTTTTTATAGGATGTTTGTATTATAATGACACTACAGATAAGTTTCATAAACTTGTACAAGACATACAAACATTCCAAAAACAGAAGTATATTACCTTGTTTCCTTAGCCACTCGAATACTAACTCCTTTAGGCACAACTAAACCCAAGTGTGCTCGTAGCCGGCAATTGGTTGGACCTGTGTGAGCCCACACATGAGTCCCAGGATGCATAATTGAAAACTTCACCTGAAAAAAGAAGGTTGGAAAATTTAAATAGTCTGTAAAATGCATGAAATTTACGATTTAAAGCATAAATTACAACAAAATTTAGTAACTGGGAATGCTACATAAAAATGGGCTCTTCCCACCTGACGTCAGAGGTCACATGATAGAGGAAAAACAAATAGCAGACGAAGTCTTGTTTATCTATAGCGATTGCTGAAATAACGTATTTTCTATTCTTATTTTTGATCAATCATATTTAATCTGTGCTATTTTTTTATACAACATCATTTTTAATCCATTTTGTATCATTATTCATCATCTTTTGTTTGCTGCATACATTTACAATCACCATTTAGTTTATATTTGTTATTGATGTTCATGAAGAACATGTTAAATACTCTGATTTTTGGTACTTAAATCAGTGACAGTGCAATATCGCACTGCGTAAATCCATTTAGACCAGTAACTAAGTTAATTAACTCGTTGTAACACCTTTATGCAATTAAATTAAATGAAAACATTTTAAAGTTTCAAATTATAATCCATAAACATTCCACAAGAAGAAGCTATTATTTATTGCTAGATCAGTTAATGTAACAGTTACACTGCAACATACAAAAATCGATTCTTACAGATGAAAATAAACAAACACATAAAGTGCTTTTAAAAAATTATTAAATTTACAAATACAACTATTCTACTGTTTATAAATGCACAATATTACTTTTATTTTATTTTATATTAAATATTAACATTTTTGTTCTTAAGAACAATATTTAATTGAATTAGATTCTCAGAATTCGATTATTCATTTTCCTCTATCACGTGATTGAGCAGACGACGGTGGGTAGAGTCCATTTAGGAAACACAAGCAGAGAGTGATTTACATTAGGACATTCAATACATATGCCTGTGACCCCCAATGACAGAGGTCTCAAAATACCACTCACACTTCAAAAACGATTCTTCTGCATATGAAAGTTATTTTTGAAATTTAAGTGTTCGGTTAAAATCATTAGTCAGTATAATTCTAATTTGTCATTGTTAGAAATCATCAAGTCCAAAACACTCCTCTTTTCTCTCTTATATGTTTTTCTAAGAGGGCAAAATCTCTGTAACAGCATTTTTCAATGATGGAGAGTAGAATTGTTTAAGAAAAACTGCAGATTATATATTGTTTTAATTCTACACTTTTTTTAATGTCAAAATTAAATTATGCATTTAATTATCCTTAGAATTTTATTATTATCAAAGTACTAATAATTTTATTGTTAAAAAAAAAAAAAAAAAAACTGGTAAAACTCATGTTTAGATCTTACTTGTAAATTTTCTTTTACATGAAATTCAAGGATTTCAAAATATAAATTTTGCCACAATTCGAAATGCTGTAAAATATAAAAGAAAAAAAAACACTCTGGGTTTTCCGTAGTTTTCTCCAAAAGTTTTGCACAGAATTTGAATGTTTTATATCACTTTAATAGTCCACAATAAAAGTACTTTAAAATATCTTTAGAATGATGTATTATGTATAATATTAATGAATATCTTTATTGTATTTTAGACTCAAAATGGCTAATCTATCTAAGGCGATTAGCAATTTCTGTTCAAATCCTTCTAAAATTTTAGAAATTCCAAAAGCTGCTTTTTGTACAGCTAAGCTCAAAAAAAAAAAAAAAAAAAAAAAAGCATAATTATTCTGTTAAAAGTAACTTTTGTCTCTTTACATTAACAGATGAAATAAAAATGAGTTAAATAAATATAATATGTCTAATTTTTACTTTCCGAATATAGACATATAAGGAACGTATTGTAATCATGTCGAAAATCCAAATTTGAGATTTTGATGTTTCTATATGTTTTGAAGTCCTTTGAGTCCGTTTTCACAATTTTTACGATAATGTATGCATGTGTGTGTGAGAGAGAGAGAGAGTGAGTGAGTGAACATACTAGCGTCTAAACGCTTTGTTCGAATGAGCTGAAATTTGGTTACATATGTTGTAAATCACCGTAGCCTATTGATTTTGGTGAATCTAGCTCTTATAGTTTTTTTACAGGGACACAAAGAAAAATTCTTTATCATTATGGCCTATAGGACCATTCTTAAAAGTGCGATACCGTCTAAACACTTTATTAAACTGAGCAAAAAATTTATACACATATTATAGGTCACAGTTGCACGAACGGTATAGATTTTAGTGAATCTAGCACTCATAATTTTTTTACAGGGACACAAAGAAAAATTCTTTATCATTATGGCCTATGGGGTGAAATTATTTAAAGTGCGATAGCATCTAAATGCCTTATCAGTTTGAGTTGAAAATTTATATACACATTAAAGGTCACAATCACATAAACAGTATAAATTTTGGTGACTCTAGCACTTAGAGAGTCTTACAGGGACACAAAAATTGTTTATCACTATGGTCTTTAAGTTTAAATTATTTAAAGTGTGATAGCGACTAAATGCCTTATCCAAATGAACTGAAAATTTATATACATGTTATAGGCCACCATTACATGAACTGTATGAACTTTAGAGAATCTAGCACTTTTTTTTCAGGGACAAAAATGGAAATTTCTATATCATTGTGGCATACGGGCTCAGAATTTTAAGTGCAATAACGTCTAAATGCCTTATTCAATGGAACTGAAAATTTATATGAATATTATAAATCATTGTTACATTAAATATAAGCATTTTGGTGAATCTAGCATTTATAGGTTTTTACAGGGACACAACGAAAAATTCTTTATCATTATGATCTATAGGCTCAAAGTACAATAGTGTTAAATCAAACATTGTGTATTATACTGAGAAAAACACTACAGCACCTCATTATAATTTTCTCTTTTGTTTATTTAACTAATCCTCTTACTTCACATTATCTACAAAACCGTTAATTACTCAACTCAATGTTCGAAAAGTTGAGTAAAGTCACTCCAGATTTTTTTATTTTTAAAGCTATACCTTAGATTTTTTAACTGCAGACAGGAGAGCCGTAATGACAGGCAATTTCCATTTCTGCTTAAACTGATTTAAAAATGAAAAATGAAAATTTTTTTTTTTTTTTATTTCCAGTACCTTGTCATGTGGTCGAAAAACAATTATTCCCGACCAGAAGAATAATCAGCTAATATGTCTAGCACTGAATAATTAATAAATGAAATAATGAAGTGTTGCCACCTAAATTTCATACTTCAGTTAATTTTAAAAAATCTAATTGCCGTGTTGAATTGCTGTTTGCATCCAGGGATTCAGAAAAATCACCCTTTTCATTTGGTACTGAATTTTTAAAGATTGGACCGATATTTCTAATTTATTTGGGCATTTAATGCTGCTTAAACTCTGAATTGACTCATTTATTAATTGACATATGTTGAGATTTAATTAATATGCCCGCAACTAATTTAAATTTTTAAATTCTGTTTTCACTACCCCCTCAGGAAGGCTCCTGAGCTGTATGTCAATTTTTGTACTTTCATGTTTAATAGGGGCTGAATGTATAGATGCTCAGACAGACAGACATCTTCTTTTATTGTTATAGATATTTGAATTTAATTTTGATTTTCAATAGTTGAATTTAAATGCAAAAATAGTTAAAAGTATGTCAGAATTTAGAATTTGCTTCATAGATGTATTTTCAGTACTTGTATTGCACTCGCTGAAATCGAAACAAAGTTTTGCAGATTTCAAGTTTCTTAAATCACAAGTATGGATGCTTGGTTGAAATCATCAAAGAACAAAAGAAATAGAAAACAAATTTGGGGACATCCATTTTAAGGGAAAAAAATAAATAAATAAAAAAATCAATAGTACTCAAAGTATTAAATTAATTTTTGAAAAAGTTAAAATGCTGCTTATGAATTTTAGCTAAAATGCTAAAGAAACTTTTTTGCTAGGTTAAATTATGTGATAAACAAATTATTTCAACAAGTCAATTTCTAAAGAAAACAACCTAAAATAATCAAGCTTTATTCAATATATTTTGCCAATTATCAAAAATTTAGAGGCATACATAAATATTACTAATTCTGATAACACTATACCTGCCCTCTTTTACAGTTAGCTGCATCTGGTATCTGTGAAATTAAGGCACATGTTTTTGGGGCTTTCTGACAGTTCTTTTCAATTTTTCTGCCTATTGAAGAGGAGGGAAATTATTAAAAACAATAGAAAGGAAAAAACAAGTGATGATGAATAAAAGTGCTTACATGATTATTCGACTATTTATAAACAACTCAATCACAAAATTAACAAAAAAACTTCTAGAACTAAACGAGGTAGTAAAAAAACAGATTTAATCTTTTCTAAAAGTGCCATTATTAAACTCATTTCAGATCTACAGACTAATTACTTATCTAACTATAACTGGTTCATTATTCGAAAATTTATTTTTGCAATCAAAAAGAAATACTTAGTAAACTTTCTGAATGTCTTTCAAAGCCAATCCTATAATAAACATTTTTCAGACATTTTTTATGATATTATAATGTACAAAATCAAACAATTTAATTTAAAAATTAATAAAAAGCCTGTGAGGGAGTTCCTCACATATCCTTTTATTTTACCAAATTTATTCAATTATAATTAAAGATCTATTTATTCACAATTAAAAAGTATTAACTTTTATAATCCTTTGTATTTAGGTCAAGCTTATTTCAATTTTAGTAAATTATGTATTCAAAATTAAAATACTTATCATTTTCTAATTTTAAGAACAAATTCAGTATTAAATACATTGATCTCTTTTTAGCTTAATGCAATATATATATGTAGGGATCTAAACACAATTTAATTTTATTATCCCTTAAAGTAATTATATTTTTATTTCCATTTCACTATGTTTCCCAATAAATCTAATTTATATTTATAGCTGTAAATGTACGTTGGAAGCTTTCCGTTATATCTTTTTATTATTTTGTTTTATTTTATATACAGATAATCTATTTAACTGCAGCTATTAATGATCCATTATGTAGACATTATGTCGCAAGAATTTTCGCAATATTTCTTAATTACTTGCACCTGTCTTTTCCAATGGTATTCGTTGGCGAATGTATTTTATGCCAAAAAGGGTTGCCATAATTTCAACCGTCATTTATTTTTTAAAATTTCTCATTGGAATAATATTAACACAAAAGAAGATGTGTTGGCGCCCTTGGCTTCAAAATATAAAGATATTATCTCTATCTGGCAGTTAACAACTTTGCTGTCGGATTTGATTCCGGGACAGTTTGATAATAATCGCCGTCTCCTAAAGATGTAATTTTTCTCAATTAAAATTCTCTCTCTCCTCCACCATCGTTTTATAACGAATTATTTTATGGATGTGAACCTGGATGTGTCCTCTTATGTCATTTTATATTTTTGAATAAATCCTCACGGCTAATTACAAATGGACTGGAATTGACATTTATTTTAAAATGACTATTTTTATTGACTTAGTTTTTAGAGGACAGTGGCTTTTATGCTACATAAATTTGGTGCTCATCGACCATAGAATTCGTTACGGTGGAGGAGAGGAATGTATAGATTTTTTTTTCTCTCAACAAGCGAATTTCTTATTTTCGAAAATATATAAAATACATTTTTCTGCGGCAAGTACGTGTGAAAACTTTTTAACTATTGATATGACAAGAGTGTTGTTTTAAAGGAACTTTTCTATTTTTCGACTTTGGAGCAATCAGCCGTATTCGACAGATATATCTAAAGAACAGTGCTGCCATGACTCCTAAGATGATGTGAATTAACCTAATTTTTCCATGCCGCCGTCCTGCACGAGAACATACCGGCGGAGTTTAAGAATGTCATCGTATATCCTCGATGCTTATCTTCCAAGAGTGTGCGAATAGAATTTTTCACTTTCTTCCGTTCTTGATGATCATGTGCGGAGAAAAGAGCGTCTTATTTCTCGGTAATAGCATGTGGCCTTGACTAATATAGAGGTGGGTTCCTTATTATTGTTACCCTCTCGATATTTGGATGGATGAAAATTTGTTTTTATTTTCTCGACAGTCTGGAGTTCGTTGACTTTCTCGCCTATGTTTATCTCTTAAATGAGAGGATTTTAGAGGAAGGAATATTTTTCAAAAAGCCAAATTTTTTTTAATTTTTTCGAAAATATATAAAATGTTTTATTTATGCGACAGATACATCTCAAGACTTTTTTTTTTGCTAGATTGAAATGACTATTTTTAGTAAACAAGGTTGTGAAGGATGGACTCTCTTATCATCGTGTTAAATACAAATATATCATTTATGAACTAATAATCTCTGATGAATCATCGGCTGTTTTTTCTGTGATTCAATATGACAGCTGATCTCCAAAATAACCGACTTTTCAAGTGGTTCTCCCGTTCCAGTTGTCTGAGTCAGTTTTTTTTTCATGTCAATCTTGTGCGTTGCGCCCCTCATAGTGGAAATTTCTTTTCTGAGAATTAAGGAAGAAATTCCCTGCTTTACTATACCAAGTTTTTGAACAGCTGTTTGAAGTGGAAATATGCGTGGAAGAAGAAGCATAATAAAAATGTTTTCGGTGGTAATTCGTAGAACAGGTCTATGTTTAATTTGGAAGGATTTGCAGGTTATGGACATAGCGGAAACAGATAAGACATTTTTATTTTATATTTTTATAATTATTTTGCATTCATTTTATAATTTTAAATATTTTTTTTCTCTAATTAAGGGAATGCACACATAGTTGCAAGTATTTAAAAGTGAGATATTTTCTTATAATAATTTTTAATTTTTGGGAGATGTAATTTTTCAAAATAAATAAATATATATATATATAAGCAATATCTGTGCATTCCTCCTTTGAAACTGTATATATAAAAGTGTTTATGGTCATATTTTACTATATATATTTTTCTTTTTGGATATTTTTTTATTTCAATTTTAAAAAATTATCCTTTACAATTTTTAATTTGTCTAGGGATATGCATGTATTTAATTTTTAAAATTTTTGATTATATAGTATTTGGTATTTTTCATATACTCACATTTTTCATGACGATATTTGTGTATTTTTAAAAGAAGAATTTCGAATTTGAAAGTATTTAATTTTTAATCTTTGATTATCTACTATTTCATATTTGTCAGTCCGAATTTTTATAAAATAAATTTCATGTGTTTAAGGACTCATTATAATAGAGTCATAATTACTAAGTTTGCCAGTGTTTACATATGGTAATTTTTGAATTTTAAAGATAACAATTATTTAAAAAAAAAAAAAGAAAAGAAGTTTTTGTTGTCTTTATGTATAATATATACAAATTTACATATTATAATAATTTATTACATTTCAGTGTATTATTTTTGTTTTTCATATTCAAATATTTTAAGTTCAGATTCTTTTCTTATTTTGTGCTGAATTGATACATTAGTTCATAAAGTAGTACATAATATTGGTAAAAAAAAAAAAAAAAGAAAAGAAAAGAGTTATTTAAATTCCATTGGCAAAGGTAAACATTTATAAATTTATCATAGACATGTTTTATATTTTTTAATTAATCTGCTGAAAATATTCTTGTTATCATTGATTAAGGTATTCATTCTCCTTATAAATTCTTAATTTTTAATACATGCACTTCGTTTTTTTTTTGTTTGTCAAAATTTAATATACAAATTTTTTTTTGTTGTCAAGTTATGTAATGTTTCCGGAAGAAGAATTTGTGCACTCTCTCAGGGTCCTTGGGTGCATGAGATTTTTTTTTAGTGTTTTGCTGTTAATTATCTAAACAAATTACTTCGGCTGGACCGATATTTTTTAAGTTAAGGATGATGAGTAGCGAGACATTATTTTGTGAAACATTATATAATTTATTTTAACAAATGTTTACAATCAATTACTTTTAGATTTTTGTTTAGAATTTCCTTTTGCCACATAAATTTTTCATGAAACTTCTTTAATGTAATGATAACAGTAGATTAATTGGGATAACATTGAGACAGGGGTAAATAAATAATATTGAGAACCTTGTCACATTTTTCTATTGAAATTATGCAGAATATTGATTAAAAATTTTTTTTTGAGTTTTGATTTTTATATAATTTTTATTTCCCAATGCATAAAAAAAAAAAAAAAAAAAAAGGATTTAAAACTCATTTTTACATCATTGTTGACAAAAAACTTTTTTTTCTTGAAATTATATAATTATAACACATTTACAACAAATGCGCAAATTTGTATTTTCACATTTAATTTCCTATTTATACACAACTTCGTAAAAATATACACACATATTCATTAAATGTTTTGTTACATACAGTGCCAGTTTGAAAATTTACTGATGTTTGTTAAAAAAAAAAAAAAAAAAAATGATTTAACACAATTTTTAATACACTATTTTTTTTTTTGAAGGTAATGGCATGTAAATCTGACAATCTCAGCCTTGCCATATGGTCACTTTCAGTTATAATGCACGTAAGTGTACTTCACACACACATTTTCAACAAATAATTTTTTAATTCAAATGCAGTATTATTTTAAAACTTGCAACATTGATAACCAATTGCGAAGAGATATTATTACATGACACTTAATTTTTCTTGATTATGTAATTGTATGGAGTATATAATTCCATGGTGACATAATTTTCTCACACATACATTTTTCTTATTACACAATTTTTACACTTACATACTATTGTTTTACATTTTGTTTTATTGCCAATTCTCACTTCTACATGTTATACAATATTTATTTTTTTCTAGTTTTTTTTTATTTTCAAAATATATGAGATGTACACAAACATAAAATAGGAATTTTATATTCTCTATTATAACCATATCATGGAATTGATTCATCTTTTCACAAAATACAATGTTTTCAATTATTTTTTTCTATAAATATCTACACATATTTACAATTTTGTTTATTTTTTTTTTTTATTTTTTTTTTTTGAAATATTGCATGTAAAACTAGCTTATATGCTAGCCATGCATTTTGAAATATTTCTCAATTCATAAAATAACACACACACACACACACAATATTTTGGTCAAACATATTAATTTTATTTTTTTTGGAAATATGTGCATGTAAATCTAGCTTATGTGCTAGCCGTGCATTTGGAAATATTTCTTCTATTTACAAGAATTACACACACATATATTTTTTTTATACACATATACTGATGTTTATTAGTTTGTATATAATAAACCTTAACTTTTGAATTAAGGGAAGTATATATATATACACAATTTTTTTAATACAAATTCATACCTTTTAAACTTACGTAATTTGTGTACATGATGATTTCAAATATTGGAATTATATTATTAAATATAAAACATTAAGTTTTTTTTTTTTTTTCCTCTCATTGTGAGTTTCATTATACATACATATTTTTTTTTTTAAATATACAGAGTTATACACATGGTTATTTCAAATATTGGAATTATTTTATTGAATATAAAAACATTGAATTTTTATCACTTACTCATTCTAAATTTCATTACACATGCATGCCTTTCAAATATTTCAAATATTGGAATTTTATTACATATAAGGCATTAACATTTTATTTTTCTCACTTGCTCATTATAATTTGCCTACACATACAATTTGTAAACAAATATGAATGGACACATGGGCCATATTGTGTTTTTCAAATTTTTCTCGCTATTGTGCATATGTATATAGATATTTTTTTGTGTTACACTACATTGTATATATTTTCTTATCACATAATTTTACTGATACATATATATAAGCAATATATATGTGTATAACACATGCTGTGTTATTTTTTTTTGATTGATATAGCTTGCATTTAAAAAATATATATAAAGTTTTTTTCTGATCAGAATATCTATGGCACTAGCTCATGGCTTTATAATTGCCAATTTTATAATTGAGCTGAAATTTAAAAGATCTTGTTTGAGCATTATGCATGTGATTGCATTTCTATATATAAAAAAATATATATTTTAAGTATTGCTCAATTGTTAAAAAAAAAGGCCTGTCTACACACTGATGTAGAAATTTATTATTATGTCGACATTCATTTTTATTTTTTATTAATAAGTGCACTTTGAAAAAATATAAAAAAAATTAAGACACAAAAAACCTAGGTACCTTACAAAATTGATATTAAAATAAAATGACAAAGGGCAAAGAAATCTCATTATGGTTCAATTTTATATGGGTAAGTTTGTGATGCTGGTTTGCATATATTGCATGGAGTGTATATATCCTTCACTAATATACCTTTATTTTCAGATTAATTACATGAAATGAAACAAAATAAAAGGATAGTGAATAAAATTTTGGGACCAAATGACTGGAAGACTAAGTATAATTTTAATTTATTGTTTATCTACTAAGCAGATAATAAAATTTTACAAGTATAATGATTCATAGTTAAAGAAAAATATTTTATAACCTATTATAACACCCTTTGTATTCGATGTTAACTAAGAATACTCAGGTGTTGTTTTTGTTTTTTTTTTTCTTGTGAAATGATGGATTCTTATTTTCCAATGGCTGGCCACCAGAGGTGAATGGATATTTGTCATTTCATAAACATTATAAGTTTTGATTTTTTTTAATGTAAATATTATTCTTAAAATTTGTTTTGACAAGATATAGATAGCTAAAATTTCTATTGATCTAATAAAAATCTTTCTTTTAATTTTTTTTTAAAAAATAGGGGGATATAATTTAATGAAATAAAAAGTATTAGTCACCCAATGATAATATTATGGATATTTTTTTCCTTTCCAATTATATATTTCAGACAATTAAATTTTGATCAATATTATATTATTAATATTTACTAATAATAATGGAGTTTTTTATGTTGTGCTAATAAAATTTTTTTTTCATTTAATACATAATAATAATTTTGCACACTTTAACTATTTTCATGTTATATATTGGGAACACTCAGTCAGTTTTTTTTTTTCTTTCATCAAGTTAGGAAATTTATTGCAGGAGTGTGATGTCACGGTCATACTCCTTGCAAATTTTTCAATAGTCACACTTTTTCTTCTTTTACACGAACACATATTTTTCTCAGAATGCTTGTGTGGCATAGTCATGCACACGTAAAAATCAAGCCTCTTTTGAGTCACACATTTTGCTCGGTATGCTATATTTGGCAGTGGCCTCACAAACCACTTGCTATTTTGGCTGTTTGCTGGGTTCACATTTTTTCTTCCCCTATCTTGGTGAAATGGCATGAGTGGTGCTCAATTTTAAGTACACTTTTTCTAAATTTTTTTTAATTATATAAGATTCTATTGTTGACAACATATTTTTTTTTTCCTTTTCAAGAAGAAAATCATTTTTAATTTTTTCTCTATATCATAAATTTTTAATACTTCAAATTATTTCAATGGGTATATTTAATATACTGTTTGACGAGAAAATAGAAATTGTTTGATTTAAACATGATTGACAATAAAAGATTATTTCATTGAAATGCATTTTATGAAACTAATTAATTTACTTTTCAGAAGAATTGTATTACAATATATCAGCTGTAACAAGATCAAGAAATTATTTGTCAAGACATTCATTTTAAAATTTTTGTGTGAAGAATATATGTACACGCATGTATTTCATGACAGTATCTTGCTTGTGATTGACAGTGTTTGTATACTTTACACACATGATAATGGTTGTTTTGTATACTTTTGGATTATTGTTTTGTATTGTGGTGGAGAGAGCTGTTTTTTTTCATGGCAACCGGGAGAGATATGTGAGGGAGTTCCTCACATATCCTTTTATTTTACCAAATTTATTCAATTATAATTAAAGATCTATTTATTCACAATTAAAAAGTATTAACTTTTATAATCCTTTGTATTTAGGTCAAGCTTATTTCAATTTTAGTAAATTATGTATTCAAAATTAAAATACTTATCATTTTCTAATTTTAAGAACAAATTCAGTATTAAATACATTGATCTCTTTTTAGCTTAATGCAATATATATATGTAGGGATCTAAACACAATTTAATTTTATTATCCCTTAAAGTAATTATATTTTTATTTCCATTTCACTATGTTTCCCAATAAATCTAATTTATATTTATAGCTGTAAATGTACGTTGGAAGCTTTCCGTTATATCTTTTTATTATTTTGTTTTATTTTATATACAGATAATCTATTTAACTGCAGCTATTAATGATCCATTATGTAGACATTATGTCGCAAGAATTTTCGCAATATTTCTTAATTACTTGCACCTGTCTTTTCCAATGGTATTCGTTGGCGAATGTATTTTATGCCAAAAAGGGTTGCCATAATTTCAACCGTCATTTATTTTTTAAAATTTCTCATTGGAATAATATTAACACAAAAGAAGATGTGTTGGCGCCCTTGGCTTCAAAATATAAAGATATTATCTCTATCTGGCAGTTAACAACTTTGCTGTCGGATTTGATTCCGGGACAGTTTGATAATAATCGCCGTCTCCTAAAGATGTAATTTTTCTCAATTAAAATTCTCTCTCTCCTCCACCATCGTTTTATAACGAATTATTTTATGGATGTGAACCTGGATGTGTCCTCTTATGTCATTTTATATTTTTGAATAAATCCTCACGGCTAATTACAAATGGACTGGAATTGACATTTATTTTAAAATGACTATTTTTATTGACTTAGTTTTTAGAGGACAGTGGCTTTTATGCTACAAAGCCCAACAAATTTAAAACAAATACTCAATTAATTGTGACTTTTACAAATCAAATATTGAACAGTATTAACATTACGTCTATCATTAATGATAAAGAATGTTTGTTTCCGATTAAAGATTTAAATCTATCTCGTACCTTCAAATATCCTCTTCCTCTTGGCAGAAAGATATTAAATTATAATTCTGTATCTAAGTCTACCTCTTTTACTAACACTGTAACCTGTAAATGCAATGATCCTTCTTTCTTAAAATTTATTGACAGAGACCATGGACACATTATCACTGGTAATCTCAATATTATTGATAATTATCAATTAAAAAAATTCATGAAATTTGGCACCAAATTTAGACTTCCAGTTAAAACTAGCATTCCACAAATCTTTCAACAGTTTTCTTATGACCTAGATTTATTTATTTATAAAATATCTATTACTCATAATAAACCTATTGCCTACTTCACTCAATGGAAAGTTTTAGTGTTACAAAAAATTAAAAATGCATTATTTATCAATTCTTCAAATTTGGTGTTATTTAAAAAATCTGTACTTCTTAACTCAATCAAATCACTACAGGATGACTTTGTGATCACTTATGTTGACAAATCACCTAATAATTATGCCATTATTTGTAAATCCTACTATCTCTCTATTTTAAACTCTTCAGTCACTAATAGTAACATCTTCAGTTTAACTAATAATAACCTTATTATTAATAACCGAAAAATACATAATTACTATAAACTACTTCAACTTCCCTTCAATAACTTTAATTATCCCTATATAGTTCTCATACCTAAGTTTCACAAATCTCCAATTAAATTTCGCACTGTCACTGTTGGGTGTAACACTTATAACAACAATGCTAATAAAGCTCTACTGGATATTCTAAAACAAATTTACAAATGTACTTGCAAAGTTGATAATTTACACTGTCTTAAAAATAGCTTTCAATTAATTCAATACATCAAATCGCTCAATTCAATAGACAATATTATGACTTTTGACTTTCAAGATCTTTTCAATAATATTGAGTTATCAGATCTTAGTAATATCATTTACAGTCTTTTTCAAGAATATAAAGCTCAAATTAATCTTCCTTACAATTTTAAAGCAGAAAAATTTAAAACACTTCTTAACTTTGTTATCCATAATAATAATATCTTCCACAACAACGATACAGTACACTCTCAAAAATCCGCACAGCTTAAAACGAAGTGTTTTGTGGATTTCTGAATTTTGCAGATTTTAGAGTAATTTCTTTTATTTACATCTAAGAACCTCATTTAAGTAGAAGATTTTTAAGAAACAATTTATTTGTTATACATACAATGCTGAAATAAAGTGTGCCTAATAAAAGTACAAATATTTCATTAAATTTTAATTTAAGGAGCAATTTTTATATATCATATTATAGTTACAAATTATCTAGATTTTTGAAAAGTCTGATCAATAGTAGTTTAAGTGACTATTCATACATATTTATTTTCCTATAACCTGCAAAAAAGTCAGCAATTCTTAGTCAATCACATAAGTTTGTGCTATGAGAAAGTTTGAATATTTATCTTCATGTGAGAAAATCTTTCATGAAACTGTCTTGCTCCTTCTTCCTCTAAATTAATATAATTTATTTTTTGATAATTATACATAATTACACGTATCATTTTCTCCTCTGTAATATGCTGAGTGATTAGTGATTCATCAGCACCAGTTAATAATTGATTTATCTCCTAATACTGTTGAAGTTTTGCAATCTACTAATCAACAAATCAGTTCTGACAATGTTTGTTTACATTGTAAATGATATGCGGATTTTAGAGTATTGCGGATTTTAGGGTTGCAGATTTTTGAGAGTTGACTGTATATATTTGCAAAAATTAGGCATCCCACAAGGAGGTTGTAGCTCCAGTATTTTGGCATATCTCTATCTTTATTATTATGAAAAGCAAAATTGCAATGATGATGTTCGATTTTATCGTTACATTGATGATATTATTGTATTTTATCTCAACAAGAACTCACAAAATGGCTTTTCCTTCAATTATCCACCTAATTTAAAGCTGACTCAAAATACTTTAACTGATCAATCAATTAACTTTTTAGATCTCAAAATAATCATCGATGGTATTAAACTTTACACAGATATCTATGACAAACGGCAAGATTTTAGTTTTAATGTAAACTTATTTACACATTTTAATTCATGTCTGCATCTTTCGGTGTTTAGAAACATCATCATTAACCATTTATTTCGAATTAATAATTTATGCTCTGTAAAGTTTAAAAACAAGAATATTAATAAACTGATCACAGCCACTGCTAAAATGGGTTTTCCTAAAAACTTTGTATTTTCTATTTTATATCCTTAACCATGTCTCTGTCAGTACAAAAAAAAAAAAAACTACACTTTTGTGTATATCAACAAAAAAATTATAAAATAATAAAAGACAATAAAAAAGGTGGCGGTTGAGTGGGCAGATGTTTGATTACGGAGGTGGGGTGGTGTTGTAAGGCTGGATGGTTGGGTGGGTTTCTGAAATTAAATTAAAAAAAAAAAAAAGTAGAAGGCTTGTTGCATTTGCTTTGTATTACTATGCAAACTTTCTTTTTCCAATAAAATTTCAGATTCTACCTTTTTGAGTTGTCAACTATATTTAATATTCTAATTATACTGTTAAACACAATATGATCAATCGGTGAATTTCATTGTTGCTACGTGGTTTCATTGGTGTTCATCTGCTTTGAAATTTTGCTTTTTTAGATCCATATGGTTCCTGTTCTGGTTGTGGCAGGCTGGGGGAGTGTTGCCGGCGTAAAACTAGTGTAACCCCACAGGCAAGTCACAAGTCTTGCCGCCTGCCTCCTTCCTATCTTGTGCTTCTTGGGTTGTTTTTTCATTAAATTTGATAAGTTTATGGTTTTAATTTAAGATTTGTTGTTTTACTTTATTGATTCGTTTGTTTTGCAGGCTGTTAATTAATAGATCTGGTTTCTTTATATTAGTGTATTTCATCCACTGATGATTTTTTTAAATTTTTTTTTTCAATCTTATTGGTCATTGGTGTTTCAGTGATCTTGTATCTGTTGCTTGGCTTCTACTATGCTTAATAGATCATCTTTATTATATTTTATATATATATATATATATATATATATATTTTTTTTTTTTTTTTTTTTTTTTCCCTATGAAATTTTTAATTGGAATTTAAGTGTTGTTGTTTAACATATTTAAAAAATTTTCAAATACAGAAATCATATCTTCCATCATAAATTGTAATAATATGTCTAGAGTAATGTGTAAAACAAAGTAATGTGTGTGGCACACCACATTCTTTTTAAGTTAACACAATTACTAATGAATCATTGAGAAAACAAGTAAACCTCTAAAAAAGTAAAGGTTTATCTATAGAAACAATTTTAGAAGATATTATCAAATTGTTGAGTAGCAATTTATGATGCAAATTGTTTATGCATTTATTTGTAGTACATTTCCCTTGCATCTGACAACAGTTATCTGTCATACATTTTGCATCAAAATGCTCATTGATGAATCTAAGTCATGGATGGACAACCCATGGCTCATGTGCCACGGCAAAGTTTTAACAGTGGCATACAAAGAGTTAATGAAAATTTAAAAAAAATTTTCTTTTCAAACAAAATATGCGAAAATGTTTTCCTCTGTCAAAGACACATTAAGGAAAAAAAAAACTTTTCACAAACAGCAACAAAAAACATGTTTCCTCTCCAGTCTGCTTCAGTTCATTTGAGATTTATGTTCTCACAGCTGCTCTCCCATAACATACCATTTTTCCATTCTCCTTCTCCCACTGCTGCAAAAGAGCTTTGTCAAGTACAACCATCATGTGTTGTGTAGATAACATGAACCAGAATACTGGCACACAAATTGTCTCAGGACTATAATATTGCAAATACTTTTCATTAACTTTAGATGAAAACTGTAATATTACAAACAATGCACAATTACATATATTTGTGTGTTACAGAAATGATAATTTTGATATTGTGGAATATTTCTTGATTTGAGCCAAGCAGGGGCGTAGCTTGAGGGAGGGGAGGGGGGGGAGCCTCCCCCCCCCAATGTTTTAAAAAATAGGGCGGCATATTGAAGTTTCTGGGGGCGCTGTTTTGGGACTTAAAGTTCATTTGAAAGTGGATCTTAATTTTGTTAATTATCGTTAATTACCAAAAACACTTAAGAGTTTTATGTATCACAAGCTGACCAACTGGTTCACCGACCAGACCAGCAAAAAAAGTTATGTCTGACTGTAGCAAACTCCCGTTTGGTGGCGCCTGCGGCGCCCTTTAAACTAATTAGAAACCTGAAAAAGCTGTTTTCCTATCGTGCAAACGACCCTTGAAAACTTTCATCGTATGTATGACGCTTATAAAAAGTCTGATCGTAACAAATTCCTGTTTGGGGGTGCCTATGGCATGATTTAACGTTTTGTTCACTTACAATAGCCTGTTCGCTTACCGTACAAAAGACAGTTGAAAATTCTAATCGTATTCGGGACCCTTTAAGAGTAGCAAACTCCAGCTGAGCATCGCCCTTCCCTGTTCAGGCACCTTCAAAGGCATAATGAGGTTTCTGGGGCGCTGTTTTGCGCCTTGAAGTTCGTTTGAAAGTGGATCATAATTTTGTTGATTATCATTAGTTACCAAAAACACTTAAGATTTTTATGCATCAGAAGCTGCCGTCGGCAACCAACTGGTTCACCGACCAGCAAAAAAAGTTTGCATTAAAATGTCTGACTGTAGCAAACTCCCATTAGGTGGCGCCCTCTTAACTAATTAGACGCCTAAAACAGCCTTTTTAAACGTGTATAACAGCCTATTTTCCTACTGTACAAACAATCCTTGAAAATTCTCTTCGTATTCACGACCCTTAAAAAAATCTGATTATAACAAATTCCTGTTTGGGGGCGCCTATGGCATGATTTTCCATTTCAAACACTTACAATAGTCTGTTCGCTTGCCGTGCAAAAGTCTGTTGAAAACTTTGATCATATTCAGGACCCTTTAAGAATAAGTTTGCAGCAAACTCCAGCTGAGCGGCGGCCTTCCCTGTTCAGGTACCTACAACAGCATGTTCGCTGAAAATTATGACCTTAACATATTCGCGCTCTGTGGCGACTGCGGCACACTTCTTCCATTTCAGATACTTACAACTGACTCGTAAGTATGCGCAATTGCTTTCTCACCTCCAAAAACTTAAAATTACGATTTTTCAAGACCTTAGCTTGAAAAAAAAAAAAAAAAAAAAAAAGCAGTTTATTGTACGTTATGGCTATTGTATAAAAACGAAATTAAATGTGGTTTGATTTGGTTATAACGATTTCTCACTAGCAATTTTTGATTTAAGTGATCCTTTAAGCAATGTTTTTTATTTTAGTTTCATCACTTACGGGTTTTGAAATATTTATAAGTCTATAGAATTCAACTAGTGTTTCTTGACATGAAATAGCGCGAGGAAGCTGATTTAACGTCGCATTAATAGGCGCATATTGGGCAATTGGCGACGGTTTGGGATTAATGGCCCAATGGCGATCCGAAAACAAGCTATCACAATTTGTATCTTCTGCGGAAGAGGGCTCCCCCGCTTCAGTATCTCCCAGAGGTATTATTTGCATGGATCATGGAGGATATTGCAGCTACGACAGAGTTTACGTGCACCAGAGACTGACTCTCATGATAGTCTTCAATTGGCTCGATTATTGAATCCGCAATCTTTTTGTGAAGCTGGTAGACGTGAGGTGCCGGGTGCGATCCCAGGTCGAGCTTGTCGGCCTAGTCTTTCGGAATTTTCCATGGTTTTCTCCGAAACTAGTGTAAATACGGGCTAGGACCTTTAGAAAGACCTCCACAGAAGGCATTCCCCCTCACGCCTAGGACCCTAGAGCAGTCACTCTTCCTTTTCCCAAACACCGACACCAACACCTAAGTAAGATATAAATTTCTGTATAAAAACGATTTAATTTTGGACAATGGGACTTTTTTTTGGTTTGTTCTTCCACATAAAGGCATGCGGTAATTCTGTTGCGTTCCTTAGCAATGACTACTACATTTCTTAAAATATTTTTCACACAATATGGGAAGAAAGAAAAACGTTTTTTATTTGGTTTAAATATGTAAAATAATAATAATAAATAAATAACTGATTTTCTTTTTCCTTAAGATTGAACAATACCTAATTTCATTATAAGAAAACACCACAGAACTGGCGTTTAAAAGCAATAATTACAAAACTTTGAATAAACACCATAAAATTCAATAAACTTGCAATAATTCTTTCGGTTCGTCAGGTGAAAAAAGTAGACACAATTGCTGCAGTCAAAGCAGCAACGCACAAAACCATGTTAAGTGAACAGCAAAAATATATACACATGGATGTAAACATAAATACTGGTGTGAGGAGAATAGTGCTAACTCTAAAATAAAAGGGCCGCCTGGGGGAATTCAATAAAAAGGGGCACTATTTACATAATTTGCGGTGTTATATATTATGATTTTTGTACGTAACAAAAGTAAATTACTAATTTTCCTTGTATATATATAGGCTGTATGCATTTGTTATTCCAGGAATGCTGAAGAACTATTGCTAAGAAAGTTTAAAAGTCAGGAAAAAAAGAAAAAATCTAAAGGCCTCTAAACATGTAAAATGTTAGAAAAGGCTACTTGGTACCAAAATGTTTTTAAAAGGGCCGCCAGGTGCTAAAATATGTTGAAAAAGGGCCACAGTGTGCTAAAAACTGTTTGTAATTAAACCCTGCCAAATTAGCCTAGAGTCAGCTCTACATAATTATGAAATAAAAGAAGAAAATAAATAAATAAATAAATTAGATTAAAAAATGTATCAAAATCTAAAAATTTCAAAATTTCAAAATTAAGCGAAAATCGAACTCATTTGAGTAATTTCATAGCATCAGACAAGAATGGATTGGAACAAATATCATTAACAATATTTTTCGAATTTTTAAAGATGTAAAAACCTTCATGGATATTCAAATGGGAAGAGAAGACAGGAGTTGAAATTATGTTAGTTTTAGGAAAATCAAAACGATGACCATGAGCCCAGTAGTGGGAAGCAATAGAAGATTTAGAGATCTTATCATTACAAACATTTCGACGGTGCTCATTTATTCTATATTTCAAACACCTTCTTGTTTGATCAATATAAACCAAATTGCACGACGAACGTAGGACTAAATAAATGCCAGAACGGTTTTCAGTAGGAAGGGGATCTTTAAGAGAAGATAATTTAATTTTGTTGACGGGTTTCTAAATGACTTTAAAACCAAACGGAGAGAGAATTTTAGAAGTTTTAAAAGAAAGTGATAAACAAAAAAAAAAAAAAAACTGGAATGAGACTGTGATCGTTCAATTTGGTATCGGAACGTTTAGATTCTTGAATTTATATAAAGCTTTATTAATAATAGAGTGATTATAGCCTCTTGAAAGAGCAAGAGTTTTTAAGTAATTAATTTCTTTCGAAAGACTAGACGGATCAGAACAAATGTGTAAGGCTTATGTTTTTCTTACTCATTTTCAAAAATTGACAAAATTTTAATATTTCATTTTGTGGTTAAAAAAAAAAAAAAAAAAAAAGAAAAAAGAAAAATGCACATATTGAAAATTCAGATTTTGAACTTAGAATTACATTAAAAATAAAAAATAGATAACTAAATAAACGATTATAAATTTTCTGAATGTGAAAACAGAATTTAAATATACATTATGTAATGAATAATCATGAAATCAAACTTTCCCATAGAGTAACATGGGTCACGGCTGTCGGCGAGATTAGGTATTGTCCACTCTAAAAATATAAAGTTGCTTCCCTTAGCAACAGTTACTACTTTCATTTCTTAAAATTTATTTTGAAAGTTTTATGTTTTACCTGAATTGTAATGTAATATCTTTTCAACTTGTTGGAAAGGGGGAAAAAACCTTTTTCAATTGTTCTACTTTATCTCAAACCAATACTCTGGTTGTCCTAAGAAAGATGCTTTTGCTTAGTGTCATACGAGAATATATATATGCATTTATTTCTGCAAAGCACATTAACCATATCTTTCGAACGATACTACTTGTAAGCCCTTCCTTTTATTGAATAGGCTAAAAATGTAAGAGCAATTTCATGTCTGCGTATTAATATATAAATTTGCTGAAAAAATTTAGAATGCTCCAAAGATGTATAAAAAAAAAAGGCTACTAAATGGAGGGGAAAAAAAAGCTTTTTTTTTCTTTCTAGGCAGATTTTAGGACTATGCCCAGAAGGAGAAGGAGGGGGGGGCACGTATTAACCGACGAGAGGGCCTGTGCCCTCGATCCCAAAGATGGCAACACTCTTGAAAGTATGTGGGTGGCATTTTCAGATGAGGAATACGAAAGGGCGCCAAATGCCGGGTCTCCCCCCCCCCCCCAATCAAATTTTCACGCTACGCCCCTGGAGCCAAGTAGTTTTAACTGCAGGTGAGGACATTTTAAAAAAACTTAATGTAATTGAAGTCAGCAAAGCTGAGTGGTCAAAACAGATGGCATGCCTTGCATTTTTGGCAGGATAAAATGTTTTGTTACATTGCTTGAAAAATATTTGGAAAGAAATTTTTTTAAATATTATTGTATTATCCATTAAGAAGCTCTTTGTGTCCAGGACTTAAACCTGTCTTCTGTGTTGTTGACCCTGTAGCAACCTGAATGAACAAAATATGAGCTCAAGCCTTGAATCTATGGTAATTTTGTGAGTTTGTTCTGGAAGAAGATGGAAAATTACTCCTTTATTTTAGTGTGCACTGACTTCCCAAAGGAAGTGTGCTTGCAATATTTTGGAATTTGAAGAAATATATTTTAAAATATCTGTAAGAAAACAGTGAACTGCACAGTGAGTGCTGTCAACTATTTCTTCCACTATTTCATCCATATCGACAGAGTGACCAATGTCTTCGCTCTTACTTAAATCTGGCCAAATCTTCTTCCATACTCCTTTCAAAGAGCTGTTATAACTTTCTGTTATCTCATTCCAAGAAAGGTTTATGTTTTTTACAGCATTCATGATATTGTAGTTTTTCCAAAATTCTCTTATTGATTGCTTCTCTTCTCCATCTGTTTTTTCAAACATCTGCTTAAATGTTCGCTGCAAGTAATAAGCCTTAAAATTGGACATAACGCCTTGGTCCATTGGTTGGATTAAGGCAGTTGTGTTAGGCAGCAAGAAAACCACTTCGACTGGAATGCATGTTGGTAAGTCTGATAAATTTGTTGGGTGGCTTGGAGCATTATCAATTAATAGTAGTGCTCTTTGTTCAAGTTTTTTAATTTCGCAATAACGTTTAACAGACGGGCAGAAATGTTCAGTGAACCAATCCTGGAAAATTTTCATAGTTATCCATGATTTTTTATTAGACTCCCAAATTACAGGTAAAGTTGATTTAGATATGCCTTTCATCACTCTTGAGTTTTTGGAGTGGTAAACTAGTAGTGGTTTTAATTTGAAATCTCCGCTTGCGTTACCACCCAGTAGAAGTGATAAGCGATCTTTTGCAGCTTTAAATCCTGATGCTCGTTTCTCTTCACGGGATAGAAATGTTCATTTTGGCATTCTTTTCCAGGGTTCATACTCATTTTCAGAAAAAAAATTCCCTGAGTTAGTTCCCAGAATCAATAATTTTTCCGACAACTAGCGATGTTTATTTTAATCCACTCCTCCCCTCCCCCTTTCTAAAAATAAAAAAAATACAAATAAATATTAGCAAACTAATTGCCTAGAATGTTTTGGATCTGAATAACTTATTTTAAATTAATTTTAAAATCCTTTTCAGACAAAATAAAATATTAATCAGAATTGGAAATGTGTATATATATAACAAACTCTTGGAAACTTAATTACCTTATATAAAAATTTGCCCTTAAACCAAATGCTTCAAAAAATTTGATTAGCCAATGATTATTAAATGACATTGTGCTTTGTAGGGTCACTATCGACCCAAAATGCAAACTGTAGATTTAAGTTTTTATCTGTCCAGTCCAGATTAAATGATGTTTTCCAACTCATGATAATAATTACTTTTTAATTATAATTCAATCCATCTCACAAAAAAAATGAAATAAAATGCCTAAGCTAATAAAATAACTAAGCTAAGCACGTGCACACTGCATCAATAAGACTAAATAACAAACTAAACATTTAAAGCTGCTACCAGATGCTGATTATCGAATGAAAACAAATTAACCATGGAGAAAAATCAAGCTAATGAATCTCTTAGGGAGAGGAAAGGTGTGTCTAATTTCACGATTGGATTGTTCATAATGCAAAAAACATGCCCAGTTTTTCATCGGATCAGCATGATGCTAGTAGGCGTGTCTTATCGGATTTCCATAATGACGTCACAGAAACACAAAAGTACCAGCTTTTTCCAGAGTAGATCCCTGTTTTTCCAGGTTTTGGTGCTTGTTTTGAAAGTTTCCCTGAGATTTCATGACAGATTTATTTCCCCTGAGTTTTCCCTGATTGTCAGGTTCTCCCTGAGGCGTATGAACCCTGTTTTCCAAAACAGGCCTGTTTCATCAACATTAAAAACCAATACTAGAGGATAGTTTCCTTGTTCAATTATTGTTTTTAATGTTGCTGGGAATTCAGCCGACGCTTTCATATCACCACTTGCTGCTTCTCCTGTAATCTTTATGTTGTGAAGATTATTTCGATATTTAAATCTATTAAACCATCCTCGACTAGCAACGAAAGTTTCACTTGCGTCACTTGCCTCAGCCTGAATGTAGTAATTAAAAATTCTTCTAGCTTTTTCCATTATGATAGATTGGCTTAATGGCATATTGCGTTCAATTTCAGCGTCAATCCATATAGAC
The DNA here is from genome assembly GCA_963930645.1 of Salticus scenicus. Lineage (NCBI taxonomy): Eukaryota > Metazoa > Arthropoda > Arachnida > Araneae > Salticidae > Salticus > Salticus scenicus. Next base: position 70,203,517 of record OZ005660.1, on the reverse strand, counting down.
AGTCGTTTTTCCATTTCCTCTATATTGTTATTTCTAGAAAGGGTAATTCTAGTTGCAGAGCTTGACGTAGTTGCAGTTGCCGATGACAGTATTTTTTCTTTATTCTTAAGAATTGTTCTTATTGTTGAAGTTGCCAAATTCAATGCAGCACTAATTTGAGATTGACGTTCACCAGAATCTAATCTTATAATCACTTGCATTTTAGTTTCCAGTGAAATGCTTTTTCTAGTTGCTATCTTTTCTTGTTTTTTATTATCATCCATGATAAAAACTAAAGATCATAATATTTGTCACTGTATTAATCGTTATAGTATTATATAAATTTATAAAAATGCGTCCGTATAAAAATAAAAATGCGTCCGTACAGCACCGCACTAAACAAGAAACACAACTACACTGTTTCGGATATGTTATTAGGAAACCTAGCGCTGCGTGTGCACAATTTCGGGGAATCCTGATGTGAAAAATTAATTGTCACATATGTTAATTAGCAGTGAAATATGCGATAGTTGCTCAGCTCTAATAAATTATAAAATGATAAGCGTGTGTGGCATTCATTGAAGACAAAAGTTTAAACAAAACTGTTTATTAAACTTGAAATAACATGATGAGTAACCTTAAATAAATTTAAACAATAATTAAATAGAAAATTTTGCTGACAAAAGGTTAAAGACTTTTAAAATACTGCCGTGAAGATTAATACAGCTTAAACAGAAAACAATGTTTACTTTGTGACATAACTAGATACACGAAACGTATCGTCGATAAATTCAAGTCACAAAACGTAATTTACAAACATTATAAAACTAAATACTTTATAACTAAATTAAAATAACAGCTCATGACTTTGAGATAAACTGAAACATAATAGAAAGAAACCGGCTAGCAAACGCTAGTCGATGCAACAATCAACTGCATTAAAACATAAGAGACCGATTACATATTCCTTACCTCCTTTTATACAGGTGAACGGATTCAAGTGACAGCCACTCCGGTCTGAACGACGGAGTCGATGCTGTACACACGGCAACGCCTACCACACGTGACAAGTAACCATAGCAACATGATGCTACGAGCCTGCCGCCATCTATGGGCGAAACTAGAAGACTCTGCAGTTGAAAATTATAACGTCTACGTGTTCGGTAGCGAACAAACAATAAACAATCCGTGAAAGGATTAAAACATATTTTCTTTAAAGTTAATTTTAACAAAACATGCTTTTAAATAAGAGGTAAGTTCATTAAAGTTATTTCAAACGAATTAAATAAAATTATACTAATAAGAAATATAACTTTTAACTAAAATAGTTATCATTAAGCTTTTTGTTTTTAATTTTAATATATCTTTAACTCAATGACAGTATCAAATAGACAATAGCACTAAACGCTATATTTCATTTAATTAATAATTTAAACTTTAAAGATTATAAAACAAATCATTTAAATTATATTTAAGTAGTGAATGAATTTAAATTTAAATTTGAGAATTAACACGGAAAGGGTACAAATTTTACAACAAGGCCCCCCACCGTGTTGATTCGACAAACACAAATGTCAGCAATTACAATATAAACTTCATTAGAAAAAAAAAAAAAAATCCTTGAATATTTAGTGACTTGACGACAGATATTATCGTTATTCAGATATCTTCTACAGGATATACTTCACACAAAACTGGAAGATTTGTCATTCTTGTAAACCATAAGATAAGTCCAAGAGTCCATATCACAATTTCAAAAACAAGTAGCATTATCAATATTATATACACATCTACTAAAAAAAAAACAAGATATTAATACAGAGCAAATATGCATAGCATTTCAAGGAAACTTTTTCCCCCCATTCCCCATTGTGAAATAAACAAGATGATATTCACAAATATATGAAACAATTATATAACATACACATAACCAATTATACGTAGTGCTACGAATTTCTCTCATACAAAAGTTAAACTAAACTATACATCACTACACAATGGAAAACGCAGAAAAACCCACCAAGAAAATGCATACATATCCCTCTAAAAAACATTTTTCAATTTCAAAAAAAATTTAAATATATATAATATACGTTTAAAAATTTAAATTTACTCCATATACATTTACTTAATAAATACTTTATTTACAAATTTAGATATATCACTTTTAGTAAGGGGCTTTGTGAAGGGATCGGCAAAGTTAGCTTTAGTATTTACATATTTTAAATCAAACCGTTCCTCAAATAACCATTCACGGATGAAAAAATAATTTTACATTAATATGCTTAGATTTGTTATTTTCTATAGGAGATCTCGTAAAATTAATAGCCGCTTGGTTATCAACAAAAAGTATTGGTGGTTCATATGAAATAGAAATTAATTTAAAATCAATACAATCTCGTAATATATTATCAAACCACATTAATTCTTTAACCCCATCACACATGGATACAAATTCGCTTTCCATGGTTGAAAGGCAAACACTTTTTTGCTTAAAAGTTTTCCAAGAAATAGGACTATTATCCAAAAATAAAATTTGTCCCCCCATTGATACGAAGTCATCCCTATTCATCGCGAAATCAGCATCAGAGAAAGCAGTTAAACATGGATTAAAACAATTTAAATTTAACTTTAAATCTCGAGTACACGAAACATACCCAAGTAATTTAATTAACCCATTCCAATGATTAATCCCTGGTGAATTTTGAAATTGGCTGAATATATTAACTGCGTAGGCAATATCAGGTTGTGTCCTGTTTGCAATGAAAGATAAACATCCTAAGATATTCCGATATGGAAATCTAGACATTTCATCAATTTCATTTTGGTTAGTTGGACAATCTTTTTTAGAATATTTAATGCCTTTTACAATAGGTAACGAACAAAAAGGAATGTTAAAAGATTTAAACCTGTCATAAACTTCATTAATATAATTCCTGAAAAATTTGTACTGAATCATTTTCATAATTAAATTCTACACCAAGTAATTTCTTGGTTTTACCTAAAATTTTTATATCAAATTTGCATTTTAATAAATTAAGAATTTTATCTATTTGAAATTGATTTTTACCAAACAAAACTAAATCATCAACATAAACTAATAAAACAATATAATTTTCAAAATAATATGAACAGTTACACCAGTTAAATTTATTAAACCCCAAATCTAAAAGTACTTTATTTAACTCATAATACCAGAGCCGACCACTCTGATGAAGGCAGTATAATGCTCTGTCTAGTTTACAAACGAGATTTTCCCTTCCCTTAACAACATATCCTTTTGGCTGAGACATATAAATTTTTTCTTTTAAAGGTGCATAAAGGTAAGCACATTTTATATCGCATTGAACGTTATGCCATTTATAACATGAGACCAATAATGAAAAAAAGAAACGTATTACCGAGAAATTAACGACGGGTGAAAACGTCTCATCATAAGTGTCCCCCTTTATCTGATGAAAGCCCTGGGCCACGAGCCTCGCTTTAAAACGGGCAACGTTTCCTAGCTCATCTCTTTTAACAGCGTATACCCATCTATTTCCCAAAACGTTTTTCCCCTCCAGTAAATTAACCAGATACCAAACTTTACGGGTTTCCATATTATTTATCTCATCATCCATGGCATTTTTCCATTCAACACATTCTGAAGATTTAACAGCCTGATTATATGTTTTAGATACAGGGATAACTAGTCATGATATTTTATGAGTTAAACTTGAAGTTGGGTTATCCGAATTTTGCTGATCCACTAGCCCCTCAAACATATTACTACTAGAGAAATAAAAAAAAATTAGAGTCAAAAATTAGATTATGTTTATCACAATATTTTTTGACCTTGTTCATCGATCTCAATCTAGTTTTAGTTTTGTCCGGGTAATAGTAGATGTCAACTCTGTCACCAATTTTTCTGGGTAGGGGTTTCCTATTCCAAGTAATTGAAGAAAGAGGTTTAGTAAAAGGTTTACCTACAGGAGTTTCATCGACGGACTCGTCACTAGAATCATCGGGCTCACCTCTGAAAACAATGTCAACAGGATTGGAACCCTGACAATCAAAACTGGACTTTCCGGAAGCAAGTCCAATTCCTCCAGTGAGGTGCCCATCACCGCTCCACTGCATTTACTAAATAGCTGATCAGAGAACATTACATTTATAGTTTCAACTATTTTATCCTCATCCTCCAACCAAATTTTATACCCCTTAGTCTTTAGTGAATAACCTATCAGCACTCCCTTTTTAGCCTTAGGTTCAAGCTTGTGGTTTCTATGTTGTTTTGGGATCCCTACATACGAAATTAACCCAAAAGGGTTAAGGTGTCTTATGGATGGTTTAAACCCAGAATATAACTCAAAAGGAGTCTTAGTTTGTCCCCTGTGGATTAAACGGTTCCAAGTGTACGCGAAATACAACATTGCATCGGGCCAAAAAGAAAAAGGTAAACCACTATCTGTGATAATAGCTCTAACACAATTTAAAGAAGTTTGATTAAACCGCTCACTTAACCCATTTTGCACAGGTGTGAACGTATTAGTTAACTCGTGAACAACTCCATTTTTACTACAAAATGATTTGAAGTTGTCATTTACAAATTCGGAACCATTATCCGTACGAATAGCTTTTAATTTTTTATTCAAACTACGTTCTGCCCATGCAATGTGTCTCTCGAATACACCAAAAACCTGAGACTTATCCTTTAAAGGATAAACAGCAACCCGTTTAGAAAATCCATCAATTATGGACAAAAAAAATCTTTCCCCGTTTTTCCCAGTTACTTTAATTGGGCCCCAAACGTCCATTAAATACTTTCTCTAACGGTGATTTAACACCATGAACATCGGATGATTTAAAAGACACACGGTTTTGTTTACTAATCCTACAAGGTTCACAAAAAAATTTCTTAAACTAAAGTTTAGGAAGGCCCCTCACCCCGTTCTTCTTGCTAGTATTTACAATAGTATCAGGACTTACATGTCCAAAACGAGCATGCCAATACCCAATTTCATTAACTTTTGCAAGAGAAGCTGAAGGATTTTCTGAGTGCCCCCCATTCACATTACTCCCCTTTTTAACTTTAGAAACATTAGGATATAAATAGTAAACACCATCTTTAATTTTAGCAGTAAAAATATGCCTTTTATCTTTACCGAATACCGACACTCGACCCTTACCGCCAGTGTATGTGGCACCGTTTACATCTAATTTGGGACCTGATATTAAATTTTTCCGTAACTTTGGGGAATATAAAACATCCTTTAAATACAAAACATTTTTACCAAAATTTAACTTAACAGTTCCTTTAGCAGTAATAGGAAAACTAATACCATCGATCGCGACAAAAAGCTCCTCTCCCTCAACATAAGTATAATGCTCAAAAAGATCTAAATTTCTTAGAAAATGTGAAGCAGCGGTATCAAAAATAAAGCTGTCATTATTACCTAAATTACTAAAATTAGCTTGAGCTATGTAGTAGGAGGGGGGAGATTTGCATTTGTCACGACCGTTGGAGTTTAACTTTAAATTTCTAGGTTTAAATTTGGCATTACTATTCAAAAAACAGTTTTCCTTTAAATGACCAATACGGCCACACTTAAAACAAGTTAAAGGTTTTTTACCTTTATGTTGAACGTTCTGAATCTGAATACTGTTATTGGCATTTCTCATAATATCACCTTCTCGAAGCTGTAGGTGTGATTCTTCCACTGTTAACTCAGACACAATACTCTGGAACTTGAACTGGTCATTCTTCCAGCGTAACAAATACTGCACTGCAGATTCAAACTTGGAAGGTAAGTGTTGCAAGAGTTGAAAACAGCAATACACATCCTCCATAGCATGGCCAATTTCACGCAGCTGGTCCAGTATTCTTGATAACCGGGTTACAAAAGAATTTACTGTTTCATTCTCAGACATTCTACAATTAATGAACTCTGTAAACAGTCCCATATGATGAGCCCTTGAGTCTGATATAAAGGTCTTCTTCAATGTCTCCCAAGCATCAATAGCACAATCACAATTTTCAATAATGCTTCTGACTTCAGGCGATGTATTTAAATAAATTGTGGATAATGTCACTCGACTACATGATTTAAAATCTTCCACTTGTTTTGAAGTTATTCCAGCCTCAGCATCTTCAACAGGCAGTTTTTCTTTCTTACATATTATATTCCAGCAGTTTCTTTCAATTAAAATAAATTTAATGTCCTTGACCCACATAATATAATTATTCATCCGTAATTTTTCAATAGTGGGATTTAAGCTCACTGCCATTTCAATTTCTTATCTTCAAACAACTAGAATGCCATAAAAACTATTATCAAAATTTTAAATGTTATGAGCTGACAACGAGCCAAAAAGCCCATAACCATTTGATGTGAAAAATTAACTGTCACATATGTTAATTAGCAGTGAAATATGCGATAGTTGCTCAGCTCTAATAAATTATAAAATGATAAACGTGTGTGGCATTCATTGAAGACAGAAGTTTAAACAAAGCTATTTATTAAACTTGAAATAACATGATGAGTAACCTTAAATAAATTTAAACAATAATTAAATAGAAAATTTTGCTGACGAAAGGTTAAAGACTTTTAAAATACTGCCGTGAAGATTAATATAGCTTAAACAGAAAACAATGTTTACTTTGTGACATAACTAGATACACGAAACGTATCGTCAATAAATTCAAGTCACAAAACGTAATTTACAAACATTATAAAACTAAATACTTTATAACTAAATTAAAATAACAGCTCATGACTTTGAGATAAACTGAAACATAATAGAAAGAAACCGGCTAGCAAACGCTAGTCGATGCAACAATCCACTGCATTAAAACATAAGAGACCAATTACATATTCCTTACCTCCTTTTATACAGGTGAACGGATTCAAGTGACAGCCACTCCGGTCTGAACGACGGAGTCGATGCTGTACACACGGCAACGCCTACCACACGTGACAAGTAACCATAGCAACATGATGCTACGAGCCTGCCGCCATCTATGGGCGAAACTAGAAGACTCTGCAGTTGAAAATTATAACGTCTACGTGTTCGGTAGCGAACAAACAATAAACAATCCGTGAAAGGATTAAAACATATTTTCTTTAAAGTTAATTTTAACAAAACATGCTTTTAAATAAGAGGTAAGTTCATTAAAGTTATTTCAAACGAATTAAATAAAATTATACTAATAAGAAATATAACTTTTAACTAAAATAGTTATCATTAAGCTTTTTGTTTTTAATTTTAATATATCTTTAACTCAATGACAGTATCAAATAGACAATAGCACTAAACGCTATATTTCATTTAATTAATAATTTAAACTTTAAAGATTATAAAACAAATCATTTAAATTATATTTAAGTAGTGAATGAATTTAAATTTAAATTTGAGAATCAACACGGAAAGGGTACAAATTTTACAACAAATCCCTGTACTGCTGTGCGCGCACAATTTCGGGGAATCCCCGGGTTGAAATAAAAGAACGCTAAACCGAAACAGCGCTAAATGAAACAGCGTTAAGCGGGGTCTTTACAAGAGATCAATAACTTTAAATTTTTTTGTATGATTTGCTTCAAGATGTATAAAGGCAATCTAGAAAGTAAGCAATTAAACAAAAGGGAAACATGAAAAATATTTTTATTGCACAATGAAATTCAATGCTTAGATCATTTTTCAACATAGTTGCTACCAATGTTGAAGTAATTATCACAGCAGGGCACTAGCTTTCGCATGCCTTCATCCTAGAAAAATGCCGCCTGCAATTTCACAGTTCATGAGGAAGTGAAACACATTTTGATGTAGAAATGAACAAAAAATTTGAAGAAAATGTTGTCATTCATAGTGTTTTAATGAAGGAATCTTTGTTTTATTTAATCTTCTCTTCAATTTTTGTAAGCAAACCATCATGAAAAAGAGACAGTGGCTCACTTCATTTTTTATTGTGAATGTTTTCACCTCCTTCATTGAAACTTACACCCATCTCTTGAATAAATTCATGATGTTTTGTCCATAAACTTCACAAATTTATCTGTGAATTTCAGTTTGTTTAATATTTCTAGCATCCAAAAAGTGGGTGACAGATTATTACTCATATCTGGCAGGATGTTCAGTTTTTTTAAAGCATTTTAAATGCTCAACATGCAACTGCTACAATACTCAGGAATCTGTAAATAATTTCAATTGTTAACCCAAGGTCTCAGCAGAATGGACATTGATTCATGTGTGAAATCATAAACGGAGCACCTCTGCAGTGAAAGTTTAATAGATAACTTACTTTTTGGATTGCCCTCGTATATTTACATTTTGGAAAAATCAAACACAATTCAACAATATTACATACATAACATGATAAACATTCAGTCAAATGCAAAGCTACCTCTTGCAAAGAGCTCAAGTTGTTTCCAATCTCCCTTGTCTTGTAAGCCCTCTGCTTCTGGTGTGAATCCAGAGTACTTTTCATCAATAAGTGATAAAGCCTCATCTCTAATTGTAATCCAGTTCTTTTCCAAAATCTAAAAACATTGGAATTTGAATAACATCTTTTTGTACACCTATATCTTTGCAAGTGTAAAGCTAGCATTATAAAAAGTGATATTAAATTTAATTCAAAATTTTTCTATATAATCTAATTTTTAATTTATAAAGAATTTGAAAGCTCACAAATTATGAAGTGTCAACACAAGCCTGGCTTTGAATTTAATTATTGTTTTTCTTTATAGGGTTCATCAGACATCTATATTAATAAAATCAGAGTTTTGTCTGTAAATTTGTCGGAATCAAAAAATTTTGCGATATCTTCACGTTTCACACCCCATGAAAGCCAAAAATGACTTCAGAAAATTTTGCCTGTGTGTGTGTGTGTGTCATCGTGTCCGTATGTCGCTTTTTTTGTCCGGGCATCACTTGAGAACGGCAGGACGGAATTCGACGGCGCTTGGCAGGGATTTAGGTCTTCACCCAACTTAAAATTATATCTATCAACTTTTCAGAAATTCCCCCCCCCCCCGTTCCCCCCTGGGGGGTAAAAGACTAAAACACGTTTGTCCGGGCATCACTTGAGAACGGCAGGACGGAATTCAACGGCACTTGGCAGGGATTTAGGTCTTCACCCAACTTAAAATTATATCTATCAACTTTTCAGAAATTCCCCCCCGTTCCCCCCTGGGGGGTAAAAGACTAAAACACGTTTGTCCGGACATCACTCGAGAACGGCTGGAAGGAATTCAACGGCGCTTGGCAGAAACTTAGGTCTTCACCCAACTTAAAATTATATCTATAGAAATTTTCAAAATTCTGATTAGTGTTTAAATTGTGGGTAAAAAACGCCTGCGCATGCGCCATAAATATTTTTTCACTAAAACGCTTTGAATGGAAAAATAAAATGCAAAAATAAATTTTTAAGATAAAGACTTTTTTTATTCGCGTGATTCGCACTGCAAATTATGAAAAGATTGAAATGAAGTTTTGCCATCTGAGTTTCATACTTTAGTTAATTTTAAAACATCTAATTGTCGTATCGAAAAACTGTTTACACCCCAGGATTCAGAAAAATCACCTCTTTCATTTGGTACTGAATTTGTAACGATAGGTCTGATACTTCTAATTTATTTTCCCCTTTTTCCGTTTTTCCGTTGCCACTTAAATTTCATACTTTAGTTATTTTTTAAAAATCTAATTGTCGCATCGAAAAACTGTTTGCACCCCTGGATTCAGAAAAACCACCCCTTTCATTTGGTATCAAATTTATAAATATAGGTCTGATATTTCTAATTTATTGTACCCTTTTTCCGTTTTCAACGCAGATTCGGTAAAAGGTTTTATATTTATAAATATGCATTTTTATATATTTTTATTTTCGAGAAATAAAATGAAATATTTTTTATTTCACGTGAATAATAATAAAAATCAGAGAGAAAAATACCTACAGAAGTTGGTGATTTTTTTTTTTTTATGAGGAATTTGCACGTGGATAAATATTTTCATAGAGATATTTGGCATTAGTTTAATATTTTTATTTAATTAAGCAGTACTTTTCTTTCCTGTAGTAAAACAAAATTTTTTGTTGTTATTATGTACCTTATGAGGGTTTTTTTATGTTCTCCTATTAATTGTAAATGATTATAATTTGGATTTTATTAAGATTTTTTATTTTTATTTTGTAAATATCAGAAAAGATTTTTTTATTTTATTTTATTATTTTATTTTATTTATTTATTTATTTTGTGTATGGAACAGCTTTAGTATTGGATCCCTTTGGCAAAATTTGAAATTCGAAACCGACGTAGCCCGGATGTTTCTCGCCAAGATCTTTAATTGCACAATTGAGATAGCCAATTCAGTTCATCGCAAAAATGGCTTGAAATATTTAAAGTCACCAAAGGGCTCCCATACTAAAGCTGTGAGTTTTGTATTTATTTATTTATAATATTTTCTATTAAAGACTTCTGTGGTCACGAAATTTGGTGCGTAAATTGTTTGTTTGCATCCGGCACTTATTGTAACTGGATTTCACGAAATTCGAAATCCCCCCCCCCCTTCTCGAAGTCGGAGGGCAATAAACGGTATAACTTCAGTATAACCCAACAGCTGAATTTGGCGATTTTTCTTTGCCGCCGTTTTGAAGGATAACGATGTCGTTCTGGACTGTTTGCGATATAATATCGCAGCCTAATATGTTGTTTATTTTGGATTTATGATTTTATGTTTTATGTTTTATGATTTTTAGATTTATGATTTAGCCATAATCGCCAACAAAAAAATCACCAAATATCGTTGTGGGGTATACTGAAGTTGTTTCCAATAAACATGTGTAAAAACATGTTTTTCCGTTTGAATTCGCTTTGAATTATCTTAGAATGGCAAATTTTGGTGTGCGGATATTGATTAAGTGTACGCATTATGTACATTAGTGGGATTTTGCAAAACTTCAAACTCACCCACTGAGAAAGGGGAAGTAAGAAGTGGGTAAGTTGTGCCGAAGGCAGTGGGGGACCCAGACTGGATATTGATTAAGTGTACGCATTATATACATTAGTGGGATTTTGCAAAACTTCGAACTCACCCGCTGAGGAAGGTGAAGTAAGGAGTGGGTAATTTGTGCCGAAGTCAGTGGAGACCCAGACTCCTCACTTTGCGAGCGAGAAAACCCCTACCAATCGCAGCGAGAACTTAGGTTATTAATAAAGATATGGGATTTTGACAACTCATTTAAGTTTAATGTCCAGCGAAGCGGGCAAAGTCTGCTAGTGCATAATATACATGAAAGCAGAAGGTTTCTCTACTTTGCAGATTTTTTTTTTTTTTTTAATTACTTGTAAAAAGAAAAAAAAGAAAAAGAAAAAATAATAATAAAATACTTTTTTTTAATCTGATAGTATATTATTGCTTAAAAGGATATGACATAGAAATAAAAATCTTAACTTTCAATTATTTTACGCTTAATTTATATATTTGTCATTTTTATGAGTTATTTAATCTTTTACTTCTGCCTTTTTTTTTTTGCATAAAATCTTTTAATAGATATGTTCTGAGTTCAAAAAAATATTTTCATTTTATCTAAGTCTGAGTTTCATACACAAATGTTAAAAAAAGTTCCCTGAATTTTCCAGATCCTTTTCAAGACATTATCAGCAACATGTTACAGAATCATATGAGGGCAGTATCGCTGCCCTCATAGCATAGTATTGGTGTAGCTTTTTATTTTTTGTTCCCTTTCATATAAGACCTAATGAGATAATTATTTGTATATTTTTTGTATACTTTTTAAAAAATTAGAGATTATATGGTACTACATTACTATCCTTGGTAATAATATAAAATGTAAATTTTTTTGCATAATTTTGCAACACTTTATCATCTGAATCAAGATAAATATGAAAGAAATGCAAGTGAGAAGGAGAAATTTCGTTTTTCCAGATTTTACAAGCAATTTCTCCATGATTTTAATAAAAATTTTAATTTTCCATGAGATTTTCCTGAGTTTTAGAACTGAAATCTTAATTCCCTGAGTATTCCAGATTTTTCAGGTTTTCCCTGAGACGTATGAACTACTACTAAACTACTACTACTTTAAAATTCCTAATGTTCAACTGAATTAGGCAATTTTTGAGAAAAAAAGAAAAGAAAAATATGACTTATCATCTAACATGAGTTGGAAGATCAACAGCTCAAAACTTTTAAAATATGTAAAGTGGTCTGAAAATACAAATTTTAATTTTTAAAAATCTATCTTTCACTGAACAGAGCTAAGAATTACAGACTTGCCAACCAATTTTAATAAAAAAAGGGAAGATTTCTTTTATAACTTTTTTTTTTCTTTGACGTAATAATACAGTTTTACAATTTTAATATTTAGAAGCAATCTATAAAAACGTTTTACTATAGATTGATTATACTAAATATATAAAAGTTTTAAATGAAGTTATTCCTCTTCAACATATAAATATCTACAAAACAGAAACTGTAAGAAAATTATTTAACAATAGACAAAAAACTTAGTTAAGTTAAAGTATAACTATTTTTTTTAATAAATATAATACGTTTTTTATGTATGTTTATTAATCATACATATAAGAAAAAGTAGCAGTAGCTAGTTATCAGTTTCAAACGTGCATAAAACCAACTGAGTATTAATTTTCTTAAACTGATTTGGAAAAAATTTTCCTACCTGAAAAAAATTATTCTTCATTTTTTCTCCATGTTTACACATTTGGTATAAATATGACATACAAATATTTAATTTAATTGAGAAAAAATAAACAGATTTATTAAATTCAGCAATAAAGATCTAAAAATAATTACATATGTGAGAAATATTGAGCACTTCCATTGCTTTATTGTTTCTAGAATTGATCCTTGATCACAATCCGGGGAAGGGGGGGGGGATACAAAAATAATTACAGAGTAAGAAATATTAAACTCTTTCAATCTTACTTCTAGAATCTAATGAAAGAAGTTTAAAATTAATATTATCATTTATGTTGCAGATGGATAAAGATTAGGAAACAAAAGACTTCTGCAGAACATATATGATTGCTGATCACTAGTTGGAGATAAATAAAGGGGGTGAAGGGGCAAAAAATAATTACATCATCAGGAAATATTTAACAATTCTATTTCTTTACATGTTCTAGAATATCATAAAGCAAGTTTGAAATGAATACTGACATTTATGTTATGGATGGAGAAAGATTGGGAATCGGGAGTTTTCATAGAACATTTCAGTTTTCTTTTTAAAACTAACGATATCTGCGACTTTTTTTAAAACGGAAGATTTCATCATCTGTCTGGAAGACACGTTAAAAAACCGGAAGTCTTTCGGGAAAACCAGAAAAGTTGGCAAGTATGGAATTATCCCAATTAAATCAGCATTTTAATAATGATAATAAAGATACCGTGAAATCAGTCTATTAATTTGGAAGCTTACAGTGCTACACTTTAAAAGCGGTCAAACACAATCCACCAGGTGAAATTTTGCAGCCTATCAGGATTCACGAAATTTATAAATTGATATCTTCCATTAACACAGTAAAAATTAAAAATCATTTCTGACACTTCAGAGTGAAAACATGACAATTTTATAAAATATTAAGTGATTAAATTTGTTACATTAAAAAAAAAAAAAAAAAGTTCTTATTTTTTACTTTTTTGATTGTTTTTTACATTAGACTTCATTTTTAGTATTTTTGGACATGAGTAAAACAAATCACAGAATAAAATTTTACTTTTTACCTTAATATCAGGTGCATATTTAGTACTCTGGGGATCCCACCATGGTTTTCCTGTTAATTTTTCAACATTATATAGCGATCTCTGATAAACTGACATAAATAAGCCTTCTTTGACAGCTTCTTCATATACCTTCATAGCCTAGAAATTAAATAACAGTAAAACATTATGTGCAATGTATATATATATTTTTTTATGTCTATATTGCACACACACACTCATTCATACACTTCACATATGCGTAAGATCATAATGAATGAATACACTAGCAAAATTCTCATCAGTTCATTAAGTAACTGAAATGAATTTTACTGGATGTAGTAATAAAGCCTACATCAGAGAAATGAATATGTAATTGAGAGCTGAGAATAATACTTAATACCTTAATTCATCAAAATGCTCTCCATTGATATCTCATCTTCTGCTACTAGTTGGGCAGTTAAGAGGTGCCCAATAGTATAGAACAGCTTGCCTTTTGATATGATGGCCCATTATTGTACTTCGTCCAGTATCCAAAAGTGTAAAGGACACAAGGCATTTTGTATCGACCAAAACAAATGATAGTCTGAGGAAATTATGTTGGGGTTATATGCTGAGTATTCCAAATTTCCTAGCTAAGCATTACTAATGTGTCCTTAACCATTTTTGCAACAAATGCTTTGCAATTTCATGGAACAATTTTTTGGGGCACAAATTTTCACCAGTGCATGAAAGTTTTTCCCCAATCTCCTAGTTCAATCACAGCAATTACACTATGCTGCAAAAAAAAAAAAAAAAAAAAAATTGACCCCCAATACCATTTCTGCTGATTCTTAAGTAAAATGACCTCCTGAATTCGAATATAACCCCCATTCTGCCCCATCACCTCCTCCCTCAATTTTTATCATTCTTCGTTAATTTTATGGCCATGAAATTGATTTAGAGAACGGAAAATAATTATTTTAACACTTAAAAACAAAAAAATATATAATGTTTAATAAATAACATTAATAATAGATTTAAAAAATATAAGAAATGTAATAAATAATTTCAATGGCAAATTCCCCCTAAATTTTCCCTTTACCACAAATGTTCATGTTTTAGAATTTTCCAAATCTATAATCCCTCAGAAGATATTTAACAGTTAAAATAATCCTCCCCCCCCCCCCCATAAAAATCAAATTTATAGCCATAAAATTAACAAAAAGTGATAAAAATAGGTGGCCGTCCCTAAAAAAGAGTGGGTGATAGCGCAAAATGGCCGTCATATTCGGATTCAGGAGGTCATTTTACATAAGAATTTACAAAAATGGTGTTGGGGCAATTTTCATGCCAAGCAGTGTTATTGCTTGCAGCATTCAGCAGTGACATTTACACCAGGCTCTAAGAATTTGTAATAGAGCATTCCACTCTCATCCCACTAGATGCAACAAAAAGCATTTTTTTTATGTGAACAGCTTGTTATGGCCTTGACGCTGTTGCTTTGGCAGGATTAGATATCTATTTTTCCTCTTCCATCACGATTCTGTACAAGAAAGATTTTCTGTGTTGGCTGCTTAGCAGATTCACGTACACACTTATACTTTTTTACTTTCCTCTGTTATATAAGAAGACAATATTGCATTCATGAAAATTCCCCCATATTGAATTATCGCATTCAACTACACTGCATTATTGCCAATATTGCATTTGTGAAAATTCAAAATACAGAACTTTCCTATTGAAAAATAGCACATATATCATTTACAAATCTGTTGTTGCAGTGCAGCAACATAAAATAATTTGATTTATGTAATGATCAACAATCATTAAATCTTTGAATTGAACTTTAATAAACTATAATTCTTATAAATAGAAAGAAATTAATACATGTAACTGAAACTTACTACAATATAATATATGCATAAAAAAAGTGTACACATCATTATGAACAGAATCATAAAAAGGAATTCCAGCACAATATGGACAAAGGATGTTAAGTGTTTTTTTTTTTTGTTGTTGTTGTTTTTGTAAATGATGTTTTTTATTTAAAAATTTGATAAATACATACTGTTTACTTTTTTGTTGTTGTTGTTTCTTTTGGAGCAAAGTAAATCGATTTGGTAACTAAGGGCTGGGTGTCAAATTATTGTAAGTAGATTTTAAAGGTAAAGGTAGTAAATTGCATGCAAATTTAGGGACTTAGAGTTTTAGATTTAAGATTCTCTGTACTTTACACTGTATTATTACTATCCCATCTTATATTTTATGCCACAAAATAAATTTTCTATTAAGTGGTAACAATCTTTCACTTCACATTGACATGTAGAAGAATTCCTAGAAAAAGAAAAGTTACTTCTTATCTAACATAGAATTCGGATAATAATAATAAAAAAAGATTGAGGGGTGAGTGGAACAAAGCATTGCTTTTCAGAAGAAATGAAAGACCGATTGTACCCCCTGAATATTTGAAAAGTCAATGCACATTTTTGTGCATGTTACCCCACTATTATAAAAAAAAATCTGGTGTGAAACAACCACATGACTTCCATTACCCGCTATTACATGTATTATATGCATTTTTGAGAGATAATGTGATCAGAAAACATAAAAGTGACAAAAAAAGAAAATCGTTAGAGCCGTTTTTGAGATACCAACTTTCACAAAAAATCAATTATTGACCGGAAAACAATAATTACATACAAAAGCATATTTAAAAGTGAGTTAAAATGGCGAGTTTGAAAAAAATCCGTACAACCGTTTTTAAAGGAACGCCTTTGCGAGGCCTGAAATTGAGCTATTTATACAGGACGCCTATCAATTTTCATGAACTAACCAACTATATCATTCGAAAGGATATCTGATAGAATGTTTATATAGCAAATTTGAAGAAAATCGTTAGAGCCGTTTTTGAGATACGGACTTACTTACGGTCCCACTTCCGGTTTCCGATGTCCCATTTTCGGTTAAACTCAATTATTGACAGGAAAACAATAATTACATACAAAAGCATATTTAAAATTGAGTTAAAATGGCGAGTTTGAAAAAAATCTGTACAACCGTTTTTAAAGGAACGCCCTTGGGAGGCCTGAAATTGAGCTATTTATACAGGACGCCTATCAATTTTCTTGAACTAACCAACTATATCATTCGAAAGGACATCTAATAGAGTGTTTATATAGCAAGTTTGAAGAAAATCGTTACAGCCGTTTTTGAGATACGGACTTACGGTCCAACTTCCGGTTTCCGATGTCCCACTTCCGGTTTTTCAATTTTCACCAAAATTTGGAAATTTCATCTGTACGCCAGACGTATTTGAATTCTAAAGTTTCGTAGCTCTATCTTTATTAGTTTCTGAGCTATAATAGCCAGAAGATTCTCCACATACATACACACACACATACATACACACTGACCAATTGCCAAAAACCACTTTTTTGGACTCAGGGGACCTTAAAACGTGTAAATCAGGTGAAAACCCGATATCGAATTTTCAGACCGAATATAATACTTCCATTACCTACGGTAGTAGGGTAATGGAAGTAATAATACAGAAGAAAGTTTTGTGATGGCCAAAGCATACTATTTTTTGTCTTTTTGTTTGTTTATCTTTATTGAATAATAAATAAACTCTATCAATAATATGACCTACAAGATGTAAGGGTGAAATTTAGAAAATTTTGGGAATTTTTTTCCCTGGACGATTTTTCTGAGACATTTTTTCCAGGGGATGTTCTTTCCAGGGGTGTTTTCTCAGGAATGCTTTTTCTTAGAATTCTTTCATTTATGAAATTTTAATTTTACTTTCACTTTTCTTCCAGATTTTGCAGTGGTTTAACAATTCTGAACCTGTTCTTATCACAAAAATAAACATGGTATACTGGCTGGTATACTATATCTCAGTAGATGTCACACAAAATTTGCTTTAAAACTTATTATACCCAATAAATTTATGGGACATTTCAAACAGTGAACATTATTAGGTGGTTTAACTTCTAAATTTTCTAAGCACAAAAATGAACAAAAAAAAAAAAAAAATAATAATAATTTCAACAATGATTTGCAGTAAAAATTACAAGAAATATACTATACAAGTTATTTCTTTAACCTAAATGAGAAATAATTAAAAATAATAAAATAAATTTTAAAATCTCCAATAAATGATTTTGAGTCATATTTAAAACATTGTTACTGTGATTAATAATAAGAACTGACCTCCTCCTTTTTTCCAATTCTATGTAAAGCATCACCGAGATGGAAATAAAACCTTCCATCAATAACGCCTTTTTCTCTAGTGGCTATTCCTTCACTTAAATATTTGATTGAATCTTTATAGTCAGCTTCATCTGTTTTCAAAATAAATCCTAGGTGAACTTTGGCAAATCCAGATTCTGGTGAAATCTTCAAAGCCTGAAACAAAAAATATTTATTAATGGTAATTCCAAACTGAATAAATTATTTTAAAATTACACAAAAAAGAAATAAAACTTACTTCTAGTAATACTTTCTTAGCTAACTTGTTTTGCCCTATCAATAAATAACCAACAGCTACCAGATTCTTCAATTCAACGTCTTGTGGAAACTTGTCTGACATTTCTATCAGAAGCTTTAAGGATTTCCCTGTGAAACCTAAAAATCAAATTCATAATAAAATAAAAATTCCACTAATTCTAATATTGCTCCAATATTTTCACTTTTTAGAAATATTATTTTATAATGCAATAAACAAAGTTGTGACCAGTTGTTTCAAATTTAATCTTACAAACTAAGTTCAACATGCATTTATATTTTATTTTCCTGCACATAAAAATTAAGCCTGAAATCCTGCAATTCAGACCCAACTATCAATCAAAATTCTGAGTAACCAATTAAAATTAATACTCTATTCTTATCCCCTTATGACAATCTATTAAAACTGTAGATTAAAACTTTATGACACCATTAGTAGATAGGACACAGTGATCTAGGACAAATTTGCATCCAAAAACAGGCCATATTGAAAAAATGACAATTTTATAACGGGAATTTCACAAAAAATGGTGAACTGAAAACGGATCTTTCACAAAAACTGGCTAATTTAAAAGAGTTTTTTGCAAAAAGTTTGCAGGAGAAAATAACTTTTTTTTTTTTTCAGCTATCAGCTGTATAAAATAATTTATTTCAGCAGTCAGTCAACAAAGAAGCAGTAATTTTGCTGATTTATTGCTACATAATTACTAAGGGAAACATTTTGGAAAAAGCAATAATTTCTATGAATTATCAATGAAATAATGTCTATTTTAGTACATGGTGGTGCAAAATAATCACATAATTTACCAATTAGCTGCAATTAAATTTTGTCAATCAGTGACAAATTAATATTCCATATTTCAGTATTCATCCACAAAATAAGACATATTTTGATATCAGATATAAAAAAAAAAAAAAAAAAAAAAAAAGTAGACTTAAAAAAAATATATATATATCACATAATTTTAATTCATATACCATAGAGATTGTCAAAATTCAGAAAAATAAAAGTGAGCGTCTATTTCTTGAATAAAAATTTATGCAATATTACAATACAATTTATCCATATGGCCTAAATTCCGAATACTTTAATAAAACTATTAAAGCATATTCTAACATCAACCCTCTACATGATTATTTGACTATTTATGCACAACTCAATCACAAAATTAACAATAAAACTTCTAGAACTAAACGAGGTAGTAAAAAAACAGATTTAATCTTTTCTAAAAGTGCCATTATTAAACTAATTTCAGATCTACAGACTAATTACTTATCTAACTATAACTGGTTCATTATTCGAAAATTTATTTTTGCAATTAAAAAGAAATACTTAGTAAACTTTCTGAATGTCTTTCAAAGCCAATCCTATAATAAACATTTTTCAGACATTTTTTATGATATTCTAATGTACAAAATCAAACAATTTAATTTAAAAATTAATAAAAAGCCCAACAAAATCAAAACAAATACTCAATTAATTGTGACTTTTACAAATCAAATATTGAATAGCATTAACATTACGTCTATCATTAATGACAAAGAATGTTTGTTTCCGATTAAAGATTTAAATCTATCTCGTACCTTCAAATATCCTCTTCCTCTTGGCAAAAAGATATTCAATTATAATTCTGTATCTAAGTCTACCTCTTTTACTAACACTGTAACCTGTAAATGCAATGATCCTTCTTTCTTAAAATTTATTGACAGAGACCATGGACACATTATCACTGGTAATCTCAATATTATTGATAATTATCAATTAAAAAAATTCATGGAATTTGGCACCAAATTTAGACTTCCAGTTAAAACTAGCATTCCACAAATCTTTCAACAATTTTCTTATGACCTAGATTTATTTATTTATAAAATATCTATTACTCATAATAAACCTATTGCCTACTTCACTCAATGAAAAGTTTTAGTGTTACAAAAAATTAAAAATGCATTATTTATCAATTCTTCAAATCTGGTGTTATTTAAAAAAATCTGTACTTCTTAACTCTATCAAATCACTACAGGATCACTTTGTGATCACTTATGTTGACAAATCACCTAATAATTATGCCATTATTTGTAAATCCTACTATCTCTCTATTTTAAACTCTTCAGTCACTAGTAGTAACATCTTCAGTTTAACTAATAATAACCTTATCATTAATAACTGAAAAATACATAATTACTATAAACTACTTCAACTTCCCTTCAATAACTTTAATTATCCTAATATAGTTCTCATACCTAAGTTTCACACATCTCCAATTAAATTTCGCACTGTCACTGTTGGGTGTAACACTTATAACAACAATGCTAATAAAGCTCTACTGGATATTCTAAAACGAATTTACAATTGTACTTGCAAAGTTCATAATTTACACTGTCTTAAAAATAGCTTTCAATTAATTCAATACATCAAATAGCTCGATTCAATAGACAATATTATGACTTTTGACTTTCAAGATCTTTTCAATAATATTGAGTTATCAGATCTTAGTAATATCATTTAAAGTCTTTTTCAAGAATATAAAGCTAAAATTAATCTTCCTCACAATTTTAAAGCAGAAAAATTTGAAACACTACTTAACTTTGTTATCCATAATAATTATATCTTCCACAACAACGATATTTATTTGCAACAATTAGGCATCCCACAAGGAGGTTGTAGCTCCAGTATTTTGGCAAATCTCTATCTTTATTATTATGAAAAACAAATTTGCAATGATGATGTTCGATTTTATCGTTACATCAATGATATTATTGTATTTTATCTCAACAAGCACTCACAAAATGACTTTTCGTTCAATTATCCACCTAATTTAAAGCTGACTCAAAATACTCTAACTGATCAATCAATTAACTTTTTAGATCTCAAAATAATCATCGATGGTAATAAATTTTACACAGATATCTATGACAAATGGCAATATTTTAGTTTTAATAAAAACTTATTTACACATTTTAATTCATGTCTGCATCTTTCGGTGTTTAGAAACATCATCATTAACCATTTATTTCGAATTAATAATTAATGCTCTGCAAAGTATAAAAACAAGAATATTAATAAACTGACCACAGCCACTGCTAAAATGGGTTTTCCTAAAAACTTTGTATTTTCTATTTTATATCCTTAACCATGTCTCTGTCAGTACAAAAAAAAAAAAAAAAAGCTGTGTACACTTTTGTGTATATCAACAAAAAAAATTATAAAATAATAAAAGACAATAAAAAAGGTGGTGGTTGGGTGGGCAGATGTTTTATTACGGAGGTGGGGTGGTGTTGTAAGGCTGGATGGTTGGGTGGGTTTGTGAAATTAAATTAAAAAAAAAAAAAAAACAGAAGGCTTGTTGCATTTACTTTGTATTACTATGCAAACTTTCTTTTTCCAATAAAATTTCAGTTTCTTCCTTTTTGAGTTGTCAACTATATTTAAAATTCTAATTATACTATTAAACACAATGTAATCAATCGGTCAATTTCATAGGTACTTCGTGGTTTCATTGTTGTTCATCTGCTTTGAGATTTTGCTTTTTTAAATCCATATGGTTCCTGTTCTGGTCGTGGCAGGCTGGGTGAGTGTTGCCGGCGTGAAACTAGTTTAACCCCACAGGCAAGTCACAAGTCTTGCCGCTTGCCTCCTTCCTTCCTATCTTGTGTTTCTTGGGTTGTTTTTTCATTGATTTTTATAAGTTTATGGTTTTGGGTTGGGATTTGTTGTGTTACTTTGTTGATTTGTTTGTTTTGAGGGCTGTTGATTAGTGGATCTGGTTTCTTTACATTAGTGTATTTCATCCACTGATAAAATTTTTTAAAAATCTTATTGGTCATTGGTGTTTCAGTGATCTTGCATCTGTTGCTTGGCTTCTACTATGCTTGATAGATCATCTTTATTATATATATATGAAAGGGATAAAAATAAATAGTTTTAAATTATTAAAAAACCCAATTTAAAAGTGTGAAAATCGCTAATTGAAATTATAATTGCAAATAATTCGTAATTGCCCCTTTAAAGATAGTTTCCTAGCAGAAGACTTTATAACTCAGAAATCAGAAAAGGAACGAAATTATAAGTCAAAATTCGCTGACACTAGTGCAATTTGTAACTGCAGCTGCATTGAGCTGCATATTAATTAATCCCAGAAATTCCTTTTAAGAGCCCAGACGATCTACAGAACCAATCAGCAGCTCAGAAAATTAGGTATAAAAGCCCAAACATTAAACAAACGGACACTTCTTGCAACGATTTTGACTTGTTAAACACTTTCACACTGCAGCCTTCCTCTGAAATTACGTAAATCCTACAGGCCTCTCCAAGAGATTCGGCGGCCCGGGCGCCGCTTGAACTGACGCCAGTGGATCGGCAGAGCGTCGGATTATGACTCCATTCACCTTACCCTGTCCCGACTTTGAAATGCTGAAGCAATAAAGATGTTTCCTGAAAGAATGCCTAGTCGTCCTTGTGTGCTGTGTCTGTCATCTCTCTTTCCTCCAGTAATTAATACGTTACATATATATATAAATATATACTCCTATAAATATATATATATATAAGGCTCCTATATATACGAGCTGGCCAGGGGTGGTGCCAGCTAGGGGGCCGGGGGGGCACAGGCCCCCCCGTCGGGGAGTCTGTGACCCCCCATCGGGGCATACTCCTAAAATTTCTCGGGGGAAAAATACAAAATTTTCAGTTTTTCTACTTTTGGCAGCATTTTTCTTTCCTTGTACAAATTTGGAGCATTCCAGTTTTTCCAATCTATATTCTATAGAAGAAAGTATTGGATTCGTAAAAATTTTTCAGCTTCCAGTTTTCCATGAATATACACGTTTTGAGAGGTCCAGAACACGTTTTGACCATGATATTTTTTGAAAATGTCTGTCTGTGGCACGATAATCTCCAAAACCACGAGGAGTACTAACAAATGGAATGGTACAAATATTAACAGTAATATTATTAACAGTATTGCAGTTTTTGATAAATACTTATATAATAAACTCTCTTTATGTAGTGCCCCCCTGTCGGGGAGGTGGTGTCCCCCCATCGGGGAATTTCTGGTGCCACTACTGGAGCTGGCGCATCAGGCATTTTGCTGCCTTAGGGTTGCCACATGTACCAGTGCGTTTCTCTGATAAGCAAATGACATTTTTTTTATCGTCTTACGTTACTTTAGAGTAACTTGTTTTATTATATTTCATAATTTTAGCTAAGTAAACTATGATATGGAAGTTTGTTTAGCGATAAACTGCTATAATCATTCAAGAAGTGAATATAAAGCGTTCACAGACATTCTATTACTGTGTATTTGAGTTTTGGCGACATTTTGTGAAAGAAACAGAAACCGCCCTAACAACACATCTTACCCCAGTACATCCATAGGATATCCTCAGAATAAAATGACATCCTGAGAATGTACTGTGAAAAAAATGAGTTTTTAGAAATATTATTTTAGATAATAATGTTAATAACACTCCGTTCAAATGATTTTGAGAACACAATAAAAAATAAATTAATAAAATTTCCTTTACTTGTATATCACGAACTACTGAATATCTTGTGTTGCCCTGTAAAATAATCAGCACCAATTAAAACTATGATCTACTCTACAGTATACATATGCATCTAGATAATGTATTTTAATTTTGCTATGTTTTGAGCAATACAAAGTTATTAAACCAGATTTTAAAGAAATACCTCTAATAGAGTGCCATGTATTAGAAATCTGTGGGAGCACATAAACCAGTAGTGTTATTTATACAATTTTCAACACAAACTTGTTTCAATAAACTGAATAACATACAACAATTTCAAGGCTTTAATAGAATTATTTATGGAAATTATAGAATGCAAAAAATAGATGGACACACAAACTGAAGACATAAATACTTTAAATTTTGTTGGAAATTGTTTAAACTATACCTTGTAATTTCTATAGTAAATGTTAGGAAAAAAAAAAATCTGTTAGTGACAAAATTTAGTTTACTACAGAGGACTATTAATTTCAATCTGTAAAATTTTTATTTTTATTTATTTTTTATCTCATATTTTTACCGTAAAACTGGGCCATGTGCTTTTTAAAATGATTGAAATGAATTAAAATGAAGTGCTGCCACCTAAATTTCATACTTTAGTTATTTTTTAAAAATCTAATTGTCGTATCGAAAAACTGTTTGCACTTCTGGATTCAGAAAAATTGCCCATTTTATTTGGTGGTGAATTTTTAACGATAGGACTGATAGTTCTAATTTCTTTTGGCGTTACACAAAACTGGTCCACAAAAATTCCAGATTGAAACTAATAGCCCTCCATTGTAAAAATTGATGGAATAGATGCAAATACATGTTATCATTTATTTATTATTCTAGAATGCAAATTTTATGTGTTAATATTTTTATCTATTTAATGTAGATATCTCCTTTTAGTACTAATATGATAAGATACGCAAATAAAGGCATGTGTTTTTCCTACATTTTGGTACCTTTAATTTGGTAAGCAAAAGATCTTTTTTTTTTATATTTTATCACTGCAGGTTTTTTTTTTTCTTTTTTTCCCAGTAACTTAAAATAATGAAGATTTAAAATTTACGTTAGGCAGTTACACCTAATTAATCCACTATATATAGATATTTATTTACAGAGATTCTGCAAACGATTTCAAAATTAGTAATGAAAATTACCCCACAAAATTTGGAAAAAAAAAACCTTTAAATGAGCATATTGAAACATTACAATATAATTTTGAACTAAAGGAATATTCTGAAGAATACTGCCATCTGTTCACTACTCACTTTCCCTCTTAAAAATAAATGACCCAATAATGAGCAGAGTTATGTTATGTATTACTGGCAAAGATAACATATTGTGGTTTCAATAGTATGTTATATAATACCGTTACAATCCAAAATAAAAAATTTAACACAATAAATAATTCTGCATATTCCTTTTATCAAATGAGAGCAGACGGCACAAGAAATCAGATTTTAATAAAAACAGGCAAAGCAAAAAAAATTTGGTTCACCTTATTCAAGGCAAGAAACAATGATAAGATGACAAAAAAAATCCTTAACTGATCTCATTCTAGAGCTGAAGGCTTGAAATATTTGTAGTTCACGATATAGTACTAGAGAATTGTAACACCAACCTTCAATGTAAGGCAAACCAGTATACAGCATAGAAAGCTTATCTTTTGATTTTTACTGAGCTTCTAACTCTTTTTCCGAAATAAAATTCCCAGGTTTTCCAGGTCAATTTTTATGAAATTCCAGGTCACAACATTTGATTTGCAACATAAACAACAGCTAGTGCCTTGTAACATAGATAATTAAATTTTGTATTTAATTAATTTTATTGATGACTAAAATTTGTTTATCATAAATATTTTGCATATTAAGAGCTGAAAAATAAACTTTTTTTTTTTTTTTTTTTAATGCAATGAAATATTTACTTATTACATTTTAATAATGTAAAAAAGGGTAAAGATACATAGGATCATCAGAGAGCATTACGGAAATAATATAGTTTGTGAATAAGTGAAAGTTCTCTGATCACATTTTTTGCCAACTGAACCTAAATGTAACCCTTTTGCGAGTAGAGTAAAAGGGAAATAAAATAAAATAAAAAAAATAAGAGTTATTTTCATTTTAGGAATAAAAGAATTCCTTTTGGTATTTAAGGACTTTTCTAAATTCAGATTTTTTTTTTTTTTTTTTTTTTATAATTGCATGCATTTTATATGAAAATTTTCAACAAAAAAGAATAATATTATTTACGAAAGTGTGTTATGTCACATACAATCCATTTAGTTTCAGAGAAAACCATGGAAAATTCCAAATGGCTGGGACGACAGGTTCGAACAGGGTATGTCAAGGCAGCATTTTTCCAAGTTTTTGAATGTTATTTGCAATTTTTCCTGATATTTTTTACTGGTTTCAAATTCCCAGACTTTTCCAGATTTTTTCTGACCCATGGGAACACTGTGCTATGGAGTTCATCACTCATACACTTATCTTACTAAATATTATACATCATTTTCATTTAATTAATGCAGGGGTGATTGCAAATTGTCTAGAATCTAGAATGGCACTCAACGTGTTAAAAAATGTCATGATGCATCGAGGATCTTTTCTATCTGTTTTGCCTTACAATTAGGCAGCCGCAGATTTTATTTTTTTCATGTGTGTTTGTCTATTCCTATGAGTACACATGAGTATACATGAGTATACATGAACCTATCTGAAATTTTAAAGGTGTTTATAACAAGACCCTATATTCCTGCACCATATTTTAGGAACAATTACTGCAGGGAGGTTTAATGCTCCTGTGAAGCATATTCATTTTAATTAGATTTAGCAGTCATATGAAATTGATATTTAGTCTTATTTTACAAATTTAATTATTAAAAAAAAAAAAAAAAAAAAAACTGAATTCCAATACTGAAAATGAATTAAATACCTGAAATCAGGTGAACATAATCACCCATGCTAATGTTGAAATGATGGCTGAACAAGTATTTAAAAAAATAAATAAACATTTAAAAAAGAAAAATTTACCTCTAAATCGCATCCTATCGGCTGCCCTCTTGCCAGCTAACAAATACAACTTCTCTGGCACATTTTCACTTGACATAGTTTTTTGGTACGCTGCAATAGCCTCTTCTAAGAATTTATTGCTGCGCTGAGTCTCGGCTAAACTATCCAGTGCTTGAGCTCTGATATAATGAAGCCTTGGACTGCCTGGGTGTTGTTTTAGAAGTTCCTCACATTTTGCCAATGCTCTATCAGGGGACTTCAGGTAGGGAATAACAACAGCAAGTCAAAAAGGCAAGCAATCTACTAAAATGTTATGTTACATAAGAAAGCAAGCTCAAATAACATACGTGCACTCATTATGCATATGCTTCCATAATACAGCACTCAACAGATATATTAAAAGAAAACTTTTGCCCACTCAAAATTTGACTTTTTATTGATGGCAAACATTTTCATAGTTTTTTTTCTTTTATAAAAGTAGTATAAAGACAAGGGAAATATTTACAAAAACCTTCAAGGAGAAATTTTTTTTACAAGGATAGAATTAGATATTTAAGTAATTCATTTGCTAAAAATTAAAACACCAAAATGAACCTTTTTAAAATTATCATGCACCAAAAAAATTTTGCAATTTTGTCTTGTTTTTTTATTTTAAAATAAACTAAATATCTGAAATTACAAAACCAGAATGGAAGCATATTACACTGTATACTTTTAGAAGCACGCAAAAGTACAATACAAGTTAATTTTAATGCATAACAAAATCCTCACTATACTACAACAAATGAAAATTTAAAAAAAATCTGCAGATCAAGCACAAGTCATCAACTGAAGTTTAAAATAAAACATGCCATGCATCAAACATCTCCCCTCCTATCCCTTAGACATCACATAACATGAAGTATGTAGCTAAAAAAATAATATAATTTATATACTTTTTACTGTTTTATAAATATTATAAATTTCAGTTTCTTTTCTTTATAAAATAGAATGAATTTATTTCAAATTGAAGAAAGTCCCTATGAGTTAAATGTGTGAGCTGAGAATTAGCTTTTCAGTCAAATATTAAAAATGATCCTTTAAACATGCTTTATAAGTATTAAACTTATAACTCTATTTGTTTGTATGCTTTTTAAATCTGAATGCATGCAAATCATTTCCCTTAAGTGTGTAATAGGCAGATAGATGTATGAAAGACATGTTATTTTAAATTTACTTTGAACATAGTAGTGAGGGGAAAAAAGTATACAATTGATCTAAATAGTAATATAAAAAGAAAATTGTGAAAATCGCATAAAATTTATAAAAAAATTTAATTTATTTTTATACTGGATTTAAAAAGAAAGAAAAAATATTAAACTTAAAGAAAAAAGGAAGGAAATATTTCCTGAAAGTAACTTTTTCAAAATATTAAATAAAATTTAAAAAAAAAAAAAAAACTTTTCAAACTGAAAAATATTTTTAAAGGAAGAAAAGAAACTTGTTATACATATCATAATTTACAAGTTAAATAACTATAATGCACTTAAAATCTATTAATCATATTTAAAGATGAATTCCACTCATTACCACCCTTGAGGGGAGCCTCTACTTATTGTCTACTAATGTTATTCTATGAAGAATTTTGCCCCTTTATAACTCATGAATTAATGCATATTTTTAAATTCCGTTTTCACATTCAGAAAATTCACAACTGTTAAAATAGTTATCACTTTCTAAAAATCACTTTTTTTAATTTGTTATGTTTCATTCTGAATCAATAAAATGCAAAATTTCACATAAAAGACCCTTTAAAAAATATCCTTAACCTAATATCACACTTAAGGGAAGCCATAAAATACAAAGTAATGATTGCAGTTATAATTTGTAAATGAAAACACTAATTTATCAAAAACAATTAAAAAATACCTTACATTAAATCCTTAAAAGATGAGCTTATATATTTCGGTTCCGACTGGAACCATCTTCAGAGCTCGACGACAACAAATGCTCAGTGGCTTGCGAGCCACTGAGCATTTGTTGTCGTCGAGCTCTGAAGATGGTTCCAGTCGGAACTGAAATAAATAAGCTCATCTTTTAAGGATTTAATGTAATGTATTTTTTAATTGTTTTTAATGAATTTTAATCGTTTTTTAAATAAAAATGTATTACACTAATTTATCTTTTTTAATTAATTGTTTGTTTTTCCTTTTATCTGAATGACAGGATGGATTAATTATGAACAAGATGCTACAATGAAAAACAGCTAAGTTAGATCACAGAATCTGTTAGCAGTAAGAACAGTTAAAATTGCCAAAAATCAAATTCTTCCTCAACACCCTCATCTATTTCTTCATCATCAATGTGATGATCATCCTTGCTCTCAATATCAATATCATCATCATCAATATAGTTATCTGAATCCTACAGTAGTACATACATATTATAAACCAAATAAAAAAAATATATTAAATGTATATTATATTCAAATTTTAACCCTTAAATGCCAAGTGTTGCTTTTTGGTAACACACTCAATTTTGTCTTCTAAAATACTATTAGAATAATACTGAAGATCTAATGCCTAATTTTGCCAATGAATTACATACTGATAGTATTATGAAATCAATTTTCAGCATGTAGATGGCAACACTACTGCTGTTTAAGAATAAAGGCAGATTTATTTTTTATGTTTTTTAATTGTTGCAAGATGTGCTTTTTGCTTAGTTTGGAAGCTTGTGAATACCCTATTTTATTCTGCAGAGATCAAGTAAAAATTATTACATGGAAAATTAGTACATAGTTAGGTATATAGTCCATATTTAGAATTTTATCAAGGAAAATTATTTTTTCAATTAAAGCCTAATGTTGCCAATTGCCAACAAATTACTTTTTAGCTGTAAACCATACTTAAAATAAAATATGACTTTTTTAAAGTATTTTTTCCATGATTCATTCAAAAAATGAAAGCCAAAAAACATCTTTAAACTGATTTTTAAAAAGTCAGGCATTTAAGAGTTAAAATAATATATGGAGCAAAATAAATAAATAAAATGTTTTAAAAAGTTAGAAAGAGATAAATAGATTTCAAAATAAATAATTTTAAAGAAACTGCAATATTAAATCATTAATGATAAAAAAATATAATTAGTTCTCATATAAAATAATTCAGAGTTTCCTCGAGACAATTTCAGAAAAGTGCTGAACCATGCCTGCTCTTTAGTTCAAAAAATATCACCATCCTTGCCTTTCATAAAAAAAAAAAAAAAAAAAAAATGCACCCACCTTGTTTTTTGTATTGTGTTGCTATGGTTCATTACATTAAGAGCCTGCTTCACTCACCACCACCGGAAACCGAAGCTAATGTTATTCTACAGGAAATTTTTCTTTACAAATAACTTATTAACTAACACATATTTTTAAATTCTGTTGTCACATTCTGAAAATTCCCCACTGTTAAATTGACGGAACTTTTTTAAAAAATTATTTTTTAAATTTTTAATATTTTATTTTGAAGCTACAAAATACGAATTTTCAATATGTGAATTTTTTTCATCTTGCAATTTCAAAATAAAATATTAAAAATTAAAAAAAATACATTTTTAAAAAAAGTTCCGTCAATTTAACAGATGGGAATTTTCTGAATGTGAAAACAGAATTTAAAAATATGTACCAGTTAATAAGTTATTTGTAAAGAAAATTTCCCCATAGAATAACATTAGATCGGGCTTCCGGCGACGGTAAGTCAAGAGGGCCGTTAAAGGGTAGGATGTCAAGAACCCCACTCAAAAATATGCCGCAGGAGGAATTTTATCACTATTTTTTTTTTACACGGTTCATTGAGTATTTCACCAAATTTTTTCATTGCTTTTTTAATTGCTTTCAAATTTATGATATTCTGTTTTTAGCTACTCTAGAATTTCTAATAAATAATAAAGCATAAAAATTGAGTAATTATTTTAAAACATTTCTTAAATTTACAGATTTTTTAAGAAAATATATAAAAAATGTATAGAATAATAATAATAATAATAAACCCTACAAAGTTTGGAAGTTAAAGATTGCAATTAAACATGAAATAATTTTCCAGTTACTGTATTTCAGTCAAGCATTTTTTGAGTACTCAAAAAATAAAAATAAAATTTTTAAACAGATTAGGTGATAAGGACTTAAGTAAGTCCATCTGAATTTCTGATGAAAATTTACACTTTGAATATTTTGATTTAAAAAAAAAGCACCATTAGTCCTTAACCAGAGCAGTTAAAAAGAAAAAACTATATATTAAACTTACAATTTACTGGGATGATTATGACTCAAAGGTAAAAAATCTCAAAATTAGATCCTAAAAAAAAAAAAAAAAAAAAAATCCCAGAATGTTAAATAATACTCAAATTATTTAGGCCAAAAGCTTTCAGTCTTTTTGTATCTTGTATCCGCCAATCAATACAAATATAAAAATTGTATTTTTGAAATTTTGAAAAAAAAAAAAAAAAAAAAAAAAAAAAACCACCTTATAGGTTTGTATCTCTAACATATTTTTATTTATTTACTAAGATTTGTGATTTTATAAGGGGTTTTTCACAAAAAAGAACTTTTGCAACATGGTTGAAATAATTAAATCTTCAAATTAAATATGCAGCAAGTAAAAAACCCCTTATGAAATTTCAATGCTGGAAAACACCTAAAATCTAGCTCATTCTTTTGCCGACAATTTGCTTAATTTTTACTTTATCCATATGAACTTTTGAAAAAAGTTGCCCAATATGTCTAACTTTCAATCTATGTAATAAAAATTTGTCTATCTTTCCTACAAGTACAGTAAAATATTTATTAATATAAAATATAAATGCTCATATCTCAGCGAATATTAGATATGGCAATTTTGTGTTTCAGAATAATGTTTTGTCAATTTTTCTGTAAATTTTGTAAAGTTATATGGAGATCCGTTCCAGTTATAAGCAATAAACTTTTCATAAAAATTAATAATTAAAAAAAAAAAAATGTATATCTGCCAAAATTATTGCGCAATTTCCACAACAAAACATATAAATATTATGCATAGTATGTGCAACATTGCGTTAAAGTTAAAAGTCATTTGTAGCTTTTTATGATACAGGATGTTGTTGTAATTTTTATCCATGTTGTTTTTATTTATTTATTTATTTTAATTAAAAACTGCAATATTTAATTATGTTTAGTTAATTAAATTTGAGAAATTAAATGGTAATAAAATGTTAAAGGAATTGATGTTATTTTTGTATCAACAGGCAAATGTTTATATATTGTTTACTTAGTGCAACGTCAACTTAAAGTCTTAAATTAAAGGTTGTAATTGCAGTATAGAATATTTATTTATTACATGGTTTAAACTTTTATTGAAAACATATTTACTTAAGTTTTGGTCAGAAACTTTATTTTTAATAAGTTCCGTTTCTGTTTACCTTGGAAAACTTTAGCTAATGATGACCGGTTGGTTGCTCACTGGTTTCCTAACATCTTTTGCTGGTCTATCTACTTAACTGCACTGTTGCCGATTGCAGATACTAGATGGCAGTACAGTCACTTGTTTTAGCAGTCTGTCATTGGTTATGTGTTCTGATCCGTTGGTCAATATTTAAGGACTTGCTGGCAAAGGATGCAGTGCAGTTCTTCAATGTTTTGATTTTTGTGAAGCAGTCTGGTGGATCAGCTTTATGATGTCCGTTGTTCTTTAAAGTCCAACCAGTAACGATAATTATTAAATGAAATTTATTTTACTCCTGTCGTCATGGCTTCGGGCAGAGTTTTCCGGCAGTTGCAAGTTTAATTGAAAAGGTTGTAAGTTGTTTTACTCTTGTTAAGTTTTCCTTGTAGAAATGTTTTCCACGAGATGTTTAGTATCTCGTTGGCTTCCGGCATGTTGAGTCGCATGTAGTTCGTTAGACACTGGGCTAACGTCGTCGTGTTTTTTTTGTGACTCTGTTGTTTGTTAACCTCGGTTGACATCGTGTTTGGCTTTATGGTATGTTAAGTTTTATGAATACAGTAACCGCCGCTTAATAAAATCACTGGTTAATAAAATCAGCCGCTTAATCTGATCAAATTGCCAAGACCGGAATCAAATCAATACAAACTACTTTTAAAGCCGCCGCTTAATAAAATCAACATTGCCGGTTAATAAACTCAAAAATATCTCCACAACAGTCAAAAATATCGTTTCTGCACAGTAAAAATATTTTATATTTGCATTTTTTTTTTTTTTTTTTTTTTTTTTTTAAATAGAAAAAGAAATTAAAGCACGGCAAACCCTCCGTCATTGTCGATTGTCAAAGATTTCACACTTGCAGCACAGTTACAAATTAAACACACCCCATAACTTATCTCCGTAACAATTTCAAGCTATTCTTCAAAGTGCAGTAATAAGTTACAAATTTGATTTGAAATGATTTTTTTTTCTTCTAATTATTAAAAGACAATTTCTAGTTCTTATTTTGAAATTACTATAATTCATGAGGTTTAAACGGAAAGATTTTAAATTTATAAGAACAGCGCGAACTTTTGGTAAAGTAATGATGATTTTCCTCTAAAGGAGAGCGCATGGGAACTTGGATTACGTTTAATTTACTTATATCGAAGGAACAATTAATTAATTATCTATCAAAAATTAATTAATATTATTTACTAATTCCATTATTCGTTACCATTTGAAGTTTCTTTCCAAATTCAGGGAAGTAATACCTTTTCCTTAGGTGCAGGGACGTTCGCCGGATATAAAAATCAGCCGCTTAAATCACTTTGGCTCAGAACGAATGTGATTTCAATAAACGGCGGGAACTGTATATATATCGTAGTTGATTTTCTTTAATGATGAAGTTAAGTTTGAATTCTGTTTTCGTTGAATTAATTAAAAGTTTATTACCGTTGAAGTTTTCTGTTGAGTTTTGTTAGAGTTGGATAGAGTTTAGTTAAAACTACAGATAGATTTATGTTTTTAAATTTGTTTTAAATTGTTGATTTTAGTTAAAGTTGTCTAAAGTTTATTTTGGTTGAGATTAATAATAGTTTTTTATGAACGTTAAAGTTTTTGTTAAGTTTGTTTTTACAAAGTTGCTGGTCAACATTTGTTAAAGCCTCATTTACGAATATGTTAGTTGCCTTGGATTAAAATATACTAATGTTGTTTGTTGAAGCTAATGATTAATATATTGTTGTTGAAAATTATTTTTACATTTGTTAAGTTTTTCAATTTAATAAATTTAGCTTGTTTCTTAAAACTTGTCCTCATTATTTGGGTTGCATTTTTCTTGGTATACACTTATACATTTGAGACTGCTTAATGCATTTTACAGTTAAATTTTCATTGTGCATATTAAGATACTCTGCAATCTTAAATTAGCCAAATCGGCTATCAGATGTTCCACTGTATTTGCGCTCTTCTTCAATTTGCGGTTGGTCTTCTAACTGCACTCGGAACTAAATCGATAGTGGAACATGCAAGTTTTTAAATGTTCTTTGCATGTCTGAAGTCCTGGGCCATTCTGTCCAGCATTTTTTTTTTTTTTTTTTTTTTTTTTTTTAGAAAATCGAAAAAATGTCAAACTAAAAAAAATTTCTAACAATTTGATCACCCATTGTATACCTACAAAAAATAGATTAAGTGTTGGTAGCCTAACCAATTATGAGTTATTTAAAGAATGAAAAGAAAAATTTCTCTCTATGTGGAATCTTTCTAAAGGATCCTAACTCCTATTTACACGAGTTTAGGAGAATACAACCTTCAAGCAGAAGATAAGAGATATACATACATATAAATAAAACTACTGTGCATGACCATCAACATTTATACATTAGTAACAAGCAAAGGTGAAGACAGATAAAATTTGCAACTATTTATTGCATGTACACATACTTATAACTGAATGTCCAAATTTTAAATCTTAAATGTACTTTAAGGATCTAAAACATCCTTAAAGAATATAAAAATTGACCTTTTATTACTATCATAATCCGGCTCTTTTTTAAACCTGGAGGAAACTCTGAACTAATTTCAATAACCTTTATGAATAATCTACCAGCAATCATTAGGAAATACATATTTAAAGTTCCCCAAAATTACAGCAGACAAAAAAAAAAAAAATGTATTTAGACAAATATTTCAATTTAAAACTACTCACAAGATTTATATTAGAAAAAATAAATAAAGAAAGAAAGAATAATAATTATAGATTTTTTAGAAACTCTCACTAAAATTTTAAGTGTAACTGTTAAATTTAAGAAATTGCTACTTTTCCTGCAAAATGCACATCTGAATTAAATTGCAAGACTGGTTATGTTTTGTTGCTAAAATTTACATGATCGAAGAGAATGTAACAATTCTAATTCAATTTAGATAAAATGTATTATAAATACTGTTATCAAATATATTAAAACAATAAATATGCTTAAGACAGTACATCTCAAAAACAATATTATTTAACAGAATCCGGAATCAATATATATATATATATATATATATATATACCTTTATTACAATATCATCCAATTCTTCTAAACTTTCTCTAATACCATAGTCAACTTCATTAGTAATATCAGCTTTTTCATAGAATGGAAATGCATCATCTTTTTCATCAATATATTCCGAACTGGCAGTTGTAGACACATCATCTGGCGAAGGAACTGAACTTGTGGGAAGAATTTCTTCAGGTTCATGAATAGAAGTGAGTACAGGAGGCATTTGCTCTGGTTCTTCAGGTGGGTTAAAAGATTCTGGAGTTAATTCAGATTCATCTGATGGCAAGCTGGTTGTAACATCTTCACTTTCTGCATAATCAGCAGTAGAATATATTTCTTCTGCATGTGGAGCTGATGATGTACTTTCAAAATAAACTTCTGCTGATAAAGGTGGTTCTATTGATAGTTCTTCTATATTAACAGCAGCTGCAAATGCAAATAAAGCATTAAGTCTCTGAAAAGCCCATTTTTTATTATTATTTCAAACAAGGAAAAAACATATGACAAGTGAAGCAAGCTAAAACAGACAAGAACATTTAGATTGAAAATACATTCAAATGCAACACACGTCATTGTAAATATATAGTAGCCTTTAACTTTTTTTGAAAGTTTAGTTTAGATTAGAAGGTGTAGATATTCTCTGTAGTGCAACAGTTAGCAGTTGCAACCTGATAAACAAAACTTATTGATATAAGGTATCACTATTCATGAAATTTTAGGGAAAACAGTATACTTGACTTTGAATACTGAGAACTAAATATATGACAGTAGATATTCTGACAAAATCTCTCCCTAGGCCAAGTTTCGAAAAGCATAAGAGCAATCTCTAAATTGGGAAATCCAGACATTAAATCTTGGCATAATACAATCAGTAAAAGCACATTATAGGAAAAATTTGACAAAGATAATTTTTATGTTACTTGAAAAGGGAGGAAAAAATCAAGCAATTTTCAATTTTGGATGTTATGCATATGCTAGTTTGTTTTAAGATAAAGTTATATCTGTAACAGTTTTCAACCACATTAGAATAGCAGTTTTTCAATTGTGTTATGCAAACTTTATTCCAATACAAGAAAATTAAAATTATTAAGAAAATTTCCAAGAACTTTATTTGCATATCAGAAATTATATAAATTAAACGAGACATTACTATAAATTACATTACATAAAAACCTTTAAACTTGCCTCATTATCGGGCCGTAAATTTTTTCACCTGGACGCCCAGGCCTCTTCAGCGGCTTCATCTGTTGTGAAGTTCACTTGACACTGAAATCTGTGGGTGGCTCTCTCCATGAGGTGTCTCCACACTCCATTTGGGGTCATTGCACCGCTGTCATTGCACACATTAGGATTGGTAGCTATTTCGATGGATTCGCGGAACATAGCGTAATGATAGTTATTATAGTCGGCCAAAAAAAAAAAAAATTGGCCAACTATAATAACTATCATTACGCAATGTTCCGCGAATCCATCGAAATAGCTACCAATCCTAATGTGTGCAATGACAGCGGTGCAATGGCCCCAAATGGAGCGTGGAGACACCTCATGGAGAGAGCCACCCACGGATTTCAGTGTCAAGTGAACTTCACAACAGTTGAAGCCGCTGAAGAGGCCTGGGCATCCTGGTGAAAAAATTTACGGCCCGATAATGAGGCAAGTTTAAAGGTTTTTATGTAACGTAACTTATTTGCATAATTGGTATTTTTCAATTTTTTTTTTTTTTTTTTCTATGCATGCTATAATTCTAGAAAAATAGTTTCACATGTCAAAATAACTCATCTTTCATT
Source organism: Salticus scenicus (assembly GCA_963930645.1). NCBI lineage: Eukaryota > Metazoa > Arthropoda > Arachnida > Araneae > Salticidae > Salticus > Salticus scenicus. The sequence continues at coordinate 70,166,564 of OZ005660.1, read as the reverse complement.
CCCTAATAATAGTTTGAAGGATATTTTTAACATTTTCCAACAAAGTTTAGAAGTGTTTACGACTTCAGTTCATCCGCTTACCTGCCGACATTTTCACTTTCATAAATATGTTTAGAAAAAAAAAAAAAAAAAAACAGATAAAACTGTTTTTAACTATATTTATCCATCACATCATAAATAAAAAGTCATAATTTTTCTTCTACGTCATTGGAAAATGTAAAAAAATGTGTTTAAATTAAATTAAAATGCATTTCTAGCAATTTTTTATAATGAATCTGAATAATTTTCTGTAGCCCAGCAAATAAATCACCAGTGTTAATCACATTATTTTCGATATGAAACATCTTCTATTGCACCTGAAAATTGTATGTTATTTCATATGTTTAATACAGTATGAAAATGTTGAAATATGCCTTTAAGAAAAATATCCCCTAGACTACAGTGTGTCTGAATTATTTTACATGTCCTTGTACACAAATAAATATTATTTAATGTATGATTATTAATAAGAAACATACAGCAAATCTGACAAATCTAAACAACATATGTCAGTGGCTGCAGTGGCCTAACAGGCTCACTTTGCTGATAACTGCAAAAATTGCAGGTTCAATACTTGAGCAAGCAGAAGACTTACATATGCTAATGGCAACTAGTGCATGTTAAATCTACCTCAAAGACTCCCAAGTTCCCACCAAAATTATACCTCTTGGGGTACTCCATCAGGGATTATTCGACCCAGATCTGGATCAAAATTACGAGCTCTTGCTTGTCGATGCTGCCAACTATCACCAGTTTGTGAAGCTAAAGTTGTGCTTCCACAGGAAGTGCTCCCCTTTTGCCTTAAATTTCGGTTGTTTCATTACTGGGCTCAGAGTTTCCGAATGGCATAATTAACAACAATAACACATATATCAGTTTTATGTAAATGAAAAAATATTTATTAAATTGAAAACATAAATAAACTGAATCATAAACACTATTAAATTTTGATGGAAAGTGTAAAAATTCATCTAAGCTATTTTTATTTCTCTAAGAGTGAAAGATAAACTACATCATCAAGTGACATTATATTTCCTAATTTACTACATGCACTAAAATAATAATAATTAAATTAAAAGAAAAAAAAATTCACAATTTCTCTAAAAATTTTACACAGGATTCCCACTCAAATTCAGAAATAAAATTCCCTGACTTTTCCAGGTTTTCCAAGTCTATTTTTAGAAAATTCCAATCACAAAATTTGGTTTGCAACATAAAAAATAGCTCACGGTATAAAACAAAACATAGCTCGCAACATAAAACACAACATAGTAACATGACTTGCGATATAAATTGAATGCTCAAAAAGCATTTTCCAGGTTTATATCATCATTTTTTCAGGTGTTTGAGCAGTATTTACAATTTTCCCTGACTTTTTTCACTAATTTCAAATTCCCAGATTTTCTAGGATTTCCCTGTTCTCCTTGACCCGTGGGAACCCTGTTACATATCTGCACAATTAATATCAAATAAGATACCCATAATATAGAGCTTGATACAAAACTGATTTGAATAATATAAATTAAGCATATCTTTGAAATCTTTGATATAAAATTTACCAAACAGCAAAATGCATGTAAATAGTTATTTTGAAATTATACTGCCTTTAACACTTTCGAATAAGGTTAAAAAGCTTAAAATATTTAAAAATCATCACGTCTCATATCATGGGCGTCAGCACATAGGGGCAAGAGGGGGCACTTGCCCCCTCCTGGAAAATTCTAATAAATAAATAATTATTAAAAAAAATTACAATTAAAACTTTAAAGCTGTGTCATTAGAATTCAAATAACCAAATAAAATTTATGTCATAGAGCCAATTAGAGTCAAACCCACTCGACTTGCATTTATAGGTTGTCTCCAACTTTTCCCTGCAAACAGATTTTAAATCGACTTGACAGTACATTTTCCGGATTAGTGTTGGTTTAGAATAAGTTGTAAAATTTCTATATGTAAAATGTTGTAGCTTAAATTACATGTATAAGAAATTGTCCCATTAAATGCTTACACACACTGGCTTTCTTAATCACCTGAATCAACTAATCAATCATTTGAATTTGTAAAAACATGCTGAAATTTTGCAATTTGAAGTTTGCCCCCTCCTGAAATTTTTTCTGGCGACGCCACTGTCTCATATATAATTATATTAAACTTTAATCACATCAAAAACAGAGACAATATACACTAAAAATATACAATTTAAAACATTAAAATACACAAAACGTTTCAAGTCTTTTACAGGCTCCACATCAGTAAAACATCAAAAAGTAATTTGTTGAGTAGAACAAGAGAACTTCTTTAACAGAGCACAGTGTTCTCAGTGGGAACTGCGCATGCCTCATTAAGCGGGGAAAACTGTTGCTTCGTACCAGCTCCCAAGGAAAATTCTTGAATGATAATTTGAACAGTTAGATATGATTATTTTAGTGTTACTAAAATCAGGGAGATGGTCGGTTTCTATGGCATGTTGAACTATTTTAGAACGTATATCGTGGTTTTTGAAATTTCTTTTATGTTCGAGAATTCGGGTTTGAAAGGAACGGCCAGTTTCACCAATATAAACTGAACTGCAAGTTTTGCAAGGGATATTATAAAGGGATTATATTTAAGGATATTATTTGCAAGGGAGCCTGTAAAAGGCTCGAAACGTTTAAATTTATGTTTTGTGTATTTTAATGTTTTAAACTGTATATTTTTAGTGTATATTGTCTCGGTTTTTGATGTGATTAAAGTTTAAGGTTGAAAAGTGTTCATGACTTTGGTTTGTCTGTTTGTCCATGCTCTAACTTCTGTAATATTCATTTAATTTCTTGAAACTGATATGTTATTCAAGTTCACTAACAGATGTTCCCTACTGAAAATGGAGTAAATACCTCTAATGGTTTGTGTACAGGGACACTCAAAAGTATTCCAAAGCATTATATTCTATAAGAGGTATTTCTATAAACCATATTTTAATACTACCATTACGTTACACAAAATTTAATGAAATTGAAAATATGTTATTCAAGTTCACTATCGGATGTTCCCTATTGAAAATAGAGTGAATACCTTTACTGGTTTGTGTACAGGGACAACCAAAAGTATTCCAAAGCATTGTGTTCTATGAGAGGTATTTCTATAAACCATATTTTAATTACCTTTATTTTACACAAATTTTAATAAAATTGAAATATGTTATTCATATGCACAAAAGAATGCCTTCTATAGCATACAGTATGATTAGCAAGCCTATAGTAAGACTTACAGGGCCACACAAAAATATTCAGTCATTAATGGCTATTATTAGAAATTTGCTAGAATTGCATTTTCGTTTACATTTAGTAGTTCCAACACTTTCTAACAATTTTTAAGTGTAAATATGATTTCAATTTCTGTATCTGTCTTCCCGATTGTCCATCTGTCCGTGTGTCTGCCTGCCTCCAGTGTCCATAAATATTTTCTGAATTTTTGAAAAATGATATATGCTATCCAGTTTTACTATGAACTGTTTCTTATTTAAATGATATTAATATGTCCTGCACAACTGGTGTGTGTTCATTAACACTAAAAAAAAATGTCAATGCATTCAGTTTTAGGACAGACATTTTTATAAATCATATTTAAATAACTTTCATTGGCAAAAATCATAAAGAAAGGGAAATTTATTGTCAATATGCTAAAATAATGTTTTGCATAGAATATGATATGGTTAATCTTCAGATTTACAGGGCCGCAAAAAATACTCAGATACATAAAGGGCTAAATTTTCTTTTGTGTTAAGCATTTTTAATGTTTTCCAATAATGTTTAAGAGTGATTATGAATTCAATTAGTCTATCTGTTGAGTAATAACATAGACAAAGAACATTAAAAGTTATACGACACAACAAGCACATACAGTTAGAGAGTGTTAATAATCAATGCATACCACATGATTTTTCATTCTTGTTTTAAATTTCCTTTCAATAATGAATGTATCAAAACATTTTGCATAGTATTATCATTCTTTGAATCAGTGCTAAAGCTACAAAAAGACGCACTAATTTGGACAGCTGTTGAAAAAATGTCATCTTGTACAGGGTGACAAGAAATAACTTGGACAAAGTTTCAAACCAAATATCTGTAACTACCACTATCGCAAACTCATTTTGGAAGATGTTGTCTTATCTTGGTCGCAAAAGTTCTTTGGAAACAAAAGATGGACCTTCCAACAGGATTCCGCACCTCCACACAGAGCTAAAGGCACTCAAAATTGGTGCAAGACAAATTTTCCTGACTTCATTGGAGCTCAAGAATGGCCACCGTATTCCCCATATTTGAACCCAATGGATTATTCTGTTTGGTCCATCTTGGAGACAAGGGTGTGTGCTAAACCCCATAAAACTTTGGCATCCCTAAAGGAATTCTTACGCAAGGAATGGGATAAAATATCAGTAAGTGAGTTGCGGCCCATAGCCGAAAATTTTGTGACACGTTTAAAGCTCTGGATTAAGGCTAAAGGTAGCCACTTTGAAAATTTTTAAATATATTAGACAAAATAATGTATTCCTATTTATTGAAGTTTGGTCATAATATTTTCATTAGTATTAAAGTTATAATGTATCATGTGTGTCCAAGTTATTTCTTGTCACCCTGTATGAGTCAGTTTTGCAGCAATCCAAGTATATTTACAAGAGTTTGAGCACAGACAAACAAAGCATAAGCATTTTTCACGTTTAATGGAACTGAAAGGTGAGAGACAAAGATATATGCAATAAAAAAAATAGTAATCTTGCATTACTAACACAATAAAATATTATAATTATACTACATAGATTTTTCTTATTTATTACAGATAAAGAAAAAGGAGACTAATATTTATTTCCAAAAGTTTGAATAATTAAATTTAAATTAGTAGAAAAGAACAAACTATTACTTAAATGAATTCACACAAATATCAGGCATAAGGTATTATGAAAGACAGAAAATCATTACTTTAACATAATTTTCTTTATTTAAAAAGATCGATAACTAAATTTATGCAATTATCAATTTTTTAACTTACGAATATCTTCAATATATTCTTCTAATATTCCTTGATCTACAGGACTTGATGGCTCGATATTATCACTTCTTATATCCTTATAAAAATAATAATCTAACATAAGCAACAAAAATAAATTGTGGGGGAAAAAAAGTACATTTTCATTTGAGGACCAACATTTTGCGATTTTATGAGCTTCTTTCCCAGCCCTCATGATAATTCACCAAATTATGCAGAAAACATTCAGTTAAATTAAGGCTACCCTAAAATTATAATTAGAAGAATTATAATACATTTAAATAATTAATAATTTAATAAGAGTATAAAAAAGGAATTCAAACCAAATAATTTTGCAAGTATCTTAATTTATGAAATGTTCAGGAGAGGAAAATCTCAAATGGTTTGATCTTCACATAGCACTATCATTGGGTCTCGCTGTATGAATGAGTCATGAAAATGAACCAATTAGGGTGTTGGTCCTCAAATGAGAAAAGTACTAAAGAATTAAAACATCAAACTCTTTTGAACTGATGACAATAACTCAAATAGTTCAAAATATGACACAATAAGCATGAATATTATTAATTTAAAAAGTGTTTAGAAATAAGAAAATCACTAAAATATTGAAACTTTAAAAAAAAATCCCACATTTTAATGTTTTTGATTCCACCTTTTGTTTATCTTTAAAAATTCAATGCTGTTGCAAGCATTGCATTTCACTAAAATTTCAACTGTTTTATATTGTATAAGAATAATCGTTATAATTCCATAATTTTGAAAAATCATGGAAAGAAATTTCTCTATTTTATAGTTTTAAATAACTGATAGATGCTATATGGGCATAACTAAAAGAAAAATAAAAACAGGCATAAAAGAACACAAAAATTATACTAAAAATAATAAAATAACTAACTACCACTCTCAATTAAAATAAATGAAAAAGAAAATTTGTTTCCTTCAAAATTAGCAAATTATAACAATTATCCTCATGCGGTAAAATGTAAAGCAGTTGAGATTTTAGCGAAAACTGAAAGCTTAGCATAAATTTTATAAATGCATTGTTCATTGACAAAACTTTCTCCGCAGCTTTTCATGAAAAAGAAAATGACAAAATATAATATACAAACATATCTATGTAGTGAATGTAAGCCAAGCCAGGCCAGCACAAAAATGAGTGGTGTGAGGTAATTTGAGGACAATTGAAGTTGTCATGAAAACATGAATAAGTAATTTATAATTTTGAAATAAAAATTAAGTTTGCTTTTAAATTACTTTAAAAATAATAAGGTATTTCATTTTTTTTTTTTTTTTTTTTTTTTTTTATAACTTTCTAATTCTTAGAAAGTTTAAGTATCTATCCTTAATTATGATTTCATATTTACAATAAGATTTCTACTTTAATTTAATTAAAAGCGAAGCTTTATCTCTCTCTATATAAATAATTGACCTTAACTGAACTGCTTCGTTATTTCTTGCATAAGCTGCTTTTCGCCTGAGGGCCCTCGGCGTCTTCAGTCATGGCTTGAGTGAAAAGTGGCTGGACTTCCAAAACTTCATCTTTGCCTATGATGAGGTGGCGCCACTGTGTGTCAATTCGGGGTTTTGACACACAGTGGCACCACCTCATCAAAGGCAAAGATGAAGTTTTGGAAGTCCAGCCACTTTCCACTCAAGCTATGACTGAAGACGCTGAGGGCCCTCAGGCAAAAAGCATCTTATGCAAGAAATAATGAAGCAGTTGAGTAAGGTCAATTATTTTTGTAAGATTTATACTATTTATAATACATTAAAAAATGCAGCTGAATAATTATATACAAAAATAAAATGATTAAACTGATTAAAGTGTGTGTTAATTTTTTTTAAATAACTATATATATAAAATAATAATCAATTCTTACATTTTCTAAATTTTCTTCAACTGGAATTTCAGGACTTTCAATTTCATTTATAACTTCATTATTTAGCGAGAATATGGAACTCAATCCAGGTATAAAATCATCTATTGTAACTGCATACAGACAATAAGAAAAAATAATTTGAAATAGATAAATGCTAAAAAGTAAAATTGAACAAAATAACATCTTTAATAAATAATGTAATTCATTTAAGAACCACTCTAAATATAAAACAAAAGTGATTTTTGTACAGACAACTCAGATGACAATATATTGAGATTTAACTGCAATGAGATTTTATCGTACAATTCTAAAGAATAATATACCTTCACTCTTTTCCTCATGATGATCATCGTGAACTGTTTCTTCTAAATGTTCATCATGAAGTTCTTCCCCATGAGAAACTCCATGATCCATATCAAAAATATCAATTGGACCTCCTTAAATAATAAAACAGAATATATAACAGTCACAACATCAATTTATATAAAATTTATTAATTTTAATTTAAAATTCATAAAATGAGTTATTCAAAAGCTAATGTAGTTAAATCCAAAAAACAAAATTTGAGAAAACTGTTTTTTTTTTTTTTTTAATTAGAATAATTTTTTTTAATTTTTAGATAATTAATGTGATCAGAAAAGTATAAAAATATTTTTTTCAAACCAATGGGGGAAATCTTTTAATAGCTAAAAGGAATATATTTATTGTATTAAAATCTCCAAAAATCAGAAAATGTAAAAAAGAAAAAAAATTATTTAACCACATTGGCTTCTGAACAACTCATATACAGATTAATTTCAGTTTGTTACTTAAAGGTAGTAATTAGGTACAAAACACGGTATAATAATGAAGTCTTCAGGGCAGGGTTAAAAGAAATATAAAGATATATATACAGTAAAATCCCGATTATAAGCCCCCCCCCTCGAAAATAAGCCCCCTCCCCACTTTTTGCCAATTTTGGATTTTTTGCATAATCCTAAAAATAGGCCCCCTCTCCATTTTTTTTATTTTGGGTAAAAAATTATTTTCTGAAATTTTATGTATATTTAATGATTTTAAATAAATGTATTCTTTTAAAATATTTTTTTAAAGCAAAATTTATTAACTCCATTCTTCTCCTTCTGTTTTAACAAAATAACAATAATGAGGTGGAAATGAGATCTATGAAATAAGTATAGAACTATATTGAAATTGTAAACCTATTTTCCGATAGATGGCCGCACCAGTCTTAATTCCAGAAAATGTTCTCACAGACTTCCTCAATATTCATTAAAAAAAAAAAATAATAATAATAATAATAATTGAATCTATAAGTAAACTTTTCTTTATTTACCTTTCATATACTAAAGAATAAATATAGTTCTTTTATTTACTTATTTAATAAAAGTTACATTTAAAAAAATATATATTAGCTTTTCTTTTAATTTAATTATTTCAATTAAAAAGATTGATGTCATATTTTTGTAAAATATTATGTTTAACAATAATATATAAAATGTGTTTTATGCATTTAATATTCACCTAAATATATACTCTTATTAATTTATAAACACTAAATTAATTAATGTTTGATAACCTTTTAAGATTTACCTTGCCTTTAATTTACCAAAATCAGTCTTTTTTTTTATTTTTATTTTTTTTTAATTAGTCTTTCATATTAACCATATGAAAAACTTAATTTAAATTATCAATTTAAATTAATAAATTAATTTTAAATTAATAATTTAAGATTTATTTCTGTAACTTACATTAAATTCTGGATTAGATAATAAATATTAGTTTTATTCTCTGATGGTAGATGGCGCCCCCATAACTTTTTTAAAAAGGAATTTCTAATAATCCCGATTATAAGCCCCTCTCTATTTTTTATTGGTTTTGCATTTGAAAAACAGGGGGCTTATAATGGGGATTTTATGATGTATATATAATTTTTTTTTTTTTTTTTTTAAATCTTAAAATCCTAGTTGCTCAGTTGGTTAAATATGATAAGTGTTTTGTCCAATTAAATGACTAGCAGAAAATAATCACATTTTATTTAATATATTTTGTTCGAATCTCTGGGTAAAAAACATTTTTCCTATCTTAAAATAATTATTTTAGCAATAAAGACATGTTTATTAAAATATAGTATTTGATTGCTATTTTTCTGCTTTTGCTTATCATAATATTTTTCACTTAGTAGTTGTATACGTGTAAGAATAAGAAAAAAAAAATCATGCATACTCTCTTAAAAAAAAAAAAAAGTATGAAAATATACAAGGTTATGGCCTGCCATACCTTATATGCTCTTTAAGTGCCACAAATCTTATCTAAAAAGGCACAGAACAAACAAGAGTACTCATTTTGCACAAAAATCAGACTATTTCAATTTTGTAAATGAGAAAAAAAACACATTATAGTATTCAGCAGCAACAATACAGCACATTTCAGACACTAAAAATGCAGACATTTTGTTAAATAATCACATATTTTTGGGGATCGGCTTTAGTTAAATCTTAAATTTTATTAATTAGCAAAGAAATAATTTTGCCTATTTCAGCAATCAAAAGCGGAAAAAAAAAAACTGCATATTGGAGCATTTAAATGCATTCAAATCTTAATTAATTAATTGCATTTTAATTAAATTAACTGCAAATTAATTTTAATAATCAGTGATTATAACTAATAAATTTATCTTGTTAAAAATAAATTAAAAAAAAAAAAAAAAAGAAGGGGAAAAAAGTGCTCATTTTTTCATTGTCAAATTATATTACACTAAAGACATATGGCATCCAACAAATTGAAGCATTTTGTCCAGTAGTCAATAGATGGTCAGGTTACATCACTTCACCTACGATGGATGTTCCACCATATGCTAATCAGATGAGCATTTCAGATTAGTTTATTAATGGAGCTATTAGTTTGCCAGTGGAACTAATGCTGGTAAAAGGTACTTAAAGAGCTTGATTATCTTTAATGGTGAGCTTTATTTAAGGCTGACACTTCTGACTTCTCTCCTATCAAATAAACTGACTGCTGAAGAATATAATGATTATGATTATACAATTCAGTCATTGGTGGGTTTATTAAGACAGAAATTCACTGAATTTGTTTTTCTACTTATGGCAATATATTACATCACCATTATATGATATTGTTGTGTATTTAGGGGTTTGTGAATTGTCTGTGAATAAAAGGCGAATCTTGCAAAGGCTTAAAAGTTTATTTACAGAATTTTCCAGAAGATTACAGGTCTGTGAACTAAGTATCAACTTCAGTTTCACCAGAAAACACAACTTAAATAACAGCTGACAACATCAAATTCACAGCATAAACTGTAGCAAAGCATTAAAACGCAGCAATAGGCTGTAATCAACAGTAACAAGAGACTCAGTCAGAAGCTCTTTACAGTGAGCTGGTTCGAGAGAAACTGACTGCAATGGTCGGATTGGAATTCCTTTTATAGCCTATAAATTTATGTAGGTCTATATAGCCGGGATTACTTTTATAGCCCCCTCCCCCCCCCCTTTTTTTTTTCAATAAACCCAGAATTTTCTGGTAACTTCTCAAATAATGGAGTTAGAGCTTAGCTATTTGAGATATCGATAATAAGGATTTTCTTGTCAAGGAGCAAAAAAGTCACCAAATTTGGCACCAAGGCCATTACTTGCCTTGGTGAAGCTTTTAAGAGTTTTGAAAAGAAAATGAACTATTTTAATGCAAAATCAAGCTGGAAATGCAGAAAAATAACATTTTAAAATCTGACCAAGCCTCTTTAAATGAAATTACATAAAAATAACTACATTACTTAATTTAAACTTAAAATGAAGCACAATTAATTAAAAAATATATTGATAAACACCTTACTTCGGCTTCATCATTACTTGCAAGAAGCTTTTCGTGGGAGGATCCTTCCCCTTCTCAATTGCAAACTTGTTGAAATGGGCCTTGGCTATTTATAGCTTCGTCTTGCTCTTTCAGCAGGTAGCGCCACTGTGGATTGATCTTGGCGGACTCGTGGTTGCCATTAATGACCATGAGTCTGCCAAGATCGATCCACAGTGGTGCTACCTGCTGAAAGAGCAAGATGAAGCTATAAATAGTCAAGGCCCACTTCAACAAGTTTGTATTTGAGAAGGGGGGAGAATCCTCCCACGAAAAGCTTCTTGCAAGTAATGATGAAGCCGAAGTAAGGTGTTTATGAATATATTTTTTAATAACTACATTATTTACAAATTCTTGATAGAAACAATTTTATTCTGGAATATATATATATATTTTTTTCCTTTCTCTTTTTAATAAGAAATAATTTTAAAAAGATAAGGATCTATTTCAATTTCCTTTTTCACTCCAGTTCTTTAGAAGAAATAAAAATGAAAATATTTTTCTGGGTTTTGATAATGTAATAACTCTAATAATTTTTATTACTGTTGATAATATATAAGATATGTTTTATACACTTGTAACTTTTTAATTAATAAAAGCTGGATTTTATCTTAACCCTTTCTTAATCATAATTTTAACTTTTCTTAATTGTAAAACTATCGAAAAGCTTCTGACAATTTTTTTTTTTTATCTTGAAGTTATTTTTTAAAGGTCTAATAAATAACTACTCATCATATATTTTTGTTGCTTCTGCTGTTGCACTACATCTTTTAAAACCACTATCAGACACTAGTAATATCTTAGATGTCACCTATATGACAGACAATCTCAATCTGTAATGCAATAGATACCTACTTTACTATAGATAGACGCCATATTTAAAACAATAACTATCGTTATTCTAAAGCTAAGCTATATAGTTGGACTTCAGCAGGGACCCTGTATACTAACTACTATTGTTCATTATTCTTTAACATAAAATTACTTTTATGTTTCTTTATGATTGTTTTATTTAATTCCTTACCACCACCACCCCCTCTTTTGGTCAAAAACTTGTATTTATTAGCTTTCAAGTCACAGCTTTTTTTAAATGAAATGTTCATTATTTTTTTACATTTCTCAACTACAGCCTGAATACCAACAAATATTTCTACAGTACCAAAACAAATCTATTCTTAACAAAAGTCTTTCCATTACTTACCTACAAAAGTGTAAAAGAAAAAAATAGAAAGATAATGCATGATGAAATGCAACAAGTTTAATACATGTGGATAAAAATTAAAGAAATTTTTTTTAAATTATAAATATATTAAAAACACTTTAAACACACGTAAAATTAAATTTTATTTAAAAGATGTTAAAAAAAAATGTATCCGAAGCTTTTCACTTTAATAGTAAAGCATCATCAGGGATTTTTATTATTCGTTTCCAATGAGCAGTTTTTAAATATTTTTTCTTTTCACAGTCAACAGTTAAGTCTTTTAATAACTTTCAACATTTTTTAAATTGTATTTAAATATATGAGAGTTGATGAACTTTCAAATCTAAGAAAAAAAAAAAAAAAAAAAAGAAAAAGAAAAAGAAAAAGAAAAAAGCAAATTATAAAAAAAAAGAAAGATTTAAAAAGAAAAAAAAATCACTCAGTCAACATAATTTATAGGCTAAAAATATGGAAGAGGGAACCTAAATTTACAAATAAAATCTGTAATTTATAATTAAAATGTTTGAAATATAAATAAACTTACTGTCAACATCACGCAATGATATGAAAATGAAACTTAGTGACACAACTAATCCGGAAAATAATATCACAAAAACGATTTTTGCCATACTGCTAGGCTCACTGCCATGATGATGTGAAATGATTTCTTCTTCAACTTCTTGATCAGATTCCCTTGATTCTGATTTCATAGAAGCAAAGAGCTCTTCTGTATGACGTACATCATCTGAAAAATGAACTAAGTAGAATTATCAGAAAGTCTGCAACATAAACATACATAAAATTAAAAGAATAAAGATGGGAAATAAATTAGAATGCATTGTCAATATTTTCATTATTGATTATTAGTGGAAAATACATAAAAACTGCTTCTGATATAGTTAGTATGCAATCTGCAAAAATACATACAGAAGCAGGGGTCTGTCCAGAGGCAAATCTGGGTCCGTTAAAGGACCCTTCACAAAATTATTTATTCTAAAACAGGACCCTTCACAAAATTATTTATCCTGAAACAGGACCCTTCACAAAATTATTTATTCTAAAACATGATCCTTCACAAATTTTTTATCCTAAGAAATAGACCTTTGATAAAGATATTTCATTTTTAAAACTAATCTTCCATGAATCGAACAGGCTGCCTATGAAAAATCAGATGTTTTGCTGTATTTCCCCCGAAAAGCTGATATTCAATTTCTAATTTATTAAGGGCTTCTATGCATATATTTAAGTTTAGTTCTATAAAAATGAACTATCATTGTCTAAAATGAAACTTTAATTATAATTTTATTTTGAAAAATTACATTTTTCACAATTTCACAAAAACAGGGCCCTAGCCGAAAAGTTCGGAAGAACTTTATTTTCACACAAAATTTAAATTCACAAAAATATGTGTAGAGTTTTTCACAATTTCACAAAAACAGGACCCTGTTCGAAAAGCCTAGACAGACCCCTGAGAAGAAAAAAATTGAATTAAATAATGATCAAAATTACTAAATTTTGGACATAATAGTTTTACCAAATTATCAAAACTATAATTAGCAGAAAAATTACATTTCAACAAAACAATAAATACCTAAGTTAATACATCATATCAAGTTTATTTTTTCGTTTGTTTGTTTGTAAATAATAAATAACAAGTTTGTTAGTATACAATAACAATATAACAGCATCAAAAATAAATATTACCTAACTCTTCCACAATAAAAAGACAGACTTTGTTTGTTTGTTTAGGGATAGAAGTAGTTCAACTGTTTTTATAGAGCAAATATTTCCACTGATTGTTATATATACTTAGGATTACTCTGAATACATCTGAACAGTTTTGATTGATAAAAACCACTTATCCTGAACATGTATCAAGATATTTTTAGTGTCTAAAACCTAACTTGAAAAGACTTCAAGACTTTAAAGAATAATTATTTATCTTTCAGTGCAATATATAACACTTCCTTTAAAAAAGGAAACATCATTATAGGGATGAACTAGATATCTGGAAAATATTAAGCTGATTTTTCAATATCTGAAATACCATTAGATTTCAGGATCAAAAACACCAGATATCCAGCTAATCTTAGAAATATCTGGCTCTATATATACTACATACCTTTTTTTTTTTTAACACTAGGTATAAATTAAATTCATAAGAACACACACTGCAGAAAATTTCTAAAATTTTGTATTTTTATCAGTGTATTAACTGAAATGCCTGGTATTATTTGGAATGATTTAAAATCGAAATATGAAAATAAATGTAAAAAGCAGTATATTGTATTATATCTTTAAAGTGTGATAGGCTTATGAATTTATATTTTATTTATTTATTTTTAAATATGAAACAATATATCTGTACTGATAAGTATAAAGGATTTAAGTCCATATTCTTGATTTTTCAGGAGACTAAAAATAAAGTTACACTAATTAAAATCTAATCAGAAGAATCGATTAGGAAAAAGGAATTTTGTTGACTTACACCCTTTATACCATTCAATTTCAATGATTGTCGACCTTCATTTAATAACGGGAAAAAATTGAATTAAATAATTTAAACCATACATGAATGCTAAATTTCTGACTTGAATCTTTTTTTACCAATGGATTTTCTCAGAGACTAAATGACATAGACTTAAATCCTTTATACCAATCGATAGAGAATTTTTTTCTGAGTCTGACTATGTACTTAACTCAAAATCGACATTTTTGGACTTTGGACCCTTTATACTTATCAGTACAGATATGAAATAACATTTTTGCCTAGGAAGGAGGAGAAGAATTAGAAAACTCTAGAAATTAGTCTTTAATTATTTGTCTTTGAAATAATTTACAGCAAGGGTGATTAAAATTTTTATTTAAGCTGAATTATGAAGAGACATGTATAAATTATGTTGAGCAATTTAAAAAAAATTAGGATTTTTATAAATTCTTCCTTACAATATTTTAAATCAAGAATCTTATTATCTTTTCTTAAATTGAAATATGGAGAGAAATGTGAAAAACAGTATCCCCCCCCACACACACACACACACATCCCTTGGGAGTCAAATATTAGTTTCTCAAAATTTATATTTATTTGAAATATGAAGCAATATAGAAAAATTATGTGTTTGTCTCTTGTCCCTTGTAGGTGAAATTTGAAAATTGCAGAAATTGGTTTTTACGATATTTGAGTTTATAGAAAAATTATTAATAATACTAAATTACAATTTGTAAAATGAATTACTCAAAAGCTAATGTAGTTAAATCCAAGAAATAAAATTTAAGAAAATTAATATTTTATAATTACAGTATTTTTTTTTAAAGGGGGGGGGAGATTTTTAATTTGATCAGAAAAATCCTTTAATAACTAAAATTAAAGGGAAATCCTTTAATAACTAAAAAGAGTATATTTATTCCATAATTTTTAAAAATCAGAAGGCATTGTGGCACAACTTTAAAAATCCTGAAATTACACACACACACACACACACACACACACACACAAAAAAAAAAAAAAAAAAAAAAAAAGTTGGTGTGTGCTTAGAATTTTTTACGATTGTAACTGATAAAATACATGTAAAGTTTATGTAAATCTAAAAATATACTAAGTTACAAATAATATTTTAAAATTTCAATTAAACAACAGTTTTCTCTTAACAGTCACTGTAAAATAAATTTAAGAAAATCCTGAAACAAAGAAATATATTAGGCAAAATTTCCTAAAATCAGGAAAAAATCCTACATACAATACCCCCTGCAATCCACAAGGAAGAGTCTATTGATTTTTACTTTCTTCTATATGTATTATAGAGAAAGTATCGGATTCGTGAAATTTTTCGACCTCCATTTTTTGATGGATTTACACGTTTTGGGATGTCATGAATACGACTTGATAGTTTTTAGAAAATGTCTGTGTGTATCACGATTTTTGTGGACGCTGCATCTTACGAACCAATGAATGAAATTTAACCAAACTTGGTATTTAGTTGCACCCTGACATAAACTCATGATGATTAGATTTGGGGATCAATCGCTCAACAGGTGGCGCTGTGATCGCATTTTTTGTAAACTTTTAACATGGCTATATAGGACAAAATTTCGTATAAATGTGCATAATTTTGAGTTATTTTAAACTTGTGATTGTAAAATTAATATGAATTTTTGATAATACTAGTAGTTAACTAGAAAAAAAAAAATTGTGCATGTAGGGGAATTGGTTCCCCCCTGTGTGTGGGGGGGGGCAGGGGGGGTTCAAGAAGGGTATCTTTCGAAAGATCTCGTCAATACCTTTAAAAGGAATGGTTGAACTATAAATCTGTGATAATTTAAAACAAAGTTATCGATTTTTTTTACTTTTAACATAAAAAAAACCTTAGAAAAAAATCGTTTTTTTTTTTTTTTTAAATATTGTTACTGAGTGAATTTGTATTACTTTTAAAAAAATTATTAATTGTAATTGTTTAGGAAAATATAGAAGAGTGGTGGCCACAACATACTAGTTTTCATTGAGATATGAAGAGAAATGTGAAAAAAAAAAAAAAAAAAAAAAAAAAAAAAAACTTTTGCCAACATTTTTGTGATTTGCTTGATGAAAAATTCAAGAAACTAATTTTTAGATATTTGTGTTTGTAATATTCTGAAGCAAGAACCTTTTAAATATCTGTTTTCACTCGGATATGGATGGGAACGTCCCACCTCTTGAAAGTAAAATTTGGAAAAATCACTTCTTAAATGATGCCCTGAAGTGATAACTCATAAAATTCTATATGTGAATCTGTGTATGCCCATTAAAATTTGAATATTTCATATATACTTGGAGAGCAGGCTGCCAAGTATTTGGATCCAGTAAAGGAAAAACATAAACAATGTATTCAATAAAATCCACATCTTTTCCATCCTATAGTCAACATTATAGTCAAAGCAGAAATTCAGTGATGAATTACAAGTTTACTATTTTTTTCAAATTAAACAATATTTGTGTAAAATTAAATGATTACATAATCAAATATCTTCATATGTTCAATGGCTGTAGCACTCAATAGATTTTCATACAACATTTCCCCCATCATAAAACATCAGAGTATGGGGAAGACTCGAAACCAGCAGATAGTCAACTTTTCCGACCATTACTCAGAGTAGTTCCTCACAGTGGCATTGCCAAAAAATTTTTCAGGAGGGGGCAAACTTCAATTTGCAAAATTTCTGCATGTTTTTACAAATTCAATTAGATTCAAATGATTGGTTGGTTGATTGAGGTGATTAAGTAAGGCAGTGTGTAAGCATTTACTATAACAATTTTTTAGACATGCAGTTTAAGCTACAACATTTTACTTATATAGAAATTATACAACTTATTCTAAGCCAACACTAATCCGGAAAACGTACTGTCAAGTCGATTTAAAATCTGTTTGCAGGGAAAGGTTAGAGACAACCTATAAATGCAGGTCGAGTCGGTTTGACTCTAATTGGCTCTGTGACAAATTTTATTAGGTTATTTTAATTCTAATGACACAGCTTTAAAGCTTTAATTGTAATTTTTTTTATAATTATTTATTTATTAGAAGGTGGGGGGCAAAAAACATGTTTTCATGCGTAACTTTGCTCTGAACTATCTTAAAAAGCAGTGTTGTGCACGAACGCGTTCATTTGAACGCGTTCATGAGCGTAGCTCAAAATTTTTGAGTTTTAAGTTGAACTTCGCTCGTTTTTTAAATTATGAACTTGAGTTGAGCGTAGTTCGTTTTTTACACGAACTTGAGCGTGAAAAAACAATTCAAGCTCAAACTCATTTTAAATATTTCTGTCTGAAATAGGAAAAGGAAAGTGGAAGAAGAAAAGAACAGAAAAGAGAATAATTGCGCAAAATGGATCCCGGAAAAAAAGGGAGCTTGGAAGAAAAGGGCACTTGGGAAAAAAGGCACTGGTAAAAAGGGCACCAAAAAAAAAAAAGGGCACCCGAGAAAAAAGGGCATTTTTGAAATTTGCAATTTTCAAATACAATAAACATCAAATAATGAATTTAAAGAATGATTTTTCTTAATACATTTTTAGAAATTTAAATCATTTAAATTGGTACCACTTTCTCTTACCTGGAGGATGGGGAGTCTAGGAGCAGATTGAAAGACAATAATTGTTTTTATATCACTTTTTTTTTTTTTTTTTAATGAAACTGTGTCTAATATTCACTTGCTCTTTATGAAAAAAAAAAAAAATACAGTGTCACACATACTTCGGGGACTGAACGCGGGGGGGGGGGGGGGGGGAGGAAATTTTTTTAATAACATAGATCTGAGATCGAACCCAGCACCCCAGCACTTCCTGCCTAGCAGCTTTGAAGGTATTTGTGCATATATTAATTTGCAATTTGAATGTAGTATTACAGTGATATTTAATTAGATTAAAAGTTTTTATGGAAATTATGTTATCAAAGAATGGCAAAGTCTCGTTAATTGTATATTTTACGAAATATTCATAAATTGTCTGTATTTTACGGAATGCTTTTTTTTTTTTTTTTTTAATAAATATTTACGATTTTAAAAATGTTTTATATAGATTCAGTAAACTTTTAGTTACGAGAAACGATAACTATATAATATAAATAAATTTTGAAATATTTAAGGCAACGTTTAGTGGAATAATCATCATCTTTTTGTAAAATTCTAATTTTAGTTTTAGGAGTTTTCCAAGATGAAAATGGTGATAAAAATTTCCAGCTTTCATACATTTCAATAGTTATTTCTTAAGACAAATAAAGAAATAAGTCAGAGACGCACCCACGGGGAAGGGGGGGGGGGGGCTTGAGGGGCTGAAGCCCACCCCAGAACCGGCTAACTTGGTAAACATTTTAGTCCTAAATGAAGAAAATATCGTTAAAAATATTTATAATATTTATATACTATATATAAATAATTATATAAATCTTTGAAATTCTTACTGTGAATAACAAATAAAATAAATTGATTGAAATAAATTGATTTAAAATATTTGATCTTTCATCTACATCCACAGATAGAACTTTGTACAATTACTCTTATCCCCTTAGGGCTCACACACACATCTCCCAGCCCACCCTACAAGCGAAGCAAATGGCTTTTGGGAATAGCGGAAGTACCATTCTCTTAAAGAAAAAGATGGACTATGGGCAGTTTCAGTGGGGCTTTCAGTTTTCTCACTTCATCCTTTTATCAATGAAAGGAAATGCTCGGAAATTAGTTTTATGAGGGTGGTTCAATTCGTCGCGGGTGTATAAGTTTTTTTTTTTTTTTTTGTTCTCCTATATTTGTAGAAAACGGTTTCGATAACAAAATCTCTGCAATCTGCTGCCCTTAGGCTGCACCACCCCCTTGTTGTGTATACATTGCATCCTTTTAAGGCGACCTTGGAAAAAAAGGAGCTTTTAGATTTGGACAACCAGGCACCAAGTCTTTCCAGAATTAATGAGAAAAAAAAAACAAACACACAAAACAGGATGAAATCATTATATTATTTATAATCAGTTTCACTGCATGCGAAAGACGCACCACATCTCATTTTCTGAAATTCGAATATTGATGTACACATTAACAAGACTAAGAGGTAAATACTAATTTTATATTTGAATTATATTATACATTATTATTATTGCCTTGTTTTAAAACTCACTCATGTTTGAAAAGATTTTTAATTTTTTTTATTATTGTAATGATAAATATTTGCATATTCAATATATTCGGAGAATTAATGCGAATTCTATCACTTTTATTTGTCTTTGCACCCGAGATTTAACTTCAGTATATATGCTTGAAATCAAATGTCCTGTCATTTTAATGCTTGCATTAAGGTGCAATAGAAAATGACTGTCCCTTTAGTAAATAACTGTCCCTTTAGTAAATGACTGTCCCTTTTAATTTTTAATTTCTAAAAATTAAAATATATATATATATTTAATATTTCAAATATAAATTATCAAAGCTGATAAACAGAAGTGTTGGGTTCGAACCCAGGTCGCGCTCGTCGACCTAACTGTTCGGAGCTTTTTGTGGTTTTCTCCAAAACTCGCGTAAATACGGACTAAAACCCTTAGAAAGACGCCCATTGAGGGCATTCCACCTATAAGCTAGGACCTGGTATAGTCAATCGGTCTTATGCTATACAACCAACCTAATATATAAATTTCAAAACTATCTGAAATAATCGTAATAATAAAAAATAAATTTTGTGCGTGATAACCATAAACATATATTTATACTTACATTAATATCATTATTGCTGTTATTATACTTACAAAGTTTAAAATCCAAACTTCCGAATAGAAATATTGTGTTCATATGATTTTGTGATTCTAGCTAATCTAAAAATGTCCAGCAAAAAGGAAAATTGAGAATGATTTTTTCAAAATTGTTTTTCAATATAAATACACTTTAACACTTGTTTTTTTTTTTTTTTTTTTTAGCTTATTCCTTTTCATTTAAGAATTTTTCTTAGTCTGATTTGATTTCTTGTTAACTTATAATATAGTTTAGTTGGAAGATTTAAGGCCGATTGACTCCGCATGTGTCCTAGGCCTATAGGGGAAATGCCCTCCGTGAGAGTCTTTCTAAGGGGTCCTAGCCCATATTTATGCGAGTTTCGGAGGAAACCACGGAAAATTCCGAACGGCTAGGCCGATGAGCGCGACCTGGAATCGAACCCGTCACCTTCCATCTACTAGCATTGAGCGCAGAAACGTTCAGCTGCTTGTGGGCCCTTATAATATTATAAGAAAATGCATATTTATTAAAAAATATTAAGTTGTTTATCATTAATTTTTAAGAGGGAAAAAGTTGATTATTTTTGATGAATATAGTATTAAAAAATTATCTAATTCTGTAATTCAAATAAGTAGTAGTTAAGAGAAAAATTAATTCGTATTCGGATTAATATGTCCCGTACAGATTTAGCTTACAGAATACCAAAAATCTGTATTTAGAAAATTAAACTTATTTCTCAATCAAGAATATGTTCATCCAACGTTGGCAACGATTCTCTGTCTAACGGCTTTTTCCGAACATAGAATTTTTTCCCTATTTAATCGTAAAAAAAATTATTCAAAATCTTGTTAAACAACGTTATATAAAAATTACTGAAGATTAAGATAGGAACCATTCACAGTTTGAACAGCGATATTTTAGAAGAATTGGACAGAAAAATGTTCTTTTTTTCTAAGCAATACTAATAAAGGGAAGAGGGGGCTCTTCAACTGTTGTCGCTGATAGCGAAACCCCGTGATATTATATGAGGAAACCTGTAATGCAAATTACCCATCACCTAATGTATTTTTTAAAATAATGTTTAGATATTTCACAATCGTTAAAATAATTCATCCTTTCAACACATTGATTTTTTTTTTTTTAATGTTTTGTTTTAAAGCTTTAAAATGCGCATAATTAACTAAAAGTATTTTTCGCCCTTTACAGCTTCAAAACAAAATGTTAAAAATTTAAAAAATCCGTTTTCGGAAAACAAAAATCAGTTTAATGATATTACGAGTTTGGCTGTCAGCGACGATTGGTAAAGCATCCCCTTAAAATTAAAAACTGAGCAAAATAATAACTCACGCTAAGGCATTAATTGATTTAATGTAATGATGATGTATGTAAATTTAGAAGATAACAAATAAAGCTATGTCGTAATCTCCCCCCCCCCCCCCCCCCACACACACAAAAAAAAAAAAAAAAAAAAAAACTTTAAAAATGCTCTGTGTTTATCACTAGCTGTATTCATAATATTTGAAATTTTAAAATAAGTATTTTGCCAAAAAAATATATATATTTATTCTGTCGAAAAATTATTCTATGGAAGTCAGTTAAGATCTCACTTTTATTTATTTATTTATTGGATGTAATTGAGGAAATTGCCAAAATTTACCTTGTGAAAGGAAATTGCTTGAGAATGATAATTATTTTCGCTTACTTTTATGTTACACAAAACTTTGTTTAGAGTTCTATACTTCACGTTGCCTTTATAGGATAATTTCGCATTTTGAGTTGCCTTCAATATAGAAATAAAACTTTTAACAGCTCCTGTATGGTTCTATTATCGCAATAAATGAAAAGAAATAAATGGAAGAAATTTAAATTTAGAATGCTAAAGATTATCTGGAAATGTTACTTGAAATTTTTGTCTAAGATCAGTAAGTTATACTGATACAAGTTCTCTGAAGAACTTGAAATGCATATTTTAAAATTTCCTTACAACTTTAAGTTTTTTTTTATGAATATGTAAATAATTGAATGGGGCATTGGGGGGAAGAGGGGAAATCCCGTCACTCAGAAATATAATATATATAAAACAATTTATACGAATTCAGATTTCTATTTTTAATTTCATTAAACTTATATACTAAAGAAAGTATTGCTATTTACTGAATTTTCGAAAATAAGATTTCACTACCTCTTCAAGTTTTAAGTCATAAATGTATAAATGATATTTTTTAAAACTGGATTGACCTCTGAGATAATTTGTTCTTGAGACAATTTGTACGCAAACTAACAAGTTTACACACATGCTTATTCCTGCATAGTAAGCTAAATAGCAAGCGAAACTTTCTAATGATTTATCCAAGAACTCAAAACCGACATTGACTGTGGCGCAATCAAACAAAGATTAATTAAATCAAACCATTACACTATTTTTAAAATAGTGTAATTTGATGTATTACACTATTTTTAAAATAGTGTAATACTTCAAAACAACGGAACCTGAACCTGCAAATGATGGAATTTGTCTCCTATTAATAAGTTTTCTCATGTGAATAATGAAACGTATTGGAAATTTGAGAATAAAAACCACGCAAAAACAGTGGGTCCACTATTCAGAAGTGTCCGCTAAATAATTTTTACTACACTTAAATTAATAATTTATAATTAAGAACTATAAGTTTATAAATTTAATTAAGCATTAAATTAAAAATAATCTTCATGGTAATTGGTAATTAAAAAAAAATGTAAATTACCTATGAAAGTGTTCACAGAGGAGATCTATTTAGAAAAGAAAAGACAAAAAAAAAAAAAAAAAAAAAAAAAGCACCTAAAAATGAACTTCTAATGAGTTTCGCTCCTTTTTAAAAATGAACTTGAGTTGAGCGCGTTCATTTTTTCAGACATGAGTTTGAACGCGAACTAACTCGTTTTTTGCACGATGAACTTGAGTTTGAACTAGTTCGTTTTTTTTCGTGAACTTGCACAACACTGTTAAAAAGGCTATTTTTTTTATGTGCGGGCTGGTTATGTGTCCCCAACATGCACTATAAAGTGTTGCGTAAAAAGTTGGGTGAAAACTCTCATGTGATATGACCATAAGAGGCTGCATATCAGCCAGATTGACCACTTCTCCCTTTCTATGTAAATCTTACAGGATTTTTGTTGTTTTGTATTTTAAAGATACCTAGAAAAATACAGTTTTTCGAATTTCACTCTATGAAAATGTTATCTTTTATCTAAAAGCTCAATTACAAAAATAAATATTTCTCTTTTGTGATTGAAAATTACAGCTTTAAGATTGTTTTATAAATATACAGTCAACTCCCTCTAATCCACAGACCTATAATCTGCAAATCCCTCTAATCCGCAATTGATTTTTTAATGTGAACGAAGAAATTTACATATCATATATTTAAAAAAAAAAAAAAAAAAAAAATTTAATTTTTTTTAATCAAATTTTTAGCTTAATCCTTGCTTTGAAACGCAATTGGGGAGAGAAAATAACAGTATCATTTTTGCATTTATTATCCTGCAATTCATACAGACTAGTGCTAAGTCAAGCCAAAGAATGTCAAGAAAGTATATAAAAATTTAAAACAAATCACTATTACATCAAAATTTAACTTAATTAAAAATAATGAGTGATGAATATTATTTCTGTACTTAAAAAATATTTTCTTTGTATTTTTTAAATATGGTTGTTTACATTTTATTGGTACATATTATTTAAATATGCTTAAATTATTTACCATCAAATATGAATATGATTGATTAGTTTTATTAATACTGAAGAAATATTTTATTTTAAAATTTATTAGAAATTGTCTTTCTATTTTGATGTCTATTTATGAATTAATAATAATAACTGACTTTGTATCAGTAGAAAAAAATGTAAACAAAGACAATGATCTCTAATCTGCAAATTCCTATAATCCGCACAACCTCTGGACAAAATTTTTGCGGACTGTATATATATATATATATATATATATATATATATATATATATATATATATATATATATTATTCTGAGTATGATAAAATGCAGAACTTTTAAAGAATAGAATTCAAAAAACTCCTTTTTTCAATAAAATATCCTTAAAATACAAACCAACAAAAATCCTATAGGATTATATGGAGAGGGAGAAAGAGTGAATCTGAATGATCTGCAGCCTTAAGCCATAATTTTACATAACTTTAATATTCTGTATTTCACATTTTTATGCTTGAAATGGATAAACACAGAAAAACAATCTTCCCAGGATAGCTTTTCCCCCCCAAAAGTCATAAAATGAGTATTTAAAACATTGTTATTATCTTCCACACATTACCTCTAGGTAACTGCATTTATGATCGAATAAAATACTAATTCAAATGGAATGGACAATTAGTAGCAGAAATATTTGCTAATGATATTGCAACGAAAGTCGCTTCAACTGTGAATGCCATGGCTACGAGGTAAAGCGCCAGGCTGCAAATCCAGAGATTGTAACATTGATTCCCATCTAGAAAAATTGCTTAAAATTGGTTTTTCTTTAATTTTAAATTGTTTATTTCTCATTTATATTAATTATTCAATTAATGTTCTATGTAATTTCTAGACGTTTCACATTCTAGAATATTCTGTTCTAGAAAATTCATCAGTTGTATATAAGCTGATATAAAATTCAGCTGAGTTGAAAAATAAAGTCTCAAGTTGAGCTTAAAGTTCTCTGTGTTATTTTGCTTAGTGTTTTTCCACAAACAATTATCCAAGTTTAATTTACATAACAATATAAAGAAAATAAAAAAGAAAAGTCAGAAACATTTAACAAAATTTGAATTTGCCAACCTTTGTAATTTCTCATTATCAAATACACTAAACTAAACTGTAATTTTACTGTTACACAAATCTGAAAAGTTATCAAAATTTTAGGAAAAGTCTGAAAGCCAAAGAAATGTTAGATGTTAGTAAATAAGCAGAAATTAACAGTGATTTATACAATTATTAGTATTTTTGTATCATGTATAACTTATTTACATTTACTGATTATGAAATTAAAATTCAGAGAAACCTGTCATAGACAATGCAAGAGAAAATTGACCCCTTCTTTACAGACGTAGCCTTTTAGTACAGGTTGCTCAGAAAAAACCCCTTAATTCAGGCAACAAGTTCTATAAAGTAAATGGCTTTAATTATTCAAATTTACATCATTTGACTATATAGCTTTTTAATAATCATTAACATTAGCTTTTAATAACCATTAACATTAGCTTATTTGGATTTTTGAAAAAACTTTACAGCAATTTTGCTTTATCAATTAATTTTATGTTATGGAACAAATTGTTCAACTTAGCATTATTTCTGAGTAAAAATCTTTATTAAGTAGTTTTTTTTTTCTTTTTTTTTTTAATAAAGTTTTCCAGCAAGAAACAAAAATTTTACCTTTTATTTTGCCATTCAACATCAACACTACCCATTTCAAAGCCATTTTATTTTAATTCATTAGCTATTAGTTTGAATTCATTAGTACAACACAAAATTTCCCTTTTTTAAGCTTGAACTTCATCTCTCAGTATATGCATTAAAAATAAGAAGTTTTATTTATTTGCTTCCTCCTCCCCCCCCCCCCCTCACAACACTACAAACAGTCTATTATAACTCATACATGGATAATAACTTTAATTAAAGGGTTTAAATAGTAATAGCTCAAGCCAAAGGAAAAAATATTATCTGCTGTCACTAACTGTGATCCTCTAAGAAAGGTACAGATCTTTACACAGATTTTACTGGAGGTAAATAAATATCAAGTAATATGGGAAAAATATGGGATAGTGGGTGTGAGAAAAATCCTGCCCTAAAAAGAAGTGACCCTTGAATTTTTAGAGAGATTTCAGTGTAATTAAATTACTAATGACAACTAAACTTTATAGTTTTTATTCATAAATATATGCTATGTTATATATAAGAAGTGAAACATTTCTCTTAATTTCTGACTTCAAAATGTCAGATTTTAAGGTATAATATTAAAAAGCTGAAACCAGAAAACATCACGATTAATTGCTAAAAGATTCATTTATTTATAAACTCATGTCGAATTTCTTTTTGATGTGAAGAAATTTATAACTTCCAGTTTTATAATTAAGATCAGGGAACACTTTTTTATCCTCCTCATGGATGCTATATTTAGGAACTAAAATAGCTTTTTCATCTGGATTAAAGCCAAAAGGTTACTTACCACAGTGAATTGCACAAATAAAACTATTCTATTGAAACTTAGAAGCATAATTTTTATTTACTTATGCACTTTGTTGTTAAAAAGAATAACTTTTGGGTCTAATACATTACAATAATGGTTGATATATATATATACATTTAAATAATTTGCATACAATTCATACTAATTACAAATGCAAAAAACTTTTTCCCCCTTTAAGAAATGAAAAAAAAAATTGTCTTCATAAATTTTTTTTTAAATTATTACATAAGTTTCTGAGAATTAATTTAAATTAACAACAAAAGCTAAGATGTAGACCATGGGTGAAAGTAAAAAATTTTCACTGGACTGAAGTATATATATATATATATTATTTTATTTTTGTAATATTGGGTAAAATATAATAAACTCATACATAATGTATGTAGATATTCAAAACATACATTTCCAAAGGTTACATTAAGTATAAGTATGAAAACTTAGCAAAATTATTTATTAATATAATTGAATTAACATCAATAGGGGCTGATTCAGAAAAAAAATTGGGACCTTTATTTGCCCCTAACAAAGATTAATTCCATAAAATTGGCCTATATGTATTATAACACATAAAAAAAGACTGAATTCAGTCAATAGACTGAAAACTTTCACTCATGATGTAGACCAAAATTACTCACAATATAATATATGAAGAGTATTTCATAGTTGTTAAATGATTGGTTGGTTGATTGTGAGATTTTAAGTTTTGTCTTTTTCTAGATGTTTAATTTCTAATAAAAAAGTGCAAATTTGCAGATAATTTGTACTCTACACACACATCATTATAAAATCAAAAACTATGGGGTGCCTACAAAAATTCAGAAAAAAAGTTCCCTTATTTGTTCCTGACTAATTTTGACAGATTTCCATTACCTATTACATACATTCTTATTTTGTGTAATGTTGCACTTTTATTTAAAATGTTTACCAAACCACTGCAATTCAAAAACCTATATTGATAGGCAAAAATATCTCAATCTTTTTTTCTTTGTTTTCTATTAACATACACAAAAAGAAAATGCAAATGCCTTGAATGAATTTTTATTTAAAATTTAAATACTATTAATAATGCTAAAATTTTATAAAATATACAGTGTTTAAAGCAGTAATGTATAAAACATTAAAAATTAAACAAAGCTTAAAATTAATAATGATATTATTGAATACTAACAAGAATGAATGAATGACAAAAAATAAATAAAGAAAGAATATATACAAACAGCAAATTTATAATATTCAAAAATAAATTCAAATTAAAAAGCATTTGCTTATTATAAGCAGGGTTTAAACTGCCATTAGTTTTTTTAGCATTTTGCTAAAATATATTGTATTTTGCTAAACTATGTCAGTAAGAATTTCGCTAAAAAGCTAAAACTAAATTATCTCATAAAATATTTTTATATAACTACCTCTAGTTTTTATGCAAATATTCGTGGACAGAAATTACAAAATCACTAAAAATATTGGGAATCATTATCTATTTAGTATATTCAGATTTAATTTCGACTTTTAATGGTTGAATTTAAATGCAAAAATATTTAAAAACATAATTAAGAATTTGCTTCATAGATGCATTCTCAGTGCTAGTATTTGTTGAAATCGAAACAAAATTTTGCTGATTCGTTTTTCTTTAATCGCAATATATGCTTGGTTAAAATCGTCGGTGAACAAAACAAACAGAAAACAAAATTGGGAATAACCAAGTTAAGAAAAAGAAATCAGTTCTATTCAAAGAATTAATTTTCGAAAAAGCTAAAATACTGCTTATACGCTTTAGCTAAAATGCTAAAGAAACTTTTTTGCCAGGTTAAACCCTGATTATAAGTTATTGTAATATATTACAATAATGTATTTGTTTGAAATCATTTTTCAATATTAAATAATATATTCTCTATAATTAATTTACTAAAATACTTTACTATTATATAAAATTAAAAGCTTTCCTTCTTTATGAAATTTAATAAGTTTTCCTTAAAAATAAAATATTCATTAAAATTAATATTATAATAAGTTCATTTATTATTGTTTAAAATCACTTACAGAATATTTTACAGAGGCAAAATTTCATTATTCTAATCTACAATAAATTTGACACAAAGAATTTCAAGTTTCAATAAATATAAATTAGAAGAAAATAAATAATATTAGAAAATGACATTTTTGACTATTTTCTTAATAAAGGTCTAGATAAACATCTTAGTAAATCATTCACTTTCTTTTTTTTTTTTTTTAAGGAAACATATGTTTTGATGAATGAAGACAATGGTAAAATTATCCCCCCCCCCCTGAAGAATAAATAAATTATAGTTACAATGGCTGGATAATACAGCTAATATAGCGCATCTACATACAGTCGAACCATGTTAACGTAAATTTCAGGGGGAATAAAAAAGTTGTTTGTGTTACCAGTAGTTCATGCTATCAGTAACTAATCTTCATTTTAACAGGGATTCTGGAAGCAGTTAATGTTAAAAGTAATTCAAGTTAACGGCCCTCTTCACTTACCGTCGCCGGAAGCCCGAGCCCATGTTATTTTATGGGGAAATTTTCTTTACAAATAACTTACTAACTAATACATATTTTTAAATTCTGTTTTCACATTCAGAAAATTCCCAACTGTTAAATTGACACACCTTTTTAAAAAATGTATTTTTTTTATTTTTAATATTTTATTTTGAAATTGCAAAATGAAAAAAATTCACACATTGAAAATTCCTATTTTGCAGCTTCAAAATAAAATATAAAAATTTTTTAAAATAATTTTTTAAGAAAGGTCCGTCAATTTAACAGCTGGGAATTTTCATAATGTGAAAACAGAATTTAAAAATATGTATTAGTTAATAAGTTATTTGTAAAAAAAAAATTCCCATAGAATAACATTAGTTCGTCTTCTGGCGGCAGTGAGTGAAGAAGGCTCTTAATGAGGTTCGACTGTATTTACATTTTTTGAAAAATAAAAGGAAAATGAAACAGGCAGATTCTAGTTGATAAATGCACATTATTCAATGGATATTCTTTAAATAGTCCAACAAATCTGCCAATATTAAAAAAAATTGAAATAGTCCAATAAAATTGTCAATTAAAAAAAAATACAGTCCAATAAAGCTGTCACTTGTATAAAAAAAGTCACTATTCAACAAATATTCTGGAAACAGTCACTTGTTTCACAAGAGTACAGCAAACAGTAATAAATGCTCCACTAAGCAGGAATTTTGCTGATTCACAAAGATCAATCGCTTGAAATACAAGGTTTAAGAGACAATCACTCAGAATAACTCTCTAAATATAATTGACTCTTGGTTGTAGATCTACTGTTATTTATAGTCTTGATGATTGGAACTTGGTATGGTTCTTGTGAATTCTGTGCTAGAATCCAATGGAAAATTCCAGAACTGAGCTTCCTATTGACAATACAGCCTCAAAACTTTGGAAACAGTAAACGATCATTTTTTGCCAAATTTAGTCAACTGACCAAATTCATCGTCAAGGTCAAACTCAATGGAAGTAAATGGAATGTCATTTATTTTCACAGGGTTTCTAGACTATTTAAAGAAAAGAAAATCCTGACTTTTTCAGGTTCTTCCTGACTATTATGTTAATTTTTAAATAAACTGAAATTAAATGTAAACATGCATAGTGTTCACATTTTTTAAAAAAAAGGGCAGGGCGGATTTATCAAAAAGGGCACTTTTTTGTTCGTAAAACAGACACACATATTGATAAACGAAAGGGCACTTTCTTTCCCACTCACTAAATGGTTTATAAAATGTACAGTCCACTAAATGAACAAACAAAATGAAATAAATGCAAATAAAAAGAGAATACTCATCTATCTCATCACCTAATTCACAGAGAAACACAGCTGGTACTATCCTTCTTGGATTCATGTCTATTTTAATTTAATTATTTATTAAAAATGTACTTAGCATTCATTTACACATGTAAACATGGAACGATGTTAAAATTTATATTTCCAATGAATTCACAATTTTGACTTCTAGATTGTAGAAAATTTTTTACAATCGGATACTAAATTTGAAGTAATTTAGACAATAAGCTTAGCAATTATACTTATTACGATTTTTGAGTTTTTAAATGTTAAATTCATTTTTCAATCTTATATCTGATCGAAAACACTAAAATATCTTTAAAAAATAGCGATATAGCAGATGGGAAAATACAGGGCACAATTTCAATTGAAACTAGTATGTTGTGGCCACCACAAGACTTTCTTCTATATTTTCCTATACATATTCAATCAGTAACAATATTTAAAAAAAAAAAAAAAAAAAAAAAAAACGATTTTTTTTTCTAAGTTTTTTTTTTGTTAAAAGTAAAAAAAATCGATAACTTTGTTTTAAATTATCACAGATTTATGGTTCAACCATTCGTTTTAAAGGTATTGACGAGATCTTTCGAATGATACCCATCTTCAAAATTTAACCCCCCTGGGGGGGTACTTCCCCCCCAGGGGGGGAACCGATGCCCCCCCATGCACAATTTTTTTTCCCTAGTTAACTACTACTATTATCAATAATTCATATTAATTTTACAATCACAAGTTTAAAATAACTCTCATTATGCCCATTTATACGGAATTTTGTCCTATAAAATGCGATCACAGCGCCACCTGTTGAGCTATTGATCCCCAAATCTAATGGGCACCAGTTCATGTCAGGGTGCAACTAAATACCAAGTTTGGTTAAATTTCATTCATTGGTTCGTGAGATACAGCGTCCACAAAAAAATGATACAGACACACAGACAGACAGACACACAGACAGACAGACAGACATTTTTTAAAAACTATCAATTCGTGTTCAGGACATCCCAAAACGTGTAGATCCGTCAAAAAACGGAGGTCGAAAATTTTCGCGAATCCAATACTTTCTCTATATTACATATAGAAGAAAGTAAAAAGTGATGGGCACATTTTCCCTTAAAAAAGGGGGCAGGGCGCATTTTTCACTTCAAAAAAGGGCAGGGCACATCGGCGCTAAAACGAAAAAGGGCAGGGTGCGGCGCCATTTGAAAAATGCATAACATGAACACTAAACTGCATCATTTTGGTAAATTATTTAGCTGATCAAATATTCATATTTTTCAGAAAAAACATAAAAAACTTATTTGTTAAAAAAAATTCTATGCCTATTATATTGGTTTAAGAAGAAAATTTTGTTTCACAAATTGTGATTTGAGTTCTGCACCAAGTTTCTGTCTCTGCATTTTAATATTATGTTTATTAAAATAATAAATAACTATCAAAAGCACAAATTTTGCCCTATTCTGCCATGTTAAAAAATCTTAAATAACAATTGCAAATTAAGCAATTAACTTGCAAAATTTTCAAATTTGAACATTTGACCATCATGATATATTAAGACCCTTTAATATAACATACCAATAAAACCTAATAAAACCTGCAGGTATCACCGAAATAAAATATAAAAATGAAAATAATGACTTTGGGTTTGGATATTACATCGGTATGATAAAAAGGAAAATTACAAATTTAATTAAAGAACATAAAATATGACAGAATAACAACAGCTCTAACAAAAACTAACCGTAATCATAATATAAGTATTGATTTTCATAATATCAAAAAATTGGCTAACTATAACAATTACAAATATGCGGCAATGCACGAAATCATTAAAATAATGGCCAACGAACAGACATCTAATGATCGCCAAGTGAATGAACAGCTGGATGACAGATGACGCACCATGTTAAAAGAAAGAGGAAAGTGAAAAGCAGAACATGAACAATTTCTCCTGAGGATGGCTGGGTGCTTGGCCAAATGAAACCAAAAGTGGGAAAAAGTAGGCTCTTTTAAATGTAAAGTTTTCTTCTTGTTTATTTTTTATAAATTAGTTAAAAATGTCATAGTATAAGCAACACTGGCAAACACCAAATAAAAAGAAATGTCATAAAATATATAACATAACACCACGATACAATACAAATATTTTAATTATTTTTTTATACAAGCTCTTTTATGAAATTTGTGTTCAGTTTAGAACATGATCACAAATTTTGGATAATACCAAACTTAAAAAATAATCTTTCTATTGATGAAGAGCTTGCACAACAGTTCATTAGACGTAATAGGAATTCAATAAATTTTATATCAATACCTTCAATAATCTCCTTTGCTGCAACTCATGTTTATATTTTTAATTGCAACTGGCTTACATAACAATTGCATGATCCTGTATAAAAATAGGTCAATTTAAGGTCTCGCAAGTGTGTTACTTTAAAAACAGCTCTACAGATTTTCTTCAAATTCACCCTATTCAACACCCTTTTCATTTCATAAGCAATTGCTGGTTTCGAAAACTAATAAAGATAAAACAGCAAAACATAAAACAGTTTGATGTACAGATGATTTTGCAGGGTTCGCAATATAAAAAAATATTGAGTGGGATTCTCCCACATTTACAAAATATTTAAGTGGGATATTTCAAATTTAAGTGAGAAATTACATCAATACAAAAAACCCTTAACGGGTTAAAAGTTTGTGACGCAGCACTGTACTTTATGGCTATATGAATTAGAAATACGGGTCTTAAAAATAATGATATCAAATTTTCAGTGACGCTTTGATATTAATTAAATTATACATAGATTTTCTTATTTGAATTTGCTTTTTCCTTTTATTTATATTTACAGTGTAAACGTTATTTTCAACATAAAATAATATATAGCATTTACTCATTGATACCTTTCCATTCACATCTCTTATACTATGAAAGCATGTGTTTTAAAAGAAATTATATGAAATTCCAGTAACGCAGTGGTGTTACATTAAGTGATTTGTTTTTAAATTTCTCTGCAATTATTTTGTTTTGCATATTAAAGTATATGTGCACATTGAAATATTGCTTTTAATTTTCAAATACGCTGTAAAATATATCACTTTCATTAAGCTTATATTATGTACTGAAATATATTTATTTCAATGAATTATTCTATCTTTTGCGTCACGCCATCCAAAACTGAAAAAAATTTCACAGTTTTTTTCTTTGCATCACGATATCTATTTGCATGCATTTTCAATTTATTTGGATGAAATGACACAAAGTAAACATTTCCATATATTTTACTTACAGTTTTGGATGGCGTGACGCAAAAGATAGAATAATTCATTGAAATAAATATATTTCAGTACATAATATAAGCTTAATGAAAGTGATATATTTTACAGCGTATTTGAAAATTAAAAGCAATATTTCAATGTGCACATATACTTTAATATGCAAAACAAAATAATTGCAGAGAAATTTAAAAACAAATCACTTAATGTAACACCACTGCGTTACTGGAATTTCATATAATTTCTTTTAAAACACATGCTTTCATAGTATAAGAGATGTGAATGGAAAGGTATCAATGAGTAAATGCTATATATTATTTTATGTTGAAAATAACGTTTACACTGTAAATATAAATAAAAGGAAAAAGCAAATTCAAATAAGAAAATCTATGTATAATTTAATTAATATCAAAGCGTCACTGAAAATTTGATATCATTATTTTTAAGACCCGTATTTCTAATTCATATAGCCATAAAGTACAGTGCTGCGTCACAAACTTTTAACCCGTTAAGGGTTTTTTGTATTGATATCACTACTTTTTAGGGGTTAATGATCAAAACGTAAAATTAAAGGAGCATGGTAATGAGTTATAACACTGTATTAAAAGTGTTGTTTTATAGGTCATACTCGAACAAAATAACAAACTAAATAAAATTTCAAAATTTTATAAAAAGTGATAAAAAAGATGGACACATGCAACATTACAAAGGCATAATATAGTACATTTTAAAAATGACAAAAATTTCTTATTTATATTTATTTCTTATTATAATTTTTTAGGTATAGATTTGATTTAAAAGAGAAAAATAAATAATAATAGAAAAATCTTTAAAAAGTGAAAATTTTATACTGGTAAATATTTAAGTAGTATAGTTTGTTATGAATTTAATTAAAAAAAAATCTTAATCTATTCAAAATTTTATTATAGCTTAACATTTTGTAATTTATATATTATATATACTGGAAACTTAATGAGCAAATTAATTATTTTCAAATTCTGTTTTAAGAATTTTTTCAATCCGTAGTTTAAGTGATTTATCACCTAATTTTGAAAAAATTACAAATATTTGCATATGATTATCATATTATTTGTCATTTTTATGAAAATAAAGGAAAAAATTTTTGTTGTTGCAATCACCTTTTAAAATAAAACCAATTTTGAAAGTTAACAACGTATCAGCATGAAAACAATGTAAATACAAAGAATATTTTTGATAAACAAATGTCATATAAAATACAAGTACCTAAATAAAAAACTCATTTAATATATATATTAAAAAAAGAAAAATATTTTATTTTTATTTTTTGTGTTTATTTTTGACGCTTTCCGATAGATGGAGCCAAAACGATTATTTGATATTCAGTATTTCAGATGGAAGAGAAGAAATTCGTCCGCGAAACTGCCGCATCACGGTATTTTCGGAGTAAAAAATAGTTCGATTTTTAAACTGAGTTATAAAAAAAACAAGAGTTTTCCTAGGGAAAAGGGAGATGTCAGGCACATCAGATAAAAGCGATTAATATCATATATAAATTAAACTAAATTCGCTCGAGCCATATTCGAGAAAAAAATCTTACACATTAGGCCGCCCATTTATAGCTTAAATGAGCCAATTCATATCTCGAAATGTACTGCACGCAGAAATGTAGCGATTTCAGGGTAGGATCAGACAGAAGGTGAAAGACTATTTTGAAATTATCAGAACATAACCTCCCATATTTCCTGAGATATTAAGTGTCGGCTTTCAGCGGTCTCTTTGATCTTTAAATTCCTGTATATATAAGTGTCGCAGTTTCGTTCGTTTTTCCGTTTCCGCTGAGTGTCGTGGCGTTCGTTTGTTTTTGCGCTTGCGTCACTTGAGACTCTGCCGAGTCTCTTGATAATTAACATTTTGCAAACATATTTTTAGAGAATTACCTACAATTGCAAATTAAGCAATTAAAAAAAGTATCAAGATCAAGTAAATGTTAAAAATGGAAATTTATTTATTTTCTTTCTCTTTTGTGGCTAAGAACAGATACGGCTTCAATATTCAGAATCTAAATTTTCATCAGAAATGTAGAAGAAATTGCTCAAGTAATTACTTGTTTCAAAATTTATTTTCAATTTGATTTTTAGTGCTCAAAGAGTGCTTGACAGAAGTGCAGTAACAAGAATAACCAAAATTATTTAATATACAGGGTGTTTCTAAATGAATATCAGGGTTTTAACGCTTAGTAGTATTTATTGCGTAAAACTTAAAATCATAATAAATACATGAAATAAAAGAGCAACTCATACAGTTATACATACAAGCTTACAAGTGTTCAATGTGAGCACCTTTTGTGACATGGCACACATCAAGTCGATAGCCCAGTTCTTCCCAAACGTTGTTTAGTGTTTGTGGTGTAATTGTTGCAACAGCTGCCTCAATCCTGTTTGTTAGGTCAGGTAGGTCAGCTAGTAGTAGAGGCACATACACACAATCCTTTATGAACCCCCACAGGTAGAAATCACATGGCATGAGATCGAGTGAGCATGGAGGCCATGCGAAACAAGCTCTGTCATTGGGTCTTTTGCGGCCAATCCAGTGTTTGGGTACAGTGACGTTCAACTAATTGTGTACGTCTTTATACCAGTGAGGCGGTGCACCATCTTGCTGCCAAATGAAGTTATTTGGTTCGTCTTCTACCAATCGGGGAAATAGCCATAGTTGTAGAGTATCAAGATAGGAAGTACCAGTTACAGTTGCTACTCCAAAAAAACCCTTGGTTGTTCCATACTCTTCCCTATGACAAGACAGCCAGTATTTTCAAACTGATAATACCATCTATGGATGTTATTATCACTTGGGGGATCACATCTGAACTTAATCCAGAATGCACGTTGCACAGTAACAACAGATTCGGTCTTTGCAAACTGCAGAACACAAAAAGCTTTCTGTTCACTAGTCGCCATTTTTGCTACTAGTGCTTTCTAGCGCATGCACAGAAGTGCTAACACACAGGCTTTCTAGCGCACAGGCGTATCAACAAACAGAGCTGTTTGAGTTCTTTTTCATTTCATGTATTAATTATGATTTTAAGTTTTACTACAAAGCGTTAAAAGTAGCATTCATGTTATGCCTTTTTCAGAGGGTGCCGCGCCCTGCCACCTCCCCTTTTTTTTTCAAGTGAAAACGCACCCTTCACTTTTTCTGAATGAAAATATGCCCTGTACATTCCCATCTGCTTTATTGTTATTTTTTTAAAGATATTTTGCCGTTTTTGCTGTTGAACATACCTTTATAAGAAGTTTTATATGATGCAACATCATACTTCACTTCGCATGTTTTGCATAAACGCGATCAAAAATTCCATAAAAAGTCACTTTTGGACGCGATTTGTATGGATTGTCGGTCTGTTTCATTGCGCGGCTGATCGTAAGCTGCAGTTTCTCCGATGTTTTTTGTTCGCTATATTATTATTTTTTTGAATTCGCGATTAAAACTAATTTTTCCAAAATAAAATTAGTGAACATAAAACAGACCTTTGACAAAAGTTTTTTCAAAATATTCGGGCGAGAAAGTTGCGTATATTTTAGAAATAAGATGTAAAAATTATGCATATTTCAGTAAATATTCATAAAAAAAGCAGAAATCTCACTCATTTTTAACTCAATATATGTAATTTAACGTTTGTGGTATCAATTTTTTGAAATAGCACAAATTTTGTCGATTATAGTAGCGAAAATAGTTGCCTATAATTATTTAGTAAAGTGAAGAAACAATCGTTTATAATTAGATATGATAAAGATAAATTTTGTTAATAAGCCATAAAGTGATATATTTCGACAAACCACAGCAAGAATATAATGTTGTTTTGTAGTAAATTAATGGCTTATTTCAGCATATAATTTAAACGATTAAATGAAAATTTTATCAGCGAAACGATCCCGTATATCGATAGACTTTTGTATCATGTATTTCAGCAATCACGCATAATAAAGCAATTCTAATATCTTTTGTGAAGCAATCGCATATTTCGTATTCATTTTTGAAAAATATACAAAATTTAACAATTGACGGTAAAATAATAACTTTTATTAGCAATTAATGCTATTACATAAATTTTAAACATTAGTGGTAAAATGATTCTGTATTTCGGCTAATTTATTGTGTACATCGGGAAACATCTGTGTAAAAAAAAAAAAAAAAAAAAAAAGCAGATTTCACTGAATAACATGAAATAAAGCCTATTTCAGCAAATAATTGGGGGATTAAAGAAATTTTATTAATTAGCAGCGAAAAGATTGCGTGTTTTAACAATCAGCCACAAAACATCATGATTTTCAGAAATCATCTTTGAAAAAAGGGCAAATTTCATCAATTAATACCAAAATAATATCGAATTTTAGCAATTAGATTCGTTTAAGCATAACTTTTTAACAGTTAGTAGTGAAATGATCCCATATTTCCGAATTAGGCCGCAAAGTTATTCTGTATTTTAGGATTCAGCTTTGAAAAAAGCACAAATTTCATCGATTAGCGACAAAATAATTCAGAATTTGAGATTCAACTTTGTAAAGAATACAAATTTCATAGACAAGGGGCGAAATAATAGCAATCGGCAAGAAAAATATCATGAATTTCAGGAAGAGCTTTAGGGAAAGGGGAAAAAAGTGAATTTTATTAATTAGCAACGAAATAATTGCAGAATTTAGAACGTAGTTGTGACTAAATGTAAATTTTGACTATAAAAAATTGACAGTTAGCGGTGAGAACAATCCCGTATTTCCAAATTCAGTTTTCAAAATTATTGCATATTTCGGTATTCAGCTTTGAGAAAAAAGGGCAAATTTCCTCTATTATCTGCGAAATAATTGAGTTTTTGGGAATTTAACTTTTAAAACAGAGGAAATTTTATTGATTAATGAAGAAAAAATTACCAGTTAAAGAAATAACATTGTTTAAATAATAAAACTTCATACTAATTTTGAGTTTTTTGGTTATGTGATATAATCTTGGCTAAAAATCTCATGTAATTATTAATTTAGTATACCTAATTAATAATGAAATTTTTATAGGTGTAATTAAATTTACTTAAGGTTACTAATTTGAAAAATTTGTTAATTACAATTTATATAATAAATGTTAAAGAAAAACAGTTTCATCCATTTCTTCCGGCAGGTTTTTTTCCACCTTCAAAAAAACTTGCCAACCCTGTTTTTGAGTAAAACTCTACCAATAACAGCACAAAGATATAAAAAAAATGCCAAGCATCTTCTTGCGGATATTTGCAAATGCACATTTTTATTTTTTTGCGGTTTTCAATTTTTTTTTTTTTTTTTTTTTTTTTTTTTTGGGGGGGGGGGGGGCAAAAAACATGTTTCCATGCATAACTCTGTTCCAAATTATCTTAGAATGGCAGTTTTTGATGTGTGGGCAGTGGGCTGCTTATGCGTACTCAACACACTCTACAAAGGGATTTTGTGAAATTCCACCTTCCCCTTGGGGTGAGTGTGATGAGGGCAAAAAACATGTACTCATGCATAACTCTGCACTAAATTATCTTAGGAAGGTGACTTTTGGTGTGTGGGTCGGTTATATGCATCTAACTGAGAAAAAAAAAAAGAGATTTTGCAAAATTCCCACCCCCCTTCCCTCCTTTAACCCGTTAGTAGTCGCTAGTTGGTCGATTTGCCGCCCATCCTTCAGTTTTTCCAGATTTTTTTATTCAACAGCCACCAAAAATTTTTAGTAAGTGGAATTTGATATACATAAAACGCGAATAAAAGCGATTTAATGTCGATCACATCACTTCTTAAAATTATTGGTGACAGTTAAATAAAAAGTTCGTAATCTGTAATAGGTGGCGCTGTTGATAGCGACTACTAACGGGTTAATAGCAGAGGGGGGGGGGGTACAAACACATTGTAAAACATAACTCTGCTTCAAATTATCTCAGGATCTCTATTTTTTTTTATATGTCAGTTAGATATGTGTATGCAACATGCACTATAAAGGGATTTTGCAAAATTACCTACCCAGATAATCAGAAGATTACACATACACACAGACCAATTACCAAAAATTACCTTTTTAAACTCAGGAGATCTTAGAATATGTAAATGAGGTGAAAACGTGATATTGAAACTTTTGACAACATAGAATACTTCCATTAATAATTTTGTAGATACATTTTTATTATTATTACGAACGATAAAAGAAAATTAGATCAAACTTCAAAATGTATGGGAGAAGGCAGTATTAGGCCCCCTCTTCTTTTTATATCTGTTGGTGCCCATGGATACAGATTTTGCACTATTGTGTTGATTGAATAATCTAAATAAAGAAAATTAGAAATAATTTGCAATTAACATATTTCAATTTGCATGAATAGTTAGTCTTTGCTTGCCTGTAACCTATTCTTTAAGAAATTTACACCATTCAAAAAAAAAAAAAAAAAATGCAAGATAAATTATTTAACAAGCAATGATAATGCAGTTTTGGAATCGTGGGATGTCTATGACCTAGCTAATTTTAAAAGCTAAAATCCATTTCTTAAACGTAGATTCTCTTATGCTAATACTTTCAATAGATTCTCGATTATCTAGCTCACAAGGGGTCAGAAATAAGCTGAAAAAT
This sequence comes from Salticus scenicus, assembly GCA_963930645.1. Taxonomy (NCBI): domain Eukaryota; kingdom Metazoa; phylum Arthropoda; class Arachnida; order Araneae; family Salticidae; genus Salticus; species Salticus scenicus. Next base: position 70,126,407 of record OZ005660.1, on the reverse strand, counting down.
TGAAAACTTAAGGTACAAAGGTACATTTTTTATTTCCACAAACATTAAAGTACTAATTAGACAATCAAGATTCGGAGTAGATTCCAAATAATGTTCTTTTTATTAAATATCTAGAAAGAATTAAAACAGGAGGCTACAACTGTATAATTATGAACAAATAAATGGATTAATCTTTAAAATAACTAATAAATTTAGCAATATCGGTTAAACATATCTATATACGTTCGTGATGATTAAAAGATAATATACCTTTTTTCTGAGAGTCTCGCCTCTTTTTCCGGCGTCGTGGCTCTTTATCAGCCATGGTTAATTATTGCTAATTATAATAATTAAGAAAAATATAAATTTTTGTAAAAAAGACAAATTAGTTATCATAACATCATTGACTGGTCTGGTCTGCTCTTCTCTTTAATAAACTAAAGTTGAGATATATGTATGCTGCCTTTCGGTGATAATTATAAAAAAAATATATTATTTCATAGCCGTTTGTCAGGTATTTTAATCCCATTTAGTATCATACTAAATACTCCTCGAATTTTCTTTTTTTAATGCATATTTTCAGAGAAATATACATTATATTATATTTATTTATTTTTTAAAGGTTTGTAAAGCTGTGGCAACTGCAAAACTACCGCGCCACTGTTAAATGTTTATTTATATTTTGATTTTGCTAGTTTTGCTTTTGGACTTCGATGTCGATCAAAAACATACCCCAATAACTACAGAATTCTTTATATTTTGTTTTATGTTTTCTCATATTTAATTTTGTCATGGCTAGTGCCTCTAATATCCATATCAAGGACTCAGAAATTAATGAAAAATTATATGAAGATTTTTATTTTAAAATTCTTCAGAATAAGAAAGCTGGATCAGAAGAAAATTATTTAAATTTACTTCGTGATTTTATTAGGCAGTCAAATAGTCATTGTGCAGAACAAAATATGACAGTATTAGGATTACAAAAGTACAAAAGTGAGCTATTTATGGAATATTTTAAGACAGTTGATGGTAATCAACAAAATGGCTTGTTAAATGTTAACCCCGATGCCGATTTTAAAAAAGAAGTTGCATCTCTTAGTTTTAGAAGCAAACAACCTGAAGTCTCGAATCATTTAACGAAATTCACGAATTTTATATCCAGTTTTAAAAAGCTCTCGGCGAGTGAAACTAATCAACCGGTACTTAATCATGTTAAACCTATGTGTGGCAAAAGAACTGCATCAATATTTGAACAAGATAGACAAGCTAATAATGATGGACCTAACAAATTTTCAACTTCTGCCAATGCTTTTAAAAACAAAACAATAAATAATAAACCTAGTGGAATGCCAGGTGGTAGGTTTTACGGTAATAAAAAAGTTTGCATTCAACCATCTTCTTCTTGTCAGAAAAAAACAACTAATGGATCAGATATTGGATTTGTATCAGCAAGTAGTATGTATAAAAATCCTTTAAAGCAAAACAGCAAGTCGGATGAAAGTGAAAAAATATCAAATAATGATGAAAATGCTGAACTCAAAAATCATGAAACATTAAAAAATTATGATAAAAAAATTGTTGATATTGTCTTGAATGAGATTATGGATTTTAGTCCAAATATTAGATGGAGTGATATTGCAGGACTAGAGTTCGTCAAAACAACAGTTCAAGAAATCGTTATTTGGCCTCTATTAAGACCAGATATATTCACTGGATTGAGAGCTCCTCCTAGAGGTATACTTTTATTTGGACCCCCAGGAACTGGTAAAACTTTAATCGGTAAATGCATAGCAACTGAATCAAATTCCACATTTTTTTGTATCAGTGCTTCCTCATTAGCTTCAAAATGGGTCGGAGAAAGTGAGCAAATGGTGAGAGTTCTTTTCGCTGCAGCTCGTTTAAATCAACCAGCTGTTATTTTTATCGATGAAATTGATTCATTACTATCTCAACGGAGTGATAAAGATCAAGATTTTACTAGGAAATTAAAAACTGAGTTTTTAGTTCAATTTGATGGTGCTAAAACCAATACTGAAGAAAGAGTTTTAGTAGTTGGGGCAACTAACAGACCTCATGAATTAGATGAAGCTGCAAGACGACGATTTGTGAAAAGACTCTATGTACCACTTCCTGATGAAGCTGCTCGGAGACAGATTATCAAGAAATTAATTTGTGAACATCAACATAATTTATCAGAAGAAGATATGCAAAAAATATGTGATGAAACCAAAGGTTATTCAGGCTCAGATGTAGCACATCTATGTAAAGAAGCTGCCATGGGACCAATTCGTTGCATTGGTCCAGAAAATATCAAAACAGTTTCACTGGATCAAGTACGCCCTATTTCTTTATGTGATTTTGTTGATGCACTGCGTCAAGTTAGAGCTAGTGTTGTCGCTGAAGACCTTAATTACTATATGGAATGGAATAAAAAGTTCGGAAGTTTTGGAATTCCCTCTTAGAAAATGCTACAGAACTTTTATCTCATTTTTTTGTAATTCTAATTGATGTAGAAATGTGAATGTATAGTAACTATATTACTTTAGTTGATTTGATACGGTAAATAATTTATCTTATTTATAAGTCAATAAAAGGTGAAATGTTCAAATTTCAGTCATAAAAAGTTTTTTTTTTCCTTCGAAATTCCAAACATTGAAGTGTTTAGTATTTTTCCGATTGAAGATTTTCCTTATATACATGGCAAGACACAATGATAGTGCTGTATGAGGATTAATTTTTAATTTTATTATTATTTACTGTTAAATTATGGTACTTTTGTATTAATTGCATGCCAGCAATTAATCAACACACTATGATAAATTAATATATTAAAAACTTACATGATAAACCAAAATGAAAACATTATGATAAACTTTTACATATATTTAATTTCGATAATGGCATTACTGTTAAGACAAAAGTAATTATTACTGGAATGCAGTTAAAGTATTTAAATTATTTATTATAATTATTTTTTTTATGTGTGCTTTTTAGCTAAATGTTTAGATTTAGAACTTAAAAATTTAGCACTTTATAGTTGAGATTCATGAAAAAAACTTTCCGAATAGTGGCCCTGAAACAAAAAATACCAAATTTCAGCGAGTCAACTCATTTTAAAATCCCTAAAAGTCCCTTATTTGGCAAAATTAGTCCTGTCCTTTTCTTTTCGTATCAAAAATATTAATATTTTCAGATATGCATGCTGAAAAAATTTTATTTGAATGTGCTGAAATTGCTTAGGCATATACCTTACGATAGAATATTGAAATGGCAGCCAATGATTGGATGTGCAACAGGCACACTAATATTCATAGATAATTTAGCAAATGGCCCATGGGAGACAGGGGACTAAGGTTAAAGATGTGCAGACTGTCTCTTATGATTGTATACTGCTACTGCTAGCGCAATTGCACTGGATGCATTCAAGTAGGAACCGAATTATTTTCAGTAATGAATTCAGCTACAAATTCAACCTTTTGTTTTCTTATCAAATAGCCACCATTTTGAAGCAAGATGGCAGAGAAAATTTATTTATAAATATTTTTTTAATATGAATTTGAAATTGAAATTTTTAAGTCACCAACACTGGAAATCAAAATGGTGGATCATGTTAACTAATGAACTTATCAACTGTGTTTCTAAGATAAGTCTACTGGACCAAATTTGGTTTGAATAATTTCAATATTTTGAAACTTACTGTAAAGACAAATTTTCAAGTTGTTGCCCATTATAGGTGACTACCATTTCGAAACAATACGGCAGATCAAGTTAATTAATAAATTTGGTCGAGACTCTGGTATGGGCAAGGGCAATGCATACATCAAAATTTAAGCAGATTTGGTCTTAAATATATTTTTCATGATCAGAGTTTGAAATTTTAAAATGCTCACCAATTGGAATCAAATAGCTGTAGTAATTTGCCCGCCCAGTATTCTCTATCAATATATTTGATAGGTAAGTCCATTGTCCAACTCTGGTTCATAGTAATTTGCCCAGTATTCTCTATCAATATATTTGATAGGTAAGTCCCTTGTCCAACTCTGGTTCAAATTGAGTATTTCAAAATTTATCATGATGAAAATTTTTCAAGAGGTCACTATTTGGCAACAAAATGGCAAAGAAAGTTGCCCTGTGAATTCATTCAAGATAAAAGATAAGTCCATTATGTCCACCACCAAAAAATATTCAAAGTTTATTGGTAATTATTTAACTTGTGAATAGTGTCATAATATTGGTTAAGTTTTAGTTTATGATGATTTTTGTTTTCTGTAGCTTTGTTATCTGAACTCAACATGCAAATGAAATTATCTATAGATGTTTTTGTAGAAGAAATTTTTTTAATTAAAAACCTCCATCAGACTAATTCAGTTACCTGGTGTTTTCATTAGTTCATAATTGGAAACTAAAACAGGATTTTCAGTTTAGAAATTTTTATTCACTAATTCATCAAACATGAAAATTCATTTTAGATAGATTAGACTGTAAGGTTGATTTTTAATACCAACTATGTGAAAAATACCAGAGCCAGGAATTAAGCCTGGGCTCTCTGCTTAACATGTGGATACTCTAACACTGAGCCACCGTGGCTGATAACCAGCTCAGCATTTCTCACATAATATCTGTTTGCAAAGTCACCGTGACTACAAATGCAGATATAAGAGGTGAAAATATTAATTGTGGCACAACTCTGATACCCAGGAGCAGAAAGTGCTTAAAACTGCGACGTACGTCGCAGAACAATTGAGACTTTTGCAGAACATTTCATCCTATCCCCTAACTAGATGATGTTGATACAGCTAACATTCTAAAATTAATAAAACTTAGATATGCTCAACTGACCTGTAAATCTGTTAGCATGCTAGAAAATTGCTGGAAACAGTCATTGTTTCAATGTATAGACAAAATTAATAAACATTTTGTAAGTAGTATATCCACATTAATGTGACAATATTAACGCCAAAAGCCATTGAAAAAACTGCAAATTCTGGGTGTATTCCTCAGTTTTAGATTATAAAAATTTTAAACCATGTTTTATTATAAATGTGTAATAAATATTTTACTAATAAGTATTATTTTTATGCTTATTGACAAATTTGGACAAAATACCTGCAGAACGTCTGCAAATTTTAATGTCTCGTTGCAGAACACAGGATATAATTCTGCTCCTGGGCTCTGATAGACCATGAAATATTGATTTAGAAATTTTTATTCACTAATGGACCTTGACCTTATGCACAAATGGCAACAGCTGTGGGTACTTACCGTTTTAAGCAGCTCGGATTGGCTGATACAGCAGTAAAAATTAGAGCTCAGTGATTGGCATAGAGACTTTTATATACCCACAGTGGTGCGTGGTGCATAAAGTCCATTTATCTCAATTAATTTAAGTGGAAGACCCGAGTTTGATTCCCAGCTCTGGCATTTTTCACATAGTTGGTATTAAAAATCAACCTTACACTCCAATCTCTAAAAGTATTTTAATTTATCTGTTTGTTTTTATAATTATTGTTATTATAAGATGAAGTGGGGTAAGTGTAAAAATGTTTTAAAAATACTAAGAAATGATTGGCATAGTTCGGTTTTAATCCCATTTTACTTAGTTACTATTATGATTACACTTAGGAAAATTTTTTGGAACTCTCTCTCTATAATTTAACAATGTGCTGCTACTTAAAGAAAAAAATTAATGAACTTTTTCTATTTCATGTTTCTACTAAGCCCATGGTTTGGAACAAGTGTAACCTCAGCCTACTATATGGGTATAGTAGGCTCCTATTGTACTGATATGTAGTACATTAGAGATATACATGGTAATTGTTCATAGTGGTAAGAATTCCATCAGGGTCATCACTACAGAGCCTGTCCAGAGAATCAGGTCCGTTAAAAGACCTTTCACAAAATGTTTCATCCATAAATCAAACCCTTCACAAAATTTTTCATTCATAAAACAGACCCTTCACAAAATTTTTCGTCTGAAAAACAGACCCTTCATAAGAATTTTTATCCTAGAAAAGAACCCTTCACAAAAATTCTTCTCTTAAAAAGAGACGTTTGATAAGTCTGTTTCATTTCGAAAACTAATCTTCCATGGAGCAAACCAGCTGCTTGATTAATCAGATGCACCTTGCTCTATTTCTGCTAAAAACCGATATTCAATTTATAATTTATAAAAAGTTTCTGTGCAAATGTGAGTTTAGTTTTATAGAAATTAACTTTCACTGTCTAAAACAAAATCTTATTGCCGAAACGTCAGTGGAGGCCCTACATTGAGACTCAAAACGGTTTTGGGCTGTGTCTGTCTGTCTGTCTGTCTGTCGCGCGATAGCGGCCGCACAAATAGCGCTATTGACTTGAAATTTGGTACACATGTTTATGAGCCCCACGAAATCAGCTGTATAGTTTATGGTATGTATTCCATTTGTAGTTCGTATACAGGGACACGCCAAAGTTTTTCTTATCATTACGGCCTATGGGAGGAATTTGTATGTATCGCGATAGCGGCCGCAAAAATAGCGCTATTGACTTGAAATTTAGTATACATGTTCAGGAGCCCCACGAAATCACCTGTATAGTTTTTGGTATGTATTCCATTTGTAGTTCGTATACAGGGACACTCCAAAGTTTTTCTTATCATTACGGCCAATGGGAGGAATTTGTATGTATCGCGATAGCGGCCGCAAAAATAGAGCAATTGACTTGAAATTTGGTACACATGTTCATGAGCCCCACGAAATCAGCTGTATAGTTTTTGGTATGTATTCCATTTGCAATTCGTATACAGGGACACGCCAGAGTTTTTCTTATCATTACGGCCTAAGGGGGAATTTGTATGAATCGCAATAGCGGCCACAAAAATCACGCTATTGACTTGCAATTTGGTACACATATTCATGAGCCCCACGAAATCATCTGTATGTTTTTGGGTGTGTATTCCATTTGTAATTCGTGTACAGGGACACGCCAGAGTTTTTCTTACCATTACGACCTACGGGAGGAATTTGTATGTACCGCGATAGCCACCGCAAAAATCAAGCTATTGACTTCCAATTTTTGACGAAACGTCAGTGGAGGCCCTCTGTTGAGACTCAAAAGGATTTTGGGTGCCGTCTGTCCGTCTGTATGTCTGTCTGTCGTGTGATAGCGGCCGCAAAAATCACGCTATTGACTTGAAATTTGGTACACATGTTCATGAGCCCCACGAAATCAGCTGTATAGTTTTTGGTATGTATTCCATTTGTAGTTCGTATACAGGGACACGCCAAAGTTTTTCTTATCATTACGGCCTATGGGAAGAATTTGTATGTACCGCGATAGCGGCCCCAAAAATCACACTATTCACTGCAAATTTGGTACGCATGTTCATGAGCTCAACAGAAATAACTGTATAGTGTTAGGCGTGTATTCCATTTGTCGTTCGTGTACAGGGACACGCCAAAGTGTTTCTTATCATTACGGTCTATGGGAAGAATTTGTATGTACCGCAATAGCAGCCGCAAAAATCTTTCTATTGACTTGCAAATTGTCGCACACTTTCCAGCTTTGCATATAAGTAGCTGTATAATTTTTATTGTTATATTGTTTATAAACTGTGTACAGGGACACGCCAAAATTCTTAACATTACGGCGTATGGGGTGAATTTCGTTTAAACGTATTTTAATACCATTACTTTGCAATCAAGAAAATGAAACTAGCGTACGTGAGTAAGATGCTTAAACTTATGTTGTTTGAAGAAAATATGTGCTTTTAAGATTTCTAATTAATGTACAGGACCTTACAAAAGTGTTCTGACAATGTCACGGTGTCATCCAAACGATGTTAAATTTGGAACAATTATTAATTTTAAATGCAAAATAAGCTGAATAGTTTTTACTGGTGTATACAATGTTTATGGTTCGTTTACAGAGACACACAAAAAAATTTCATAACATTGGAGCCTATGGACAAATTTTTATTTAAGCGCGCACTTTAATGCGTTTATGCTGAATTGAAATTAATAAAATTAACATACATTATAAAGATGCTTAAAATCATGTTTACTCTTAAAAAAGGGTATGTATCGACTAAATAATTAATGGGACCACACAAAATAATTACGAGTATGTACTGTAATCATCCAAATAATGTCAAATTAGTTTGAAAAATTAATGAGTTATAATTAATTAGGTTTATTCTTATTATTGGCGTTTATAATGATTGTTCCTACTTTACCGGGATACATAAAAAAATTTCGTACTATTACGGTCTATAGTCGGTATTTCTTAAGAGTATTTTAACATGGTTACACTACACCCCATCAAATATAATGAAATTTTATTAGAATTTTAAAAACATTTTTTCCTGTGGAAAATTGTGGTATAGAATTGGTAGTTAACTTAAAGGTTACGCAAAATATCACCGATATGCTATGTAATTTTTTTTTTTTTTTTTTGCGTACTTTTTTATTGTTGCGTACTTGGGGGGTTCGTAAGTTGTCCGAGAATGAAAGGCGAAACTTGTAATAATTCAGTGATTTATTCACAGAAAGTTCCAGAAAAATACAGGTTTATAAATCAAGTATCAGCTTCAATTCAACCAGTAAACACAGCTTAATCAATAGCCGTTAACAGCACAACAACAGCACAAACTGTTTAACAATAACACATAAAGCAAGTCTCATTCAAAAAGGCTCAAGGCAAAGCAAACTGACGCAGATCTGAGACTGACTGCCTCGGTGAAAAAAATGCTCCTTTTATACTTTTCTATCGAACCCAGGCTGTTCTGGAAAATTCTCGTATCTCATCAGCCAATGAGATTAGAGCGTCCATATTTGGTATATCCCTAATAAGGAATTTCTCGCCAAGGACGCCAAAAAATCGTCAAAGAGGGAAACAGTCGCCAAATTTGGCGACAAATCCATTTCTTCCCTTCTTGGAGGTTTTTAATGCGTTTTTAAGGGAAAATTAGGCTATTTTAACACTAAAATGACTAGAAATGCAGAAAATTAGCATTTTATCAACTTACAAAGCCTCGTTGAAAGAATTTATGGAAAAGTAAATGCAATTATTTATAATTCCGTATCACTTTATATGATATACAGATAAGTATACAAAGAGAGATAGAGCAGGGGGTTGAGGGAGGCTGCAGCCCCCCCCCCCCTCAGGAATGTATCTGATTATGATAACAAGTCTATCGAATCAATATATACTGTTATATAATAAGGAATAAATAAAAATGACCTATTGAATAGTGTCTGATAGAAATAGGACGTTGAGGCTCCTGATCTGCAAATCCACTAGTTTAAATTTTTATTTTAATTTTGCAAAATTATTTCTCACAATTGCACTAAAAGAGGACCCTAGCCAAAAAGTTCAGAACTTTATTTTCACACTAAATTTAGATTCACAAAACTATATATACATTTTTCACAAAAACAAGACATTGTCTGAAGAATTATGACAGATCCCTACATTAATTCAACTCTTCCCCCTCCTCCCCCAAGAAAAACATCGAAATAATTTCTACATTCTGTTTATTATTTGACACATTCTGTAAAGAATTGTGAATTTAAAAAAAAAAAAAAAAAAAAAATCAATATTTACTATTATTTTTTTTTAATTTTAAACTTTAATCTTAAAAAATTATTTTTTATTAATTATTTATAATCAATCAAAAATACATGCACTCAATTATTCTTTGTCTCACTTTTTTATTATATCCCACAATATGGAAAAGTGTTTCATAGTTTATATAACCTGCATGATTTAACTTTGTTTCTCAAATAACATTAATTCAATCATTCTCTGACTCATTCTAACTTTTTACTGTATGATAGTTTAAATTAATATGTAGTAATTAATTAATAAATAATTAAATTTGGTATAATTTCATAATTCATGAATGATATATGATTTTACTTTATTTTTTTAATTATATTAATTCAACCATTCTCTGGCGATTAACTTGGCGATATTCAACTAGAAAGCAGCTAATCCCATGCAATCATGACTAAGATAACATCAGTTTGGTGATCTTTCAGTCATGTTTTAGGGGAAATGAAAACTTCCATGATTTTTGAGTGTTTTTACAAAATTCCTTGATTTTTCCATGATTTCCCTGATTGTCACCACTTTGGTGATTAAACATATAGGTTGCGTGAGGTTAAATTAAATAATGAAGAATCATCCAACTTCATAAATTAATATGACTCCTTTAGAAAAATAGAATTTTATTTACACACAATAAAACAACCACGGCAAGCGCCGGTATATCTACACCGCTCTCGGAGAGGCGAAGAGAGAGAGAGAGCTCTTGGATGCGCGTGCACACATCTGATGGGACGGAGAGAGAGAAGCGTGTTGTTTACAAAACGAACGCTCTCCGCTACACCACCCTGAAAAAATTTTAGAATTATCTTTTGCTGACTAAAATTTAAATTTCCTTTTTCAATTATTACTATTACAAAAATTTTATATATAATGTGTTACATTGTTTAATACATTTCATATAAAGAAAATTAAAAATTATCAAGTTAGATGAAAAGCAAAAGATTGCCTTTTAATCTACTTTTGAATTAAATTAACCTAATGTTAATTGAGTATTTTAAAATTATATTTTAAATATTTACTATAAAGCACTTTGTTTATTTACTTTTTTAAATAAAAGAAAAATTTGGACAGGAAACTGAATTTAAGAGCTAAATTTTTAAATGGAAAAATATAATTTATCCATAAAACACAAGAAAATTATGAGCCTGTACGTACTGTCATCTAGCGTAGTTTAGTTTTTTAAGTGTTGCCCTGTCTAACATAGGAATTCTGTACTCTCAGAAGGCATTTATAATATGGTAATGATGAAATCATTACTATATAAATATATATATTTGTTTTATAAGCTTAATTACAGTGCATTGTTGTTTCCATTGATGAACAATGTCTATCACAATGAAGGTAGTTTAAAAATCTTGATAAAGTAATTTATTTATAGTATTTACTTGTTATCAATACTCTTTTTTTTTTTTTTTTTTTTTATCTTTTTAAATCTTTCTTCAACAATTTGCTTGTCTTCAAAAGCATGAATTTCAATTTTCTAAAAGTAATTTTTTTTCTTTTACTCTACAAGAATAAATTCCAAAGCACATTGCATTTTCACTACTTTATACTGTTTTAAAAAGAGTTCACTTCCTTAAAATAATGTCATATTTAAAAGTTTCATTGTCATGATGTAAACTCATTAAATTATGTTTCAATAGTTATTTTTCAAGTATATTACAATGTGAATATGATCAAATAATAAAAATTGCATTTTTAAATAAACCTGCATCAAACAAATAGATGCAACAAGATAATTGAATGATGTATATATATATGTATACTCCCAGTGGCAGAAGCACGGCAACATAGTCATGGACACAGAAAAACGGCTTGCAGAGAGTTTTTGACTGCACTTATTAAAAAAAAATAGTCTGCAATTTTCGGACACTCTTTGTCTGCACTAATAAAAAAAAATGCCTGCAATTTTCGGACAGTCTTTGTCTGCAGTCATAGAAAATTGTCTGCAATTTACAGACATTTTTCACCTGCGACAATGCGCTACCAATGTATGACGTCTTAGACGCTCTCTTGTAGGAACTCTAGAGCCCTCCTATAGGTGTGCCTTGGTAGGAACACACAAAACAGTGCTTAACAACGACAACCTAGGAAGCCTAGATCTCCCTTGATAGACAGCATTATGCATGTATTCTTTTCTCCTGTTACCGAGATTCTATGGGAACATAGGAAAGTGCTAATTTCATTTAAAACTGCTCCAAAACTTCTCCTTCACTTAAAAATTCACTTATAAAAAATTTCTGTAGCAAAACTAAAACTAATACTTTTATTATTTATAATTTATATTGTGTTGTGTCAAACATTGCTATAAAATATTTAATTGAATGAGTTCAACTTATTATTTTATAATTGTTTATACTATATTGTTGTTATGCTGTAGAAATGCATAACATCCTTAAAGTCATTTACAAAATAAACCATTAGGATAGAGAATCCTCAAATAATTTGCAAAATAAAAAATAGTTAAATAATTAAAAATATTCGGTTTATTTAAAGCATTTTGTATGCTACTAAAATCTTAATTAAAAATGAAAATGATATTTTAGAAATATTTCTCTATCTGTTTAAAAATTCTATTTAAAATTTGGTAAGTTTAAGCTCCGCGGCAAACAATTGTTGTTAGATCCAAAATAAATACAAATTAAAATAATTTTTTAATAGCTTTTGAATATTTTATGTAGATTAAAATGAATCAGCCTTTTTAATGATGAAATTTGGTATTAATATCATGTATTATTGTCTAATATTTATTTATTTATCATTAAAACATATTCAATGGCTTTTCCTAACTTTAGAGTTTTCTGGAAAGTTAAACATAGCCATTTTCATTTTCAGTCGATATAGTTTTTTTCCCTCTTTCTGTTAGAGCAATCAGATGAGTCATATCCGTCCAGATGCGATTGTGGCGTGGAATGGCTTTCAAAAATGAGAAGTCTATTGTACACCCGGGGCTCTGATTGGCTCAGAGTTCCGGGTAGATTTTGAATCCTGGAGCAAAAAATATCGAATTTCATCAGTTAAACAGTGATAGCAGGGTGAAGAGTATAATGAGAGTTCAGCAGGTTTCATCCCCGTTTTTTCGGGCAGCCGTGCCAGTGCTTGCACACATCTTGGATGGAGCTTCTCAGTTTTTGTCAATCTCCAAGAAGGAAATATGTGGATGCGAATTTACAACGAAATACTCGTTTAACAGCCCTCTTTACTTACCGTCAACAGAAGCCCGAGCCAATGTTATTCTATGGGGAAATTTTCTTTACAAATAACTTATTAACTAATACATATTTTTAAATTCTGTTTTCACATGCAGAAAATTTCCAACTGTTAAATTGACGGACCTTTTTTAAAAATGTATTTTTTTTATATTTTATTTTGAAATTGCAAAATGAAAAAATTTCACATATTGAAAATTCGTATTTTGCAGCTTCAAAATAAAATATAAAAAATTTTAAAAATAATTTTTTAAAAAAGGTCCGTCAATTTAACAGCTGGGAATTTTCAGAATGTGAAAACAGAATTTAAAAATATGTATTAGTTAATAAGTTATTTGTAAAGAAAAATTTTTCATAGAATAACATTTGCTTCGGCTTCCGACGGCGGTGAGTAAAGCAGGCCCTTAATATCTTTCCATCATACATTAGAAACCTCTTAGTATTCTTCGATCTGTGGTGGAGATAAAAATGCTCAAGTGCAACTTCATAGCTTGAAGAATTTTTGTATGCCATCGTATAACTTTCTTTCAACTTAAAGTTACTTCCTTCCTACGTCTATGTGTTAGTAAAACTTAAATGGAGTGAAGACTTCAGTAAAACATAAGAAATGCTGCTCTTCTAATACAATAACTTAACTTGAAGATATTGAATGACATCTTTTAACTTTCTACTTATAGTTAATTCCGTGCTACGTGAATGTGCAAATAAAATTTATAAGGTTGCAAATACAGTAGAGAGTCAAAAATCCGTACAGCTCAGGACCAGAAGTTGTGCGGATTTTAGGATTTTGTGGATTTCGGGGCCCATAAAAAATGATTTTCACTTTGAATAATAAAAACAGAATATTATTCAAACTAAACACATACTAGTGAATAATAACACTGAATATTTAATTACTAGGTACATAAGAATAATAATGAACATTAACAAAAATATATAATGAAAACAATAAATAAAAATGAAAAAAAAAAAAAAAATTGTCAAACTTAGATAAAATCTGTTCACACGTAGCTAATTTTAAACTGAACTTGACCTGCATGATTTATTTATTTTTTTATTTATTGTAAATAGTAGTAACACAAATTTATTTTTCTACGAATTTTATTGAGTTCTTCCTTACAAATTATGCCTTCATCAAAAAGCATTTAAAAAAATTAGTTTGTTATTATTTACCTGATTGATATCATCATATCACAATAATCATTATTTTCTTTTGATGAATTTAATATACTGTCAATAATTTGATTAGCAGCAACTTGGATCTTGCAGTCTTTCATATTATTATTTTGTTTTTCTTTTTTGTAATCATAAAATGCAAACATAAAATTATTATTTAAGATCTTTTTCAAAAATTCTGATTTCCAGTTTTGTAATTTATTAATAGTGAATTTCATTGTTTGTATCTGACAAGTTGTGCGGATTTCGGACTTCGGCAGATTTCTGGCTCTCTACTGTACATACCTACCGTTGTCGCTTCAGGGACATTTATTCTGACCAAAAAATTGACACCACAATTACACGGGATATAAAAATATCATTGTACAACCTGTTGTTGGAAACAACACCCGATCCGTATATCTTTTTTTTATGCTATGTATGTAAAATCTCAATGTTACAAGAGCATATTATAGATGTCTATTTTATTAGATGCTGTATTGCAGGTGGCCACCCAAATGTTATGCAAAATAATCTACAAAATAAATTATCATTTTTCTGAAGTTTGGTAAGTCCTTTTATTATTTTCTTCCTTGTATCTGTTTATTTTACTTTAGATGATATTCAGTTCATTGGAGAGTGCCAAGAAATTTATTCGTAGAGTAAGTTCATGGCCATATTTAAATTAATTAACGATTTACTTTGTTAATTTATTAGTTGATATCTTAATTGAAACTAGATAATCTAAAATTACATTAATAACTTAACGAATTAAATTAAATAAAATACTGAGATACACTTTTTTATCTAACAATTGTTCTGTAGTAAAATTGTATTCATGTATTGTTGCACAAGATCACATTGTTGTTAAGTTTTTTTTTAAATAAATTTATTATCCCTTATTTTTATTAATTTTTTATTTAATTATTTTTTGCTACATTTTTTGCTTATAACAAGAATGGGTTTCAAACAAATTTACAAAAATTGCAGAAAAATTGACAAAACATTATTCTGTAAGATGCATACATTTAATTTCACTAAAAAACAAATATTTGTAGTAAATAATTTTATTGTGTATGTATGAAAGATGGAACTATTTTTTTTATTATAGTTTCAAACTAGATAATATACTGTAACGTATGTCAGAAATTCATTTGAATCAAGTAAAAATTAAGAATATTGTCATCAAAAGAATAGTTCATATATGTGTAATCCCTCCCCCCATGCCTTAAGACTTGCTACCTCAAAAGGGATTTTTCATAAAAATTATCTTTTCAAAGTAGTTGTAATAATTGGATCACCAATACATGAGAAATACAGAACCCTTTATGGACTTGTAACTCTTAGAAAGACCTAACATTTAGCTCATTCTTTCAATGACAATTTTCTTAATTTTTATGTCATTCAAATGAACTTTGACAGAAGTTACCCTGCATATTTAACTTTAAACATATGTAATTATAAAAAGTATTAGCTTTTACGCATGTACAGTAAAAGTATTTACCACAAATGCTCATATGTCAGCAAAAATTACACAGTGCATTTTATGTTCAGAGTAATGTTTTTCTAATGTTTTTTTCAATTCTTCTGCAAGTTTTGTAAAAATTTTTTGAAATCCATTCTTAATTCTTATATGCAAAAAACTTGTAAAAAAATTAATAAGTTTAGGAAAAAGAAAAAAAAAAATTATATATAATTCTGTGCAATTCCTACAACAGAACATACAAATATTCTAAATAGTAAGTGAAATCATGTGTTAAAGTTACAAATCATTTTTTTTTTTTTTTTTTTTTTTTTTTTTTTATGTAAAATATTTTTGCTCTTCTTTAATTTGTGGTTGGTCCTTTAATTGCACTTCTGACTAAATAAATCGTTACTAGAAAGTGTGAGTCTAAGAGTAAGAATGTCCTTTGTACGTTTGAAGTTCAAAGCCATTTTGTTTAGTATTTCCTTAGAAAATATAAAAAATGTGAACAAAAATTCTAATGATATAATCACCTACTGTATATCTTCACCAGCTATTGGAGCTAAAAGTCGTACTTCCTCCCTATGAGGCACTCCTAATAACGGAAGATGCAACCCTCATGCCTTAAAATAAGGTAGTTCCACTACCGGGGCTCAGAATTTCCGAGTGGCACATGACAACAACAACAAAAGAAGTCCTGTTTGCTGCCAGAAATTTTGTGTAATTACAGAAAATACTCAAAAATTATAAAAAATTATGTTGATAGAACATATTTTTCTGTATAACAGAAAAATTCTGGCAGCAAACAGGATTTTTTTTTTTTTTTTTAACAGTGTGGCTACTTTTAGAAGCTCTTAAAAGCAGATTATTTTCTCTAAAATCATTATTAAATAATTAAGGAGAGCCATTTTTTGCAGACGCTTTTCTTCAGCATAGTTTTTTTTAACCTTTCCCAGCAAAGCTGAAAAGTATTTATGACTTCAGTTTGTTGCTAACTTCAGACATGGTACAAGCTAACAGAAAAAAAGACTGAACTTTTCACGACCCCCGTCCCCCTCTCAAAAGTGGTATCAGGCAACTGACACAATATAAATTTTTCAATAATAAAAATAATGTTAAATCTGATTGCATACATGTACACACAATAAACAAAATCGGAACAATAAATCTTATATTGAATATCATATTAATTATAATTAAAACTAGCTGGAACCCGTCGACTTCGACGGTCACTTTATTGACCGTAATGTTTCAAAAATCGTCGTATCATTATTTAAATGTATTTCAAGTTAAAACATCTAATATAATTTACAAAATTTTACTTAAAAAGAAAAGAAATTCGGAAAAATGGTTATAAATTGAAATACTATATATGACATCACTTTCTACAAAGTACTGTCAATGTGACGTCAAACTGACTCCAAATAAAACAGTTGCTATCTTTTATTTTCTGTTTCTTTTAATACTAAGGCTACATGTTAGCTGACTCGCCCGGCGTTGCCCGGACCCATGATAATAACCTTAATTGAACCTTAAATTTGTATGATTTTATATCTTTAACTCGATTTTGTTTGAATTTCTATTTTTAAATAAAGGCATCGCGAAAAAAATAATCAGCTGTAACAAAAAAATTACCTCGAACCAAACGAAACTCAGTCTTGTGACACCGGTGTCTGCGGCAGCACATACGTGAGCCGCTAATAACGTAAAAAAAATTCCCAAAAATTAACCTGCAACCGAAAGAACCCGCCTGGTGTTGGCCGGCCCATGATAATAACCTTAAATGCACCTTGAATTTGTATGGTTTTATATCTTTAACTCGATTTCCTTTGATTTTCTATTTTTAAATGAAAACATCACAAATAATAATAATAATAATAATAATAATAATCTGTAACAAAAAAAAATTACTTCAAACGGAATGGAACTCGGATTCGTATCCCAGTGCATGTGGCACGTATATGCAGGCCGCTATTAACATGAAAAAATTCTCAAAAATTAACCTTGAACCGAACGAACCTCTGACTCGTGTTACCGCTGCCTGTGGCTGCGGTACCGTATAGCAGTCATACTACGCAAGCACTGCAAAATCCACTTTCCTCCAACAGGGAGCGCAGTATGTTGTATACGAACATCACCAATCACTTTGAATTTCCAAGACCTTTCAAATAAGGTGTCACATGGTGGTGTCAACTGCAAAATCCTTTAGTTGCACTTTCCACTGCAAGGGGGCGCAGTTTGTTCTGTACGAACATCACCAACGGTGAGGAAATACCAAGACCATTAAAATAAGATATAACATGATAGGGTCTAGTACAGAATCACCTAGTTCCATTTTTCACCACCAGGGGGCGCACTATATTGTATACAAACATCCCCAATCACCTTGAATTTCCAAGACCTTTCAAATAAGGTGTCACATGGTGGTGTCAACTGCAAAATCTTTAGTTGCACTTTCCACCGCCAGGGGTCGCAGTTTGTTCTGTACGAACATCACCAACGGTGAGGAAATACCAAGACCTTTAAAATAAGATATAACATGATAGGGTCTACTACAAAATCACCTAGTTCCATTTTTCACCACCAGGGGGCGCACTATATTGTATACAAACATCCCCAATCAACATGAAATTTCAAGACCTCTATCACCAATCGCTTTGGATTTCCAAGACCTTTTAAATAAGGTGTCACATGGTTTTGTCAACTGCCAAATCCTTTAGTTGCAGTTTCCACCGCCAGGGGGCGCACTGTGTTCTGTACGAACATCACAAACGGTCAGGAAATACAAAGACCTTTAAAATAAGATGTAAAATGATAGGGTCTACAGCAAAATCACTTAGTTCCATTTTTCACCACCAGGGGTTGGACTATACTGTATACAAACATCCCCAATCGACATGAAATTTCAAGACCTTTAAAATGATGTGCTACATGTGTGGGTCTAGAACGGATTTCCCTCTCAAACTAATTTCCCCCCTTTCCCCTCCCCTCCAAATCTACTTTCCCCCTTTTTTCCCCCTTTAAAATCGAAAATTCCAAATTCGCAGATATTGATTTTTTAGTATTCGACTCTAGTCCCCATGTGTACAATTTCTTCCCCGTGAAGTAATTTGTAGCTTAGTTAAGCTCGTAAACGTGTTTTTAACCCGAAACGGGTGGGAAACGGTTTCCCACCCGTTTCCCCCCCCCTTCGACTTTTTTGTATTTTTCTCTTCTCATAGTACATCTACAGACCAAGACCTTTTTTTAGACACCTGAACCAAATTTTTACACCAAGTAGTTCTCTCAATATAGTGGAGACAGACAAAAACATGTTTCAAATTAATATATAGATTTTTTCATGTTGCCACACTGTAAAAAAGGATCAATAATTAAAAAATAAAATGATAACGCGTGAACTTTGATTTTATAAGGCAATAAAAATTCAGATAAACTCGCTGTATTGTTGCATTTCCGAAAATGACGTCATTCGTTTTTAACCCAAACGGGTGGGAAACGGTTTCCCACCCGTTTCCTCCAGGGGGGAAACGGTTTCCCCCCTGGAGGGAAACCATTCGACTTTTTTTTATTTTTCTCTTATCATAGCACATCTACAGACCAAAACCTTTCTTTAGACACCTCAACCGAATTTTTACACCTAGCCGTTCTCTCAATATAGTGGAGACAGACAAAAACATGTTTCAAATTAATATATAGATAGTTGTAAGTGCTTAAAAAACAGACAAAATTATTACATATCCTTGAAAATAAGTTTATTCTATAGAAGCATTGTTTGCTGGGGCAATTGATTAGCAAAATAATGTAGTTCAAGTTCATTAGGAAAACGCAGTTGAAGTGCTATTTCTTTTTCATTTTCTCCAAGTTTAATTTGACATTTCTTGGAAAGCCAATTACATAGAAATTGCTAATAATATATTGCACAAATTCAGGCTGACTCCCCCCCCCCCTCCCTACACATGTCCAAAAAGTTTTAATGCTCATTTGCATTGATCCCAAGAATAATAATTTTCAAGCTTAAAAAGGCTGAAAAGTAACATGTCTGTAACTTCCATAAATAATCCTAGAATATATTGAAATTGATATGTTTATTATTCCCTATTGATACTGGTATAACCATACTGTTTTTTAACCCTTTTGCTACCAGTTTTTTCCTTTCAAATAATAAAGTGAATTAGGGCTTTAGTATGCCAAATAAAATAGAAATAGCAATATTCTGTCCAAAAAAAAATTAACTGTAGAGCCAATTGTGGTAGCGGGATATATATATTCCACTTGTCTTTCTTAGATGGTACACATGTGTCCCAGTAGTATTGAGGTAACAATATAAAATACAGTGAAAAGTTCAGTTTCCTAGATCTAAATTACTTTTACACTATTTTTGAAATAATTTTATTAAAAGACATCTATTCAACATTATTCATGCATTTCTATGTATGGTACATTGCAAAAATGTTTTTGCAGAGTGCAACTTCATATATGACACACAGTTTTTGTTTCGGTTTCTTTATTTTTTTTGGATTGGCGGACTTGTTGGCCCTTCTAATGGCAAATTATCTCTAACATTCAACATCAGTTTTGCTGCATTTGACAGTCGACCTTTCAACCGTACTAGGAAGGACAGGCTGAAAACAACCTTTCAACGCCTTTGGGACATACACCCCGCAACAAAAAGATTAGGTACAAAGGGTTTTTTCTTTGATTTTTCATAAAATAACATTATCTAAATTGTGCTTGTCATTTATTATTATTATCATAAAATAACACTTTTCCCGGACTAACTTTTGTTGTAAGACTCATTTAGAAAAAATTTAAGATTAAAATTTTTCTAATTTAAGACTACACACCGCGACAAAAAGATAGGAACAAAGGTTTTTTTTTTTTTTTTTTTTTTTTTAATATGAATATTTTGAATATAATTCAAATATTTAATATTTTTGATATGATAATATTTTGTTATGATAATAAATGACCAACGCAATTTAGATAATGTTATTTTATGAAAAATTTTAAAAAACCCTTTGTTCCTATCTTTTTGTCGCGGTGTGTAGTCTTAAATTAGAAACATTTTAGTCTGAAAACTTTTCTAAATGAGTCTTAAAACAAATATTAGTCCGGGAATAGTGTTATTTTATGATAATAATAAATGATAAGCACAATTTAGATAATGTTATTTTATGAAAAATCAAAGAAAAAACCCTTTGTACCTATCTTTTTGTTGTGGGGTGTATATGTCCTAGTGGGGTTGAAAGGGTTAAGAAGTCCTTACAGTGGTAAAATACATCTGAATGTTACACAGATAATGGGTAAGTAGAGTTGGAAAGTATCTATTCAAACCCCACATGAATTTTCTCTTATTCAGTGAAATAAAGCTAAAACTGAAATAAGAGATAGTTCCTTATAACCATATAACTAACTCTTCAATCCTTATAATTATGTAATTAGCTCAAAATTAAGACAAAAGCATAAATTTATACAAAAAAGTGTAAAATATTTTATTTACAGAAAGTGTATACAAATATACCAAAAAACAAATTAATATAAAAACATATATACTTTTTATTATAAAACAATATAGATATTAAAATTGCAACTCCCTTTTTAAAAATAATTAGCCTCTGAATATAAAAACAAATCACTGGCATTATAATAATCTTAAGTACAAATATATCATATGCATTTATTTAAGAATATGGCAAAATTTTTTCTTCCCCCCTTCCCCATCTATTTCTTTCAAATCCAATCTATAATAACTTGACAAATTTAAACACATTTAAAAATAACTAGCTTTTAAATACAAAAATAAATCACTGGCATCATAACAAACTTAAGTACAAATATAATTATATCATATGCATTTATTCATAAATATTGCAAAAATTTTTCCTAAGCCACTTCCCCAATTATTTTCTTTCAATCTATAATAACTTGACATATTTAAACACATTTAAAAATAAGCACTTAAAAATAACTAGCTTTTAAATACAAAAATAAATCACTGGCATTATAATAATCTTAAGTACAAATATAGCAGATGCATTTATTTATGAATATGGCAAAATTTTTTTCTTGCTCCCTTCCCCATCTATTTCTTTCAAATCCAACCTATAATAGCTTGACAAATTTAAACGCATTTAAAAATAAGTAGCTTTTAACCCTAAAAGGCACCCAGTTCCATATGTGGAACACTGACTTTAATCGTTCCTATAGCCATAAAATTATTAGTAGTGACATCTCTTGACATCTTGATAGAAGCTACTGGCATTTAGCAATGTAGTAATACGAATCTTTACCTAAAGATGTCGTTCGTGTTTTTGTTATAGTGCACTCAGTGTGAAATTTGAATGAAAGTGATACGTTAGTCGTTTGTCTGAATTCAAAAATAAAAAAAGAGTAGTTATTGAACAGTTTTGACTCGGGAAAAAAAATAGTGTGTGTTATAACGAAGTGTATATTTTGCAGAGGTAAGTTTTTTTTTTTTTATATTACAATAGTAAATTTATTAGTAAATCATATTTTTATGTATGTTCCACATACGGTACGTTGAGCTAAAATGTTGATTTTTCCGTAAAATATGGTTTTATTTTTATAAGTTTTCCCTATCTTCTGATCACTAATTACAACCTATATATTTTTGTTGTGCACTTAAAAATTGAGCCTTGTAAGGTTAAATATAAAAATAAATCATTGGCATTACAATAAACTTAAATACAAATATAATTATATCATATGCATTTATTCATGAATATGGCAAGAATATTTCCTTGCCCTCTCCCCCTTTTTTTTTTTTTTTTTTTTTTTTTTTATTCAAATCCAATCTATAATAACTTGGCAAATTTAAACACATTTAAAAATAACTAGCTTTTAAATATAAAAATAAATCACCAGTATTAAACCACATTTTAAATGTAAATATATATTTTAAAATTAATACAATGGTACTTTTTACCTGGCTCCCATTTACTATTTTAAAGTCAGTATAAAACAATTTGTTAAATTAAAAAACTTATTATTATAACTATTATCATTTTAAAAAATCTTATAAGTACTGGTTGTTTATGTGTATTTCCTTCCCATATTTTCAATACAGTGTTAAGTTTAAATTGCTAGGCACTTATTTCATTGTATACATATCTTTAATTGAATCATTTATTTGCCTTTTA
This sequence comes from Salticus scenicus, assembly GCA_963930645.1. Classification (NCBI taxonomy): domain Eukaryota; kingdom Metazoa; phylum Arthropoda; class Arachnida; order Araneae; family Salticidae; genus Salticus; species Salticus scenicus. The sequence continues at coordinate 70,103,854 of OZ005660.1, read as the reverse complement.
AGAACTTTTTTTTCCTTCAATAATATTCTTTAATAAACATAAATGCTCTTCTTTTTATATAGAAAATAAGATTTTTTTTTCAACTTCATATTTTACCTCTTCTTTCTTACTTTTTCTCCAATCTCAATCTAAAATCCCTCTGTAGCTGCTTAAGTCAATATCAATCAATATGACCATTTAGCTACCAATGAATACATAGATAACATAGAAATAGAACTACATTTTTTCCAAACACCTCATAATTTGAAGGCTCAAGATGGAGAACGGAATGTGTTATGTCCATGAGACTTTGTCTTATTCCACTTTATGTAACCTTAAATTATAACTTTGATTTCATAACAGGCTGGAGATATTTATAATATGAATCATGTACCTAGAAAAGAGACAAGAAAAAACAAAAGAGATGTTAAAAAGACAAAGTTTATGTATACTAAATCATTGATTAACTACAATCAGAGCTGACTATTGCATAGGCACTCGGTGCCTGTAACCATTGGCATGAAATTTCCATAGGGCACAAAATTTTACTGATAGAGTAGAGCGACGATTATCTGGATCGATCAAAGAGCATTTTTCCTTCTTTCCTCCCCCCCCTCCCCCCCCAAAAAAAAAAAAAAAAAAAAACATGAAAATCGGTTTTTATCTTTAGATTCCATAAAGACGGTCGAAATTGCTCCTTTTGTCCCCCACCCCTACACTCGCTTTTTTCCGCCCAGTTTCAGTGAGAGGGGAGAGTGGAAAGGGCTGAATGAAAGGATTAGGATTTTTCTTTTTCCCAGAATTAGAGAGGGTAGAAATGCATTTCCTGATTCATTTTCTTTTGACTGGCTTCTTCACTGAATTAGCACACGGACACCGCAATGGGCAATTTAGTGCATCGGTGATTTAAAAAAAAATACAGTATCAATTGTATCGGGCCACGTGAATAAAATGAGGGGACAGGGAATGTTCTTCCTGGAAATTCCATCCATTTGGCGATAAAGGACAATCGACTACTGTCGCTTAGTCACTTGCACATTTTATAAGTTGTCCAATTATCCGGATTTTTCATTAACCGGATTGGCCTCTGTCCTGACCGATCCGGATAATTGGGGCTCTACTGTAGTTAAAAATATATGCAGAGTTTTTGAATTTTTAGGGACATATTTAAAATCTGGACACTTATTTTGACATTCAGCTATAAGTATGCATACACTAAATATTTTTTTATTTAAACTTTCTTTGCTTTTACTTGTTATTAAAGTAATATTAATGAATGTCAATGATTATCTATATAATATTTCTCCAATGTGGACCAGTTATGATTAAATTTTGTCCAAGTAATACGATAGTGATTTAAGGTGTTATCTGATTAGTTAATCCAGACCCAGACTCAAAGTTTAAATTCAGCTGCTAGAGATTTCACTTTCAGCTACAAAAATTTAATACACTTGAAATGCATATTTTCTTAAAGAGATTAAAAAAATATTACCTTTTTGTGCTGAAACATATACCGAAATTTAGCAGTATATTTGGAGGAATTTAAAGCCAGTTTTCACAGCATTTCATGATGACTATTCGGCAGGACGGTGGTGTGGTGCCATCTATTACATTTTTCATTCATTATGAATAGAATGGGCATTATTTCTTTTTATTTCTTTTGTAGATACATTAACTTTGGAATTTCTGTTACGTATGATGATATGGTTAGAGTTCTGCATCGGGTCGGGTAACCTGATTTTATCTGAACCCAACCCGACCCACTGTTCAGGTTGGGTCGACTACATTTTTTTCTTGCGGGTCGGGTTGACTGAATTTTTTTTACTGCGGATCGGGTTTAGTTTTATCTTAATAAAGTAGAAATTTGTTTACTCTATATACCCAAGATGAATATACGCTTACCTAAATTATCATAGTAAAATAAACATCCATATCCGACTAAAGCAATGAACAACAACAAAAAAAAAAGTAAGAAAGAAAAGAAAATTAAAGAAAGCAATTATTATTTAAGCTGTATGATTCATCTATTTTGATTACTTACATCCTTACAAAATAGATTGTGAATTTTTTCTCTTGCAGATGTTTTTAAGAAGTTATAGGAATGTAGATTTAGATGAGTTTAGTTGGCGTCTGCAACATATTATTTTAATATTATTCTGTGTGTGATAAGAATTAAACAATAAAACTACAAACACTAAGCTTGAAACCTATTTTTGTACACTTGAAGTACTCACATAAATAGTTAAAAAATATTATTCATCCATTTTTCAGATTTTTTAATTTTTAACTTAGTTATAATTTAGTATTAGTAATTATATTTTTAATTTTCTTTTTAAATGATTTACCATACACACAGAGAGCAGTGTGACAATTAAAATTTACTTTATTTTATAATTTAAAAATGATTTCCATGATTTTATCAATTTTCATTTAGTTTCGGGTCAAGTTAAAGAAACTGAGTTTCGGGTATAAAGAAATCGGGTTCTGGTCGGGTGTAGGTTGTCAAAAATTCTTTAGTGCAGGTTCGGGTCGGGTTCACTCTACATATAGTATTTTTATTTTGCCAAATTTTAGCAAATAATTGATTTTCAATAAGAATAATTTAATTCTAAGAATTTTTAACTTATAGCGGAAAAACTTATTTTTTAAAATTGAAATTATAATGAAAACATCAAACATTTAAATCTTTTATTTGGTGGTGAAGAGTGGGGGGGAGGAGAAAAACTGAAAATTTCCAGTGATTTTATTTATGAAACAGTTCTGAAAATCTATTACGCAGATGTTCTGAGAGGGAAAGACTTATAATACAATAGTTCTATTTATAATATGGATATTACTTATCAGTATATCATTATTCTTCTGTTTGTAGTTGTAGGTTGTATTGTCCTAAATTTATGTAAATATGAGTTAGGGTCTGTCAAGGAAGATTTAACGTAGAGAGAAATATCTCCTTCAAATAGATATAATTGGTCTTAACAAAGCAGTTCTAACACTATTTTTAGTAGTTAGGAAGTACATGCTAAAATTCTTATAAGGAAATTATTAATTTAATAATTAATATAGTGGTCCATAGCTTTCTTAATAGTATATATGGCATGAACAAAAAAATGCTTACTTGGAAAAATTTAAGATAGGAGAAAACATTAAAAAGTTAAATGATTGTATTTGAGGCGTGAATAAGCAACTAATTACACTGCTCTGCATGAAAATTGCCCCCAACATAATTTTTGCAAATTCTTATGTAAAATGGCCTCCTGAATCTGAATATGACATCCATTTGCCCTATCACCCACTGTTTTTTAGCCCCCTATATTTATCACTTTTCGATAATTTTATGGCTATAAATTTGATTTTTACAGGGGAAAAGGATTATTCTAACTGTTAAATATATTCTGAGGGGTTACAGAGTTGGAAGCTTCTAAAACATGAATATTTGCGGCAAGGAGGGGGAAGGGGGATTTGCCACTGAAATTATGTATTACATTTCTTATATTTTTTAAATCTATTATTAATGTTATTCATTAAACATTATATTTTTTTGTTTTTATGTGTTAAATTAATTCTTTTTCATTATCCAAATCAATTTTATGGCTATAAAATTGCTGAACAGTGATAAAAATTGTGGCAGGGGGTGGTGTCCCGAGAAAACGGTGGGTGAATTGGCAAAATGGGAATCATATTCTGATTCAGGAGGTCATTTTACATACGAATCAGCAAGAATAGTATCAGGGCTTGAAAAAAAAATTTTTTTTTTTTCAGTGCAGTGTTACCAGACATACATTTAGCATGAAATTCACCATTACCAAAGGGAATAATAAAAACAGATTTTTTTCGGACATGGTACAAGCTTACAGAAAAAAAGGCTGAACTTTTCACGACCCCCCCCCCTCTCAAAAGTGGTATCAGGCAACCGACAGAATATAAATTTTTCAATAATAAAAATTATGTTAAATCTGATTGCATACATGTACACACAATAAACAAAATCAGAAATATAAATCTTACATTAAATATCATATTAATTATAATTAAAACAGTTGTAAGTGCTTAAAAAACAGATAAAATTATTACATATACTTGAAAACAAGTTTATTCTATAGAAGCATTGTTTGCTAGGGCAATTGATTAGCAAAAGTAGTTCAAGTTCATTAGGAAAATGCAGTTGATTGAAGTGCTATTTATTTTCATTTTCTCCAAGTTTGAATTTAACATTTCTTGAATGCCAATCACATAGAAATTGTTAATAATATAATGCACAAATTCTGGCTGACCTCCCCCCCCCCCCCCCACATGTCCAAAAAGTTTTAATGCAGATTAGCATTGATCCCAAGAATAATAATTTTCAAGCTTAAAAAGGCTGAATTCAGCCTTAAGGCTGAAAAGTAACATGTCTGTTTTTTAGGGGGTGAGTAGCAAAAAGGGTGCTATTCTTTTGATGAAAAGGCAGGCAGAGGGCAGCACCCTCCTGAAACAGTTTGGGGAACACTTAGACATATGGTTTAAATCTCCTAGTTTTTAACTCTAACTCATCCATGTTCAACTTTTATGAATAAAATTATTAAATAAAACCTTTTATTAGGAGAGGAATAATTGTTGAGGTAAAAAAACAGAAAGAAATTCTTTATTTATTTATTTTTTTTTTTTTTGTCAAATACTTTTAGCGGGCCTGTTTGCCAGTTGAAAATTATATCAATAAAAATCAACTATAAAAATCATTAGATTTTTGTTACCGATAGATGAACAAAATTATTTATTTTCAACTTTGGGTGGATGTGGGGTACAATCCACCCTCTTCTAATGCTCACTGATAGTTTTTTTAAATTTCAGTCATTCTAATAGGGCACGAAAAATCATAAGAACAGTAGGCACAAAAATTTGACAGTTGGGCCCTGATTACAATACTATAATAATGTTAACCATCTCATGAATGGCTGTATCTCATGTTTCATGATTTTACAGGAGATTAAATAATGTGTTTAGAACGTTTTAAATGGAGGTTCTGATATCAACCTTTCTAAAATGGTTTTTATTAGAGGGTGTTTCACTAAAACAGTTTTATTACTATGTTTTTATTAACTTCTATTCTTGTTTGTTTGTTTGTCCGGTACAAATCTTGCAATCTATTTTTAACTAACTTCCTTATTAGCTAGACATTTGAAACTTTCACAGTAGCTCAGAACCCGGTGACAACACAATACTTTGAAGTCAGATTTTTGAATAGTTTTCTTTTAATTAATTAAAATATGAAAATAATAAGCTAATAATAGCAATAAAAATAGCATTCAAATACTATTACCTATAATTTAATTGTTGCCAAAAAAAATGTACGAGTTCATTTTTTTTTTTTTTTCGACATAAAAATAAATACATTTAATTAAACATGAACCTTTATGAAATTAAACTTTTTTTTTTTTTTCATTATTATTATTAGTTTACGAAACTGAGTCCGCGTGCTTAAATATTGCTTATATATTATTTTTTATACTCGTGTATTTTATTAATGACTCATCAGAAGATTTAAAAACATGGTATATAAAAAGTTTTTTTTATCTTATAATTTTTTATCATGTTTTTATTAACTTCGATTCTTGTTTGTTTACAAATCTTGCAATTGATTTTTAACTAACTTCCCTACTAGCTAGACATATGAAACTTTCAGAATAGCTCAGAACCCGGTGACAACACAATATTTCAAAGCCTGATTTCTGAAGTTTTGATTAATTTTCTTTTAATTAATTAAAATATGAAAATAATAACCTCCTAATAGCTATAAAAATAGCCATTAAAATATTAGCTGTAATTTAATTGTTGCCAAAAAAAAAAAAATTATGAGTTTATTTTCTTTCAACATAAAAATAAATACATTTAATTAAATATGAATGTTAAAAAATTGTAAAAAGTTAAATTATGCATCTCACAAAAATTGACGTCATTATCACTTTAAAAATTTTATACGCATTTATAAAGTGCTAATGTAGTTCTACAGCTGTGATTCAACAGAAAATTTAAAAACATGGTTTATAAAAAGTTTTTTTTTTATCTTATAATTATTTCACTTAATTTACTGCCAATACAATAATATATAATGGTTTTAGAAAATATTGAAGCAAGGTTAAGTGAGATATGCAAAATTTTTACTTTTTTTAGGTACAATTATTCATGAGATGGCTGACAATAAGCTTATTCCTCATTAAAAAAAAAATAAGATAAAATTGTGCAAATTTGTGCAGTTTTACCTGTTTTTGATTCATAGGAGTCTTTTGTGCCCATTCATACAACCTCTCATAAACATTTCCGTCATAACATCCGAGAGCACTGTTCAGAACCATGTCGTGGAAATCAAAGGCATCTACTAAAGCAACTGCATTTGGACGTAAAACAGCTAACATTTCCAGCATATAATCATGCATTTTATTGATCCTATCTTCAGTTAGACCAACCTAAGATAAAAATAAGGATGTTTTTACTAGATATCAATAAAAGAATAACATTTAAGCATAATTTTTGTAGTTGATTGTTTTATTCAATACTGTAAAAGCACTTATTTTCGCAAAAATGAAGATATCGGTGATTTTGTGAGCTGAAAATTTTGCAAATTTTATATGAACAGAACCGAAAGTTGAAAAATCCTAAAGTACCTAAATATAGAACCCATTTTGCATGCGGCATTTTAAGAAACTTCCTTTAGCCCGAAAAGTTTGTCCCCCCTCCCCATCGCTCTAAAAATAATTTATGCTTATAACGGTGCTTATACATCAACTTTGACCTTGGCTCAACGTGTGCATTCCAACCAAAACAAGTTTCTTTTCTTAATCTCTTTTTTTCCACGCTCTTTATCAAACTAGGGACTTCTAAACCCCCTTTTGGACCGAAAATGTAATCACCCCACCTCCATTGCTTTTATCGGATTCGGACCGTCCATGTATGTGAGTTTTGGTAAGTGAAAATTTTCTGATTTTTTATTATTATTTGAGGCAAAAAAAAAAAAAAAAAAAAAAAAAAAAAACGAGGCTTAAATTTTTGCGATTACAGTGTGCTTGCAAAAATTAAAGCCTCGCGAAAATAAGTGCTTTTACAGTATATAATTTTATATGGTCTACGGTCATCAATTTTTAAACTATCACCTTTTTTTTTCTTTTTTTGTATTATTTAAAGGGGAGGGAAATGCATAATGATCAATTACTACAATTTGAAACATCAATGGTATCAATCTTCACTCTTAAATTTATTGCTATTATTCACTCAAGGTATGGTTATATAAGAGTTGGAATTGTTTTCTCAGGTCTTACTTTCATACAACAAACAACTGTAAAAAGCGGTTACAATGAAAAATTTCGTTTATTTCTTGTGCCGATTATTGTGTTATGGGTTTAGAATTTGCTTTGATCATTTCTATTAGCATTTTTACTCAATACCAGGTCCAGGATCTACAGCTTAAAATGAATTTCATAAGTTTTAAGCTAGAAATAAAAAGCCATTAAAAGATACGATAGAATAAAATGTTTCAAAAGTCAAATTTATTTTAACTAAATATTTTGTAAATGCAAGAGCAACATCACACTCATTGATTTTTATTAAACTAACTTTTTTTTTTTTAAATATATTATTTATATTGCAATGAAAGCTATTAGTTCATTAGAAAAATATTTGATTAAATTATTTAAGATTTATAATGTTATCAGCATTCAAAAATAGAGATCTTTGATTTTGAAGCACCCATGAATTTGAAAATAGTATATAAGTAATTATGAATGTATATCATCATATATTTCAAACTAACATTATTTAAATAATTTACTTGGAGCTAAATCGTTCTTCCTCCCTTCCCGCCTTAAATCTAGGTAGTTTCACTATCGAGGCTCGGAAATTCCGGGTGGCATTAGAAACAGCAACAACAAATACTTTATAGCATCACAAATGATTTAGATGTAAACAAAAGATTAAATTAGCTTTAATAGCTTAAAGAAGCTTTTTTTTTTTTTTTCTCTCTTTAAAAAATAAATAAATAATATATTTATTCAACTGTTTAAAAGAAAAAAATTAAGATACTTGGTTTCAAATTCCTTCTTCAATTTCCTTAAAGTATTTTACCAGAAAAGATTTGAAAAAAAAAAAAAAAACATTGCTTTACAATACTTAAGCAATCATACAAAACCAATTCAAAATAACTTACCATCATAAAATTTCCAGGCTGTTCATAGATGTTTTGCAGAAGATAAAGATAACACAACTGTGTCAAAACATCCTTCAAGCTATCTGAAACATTACTTCTTTTTACCCAGAGTACATATTTTTGTGCAATGTAATACCGCACATGAGCCTTTAAAAAGAAAAGTGTATAATTATAACAAAAATAGTTATACAAAATGCATCAAGTTAAAATTATAACAACACAGTATATCAATAACAATTTTAAGGGGGAGGGAGAGATTTCCCATTGCACTACACAGACACATACTACAATTACACTTATGTTCTCTTTAATGCTCAAAGAATGTAAAGCTTGCCTTTCTTTTTCATTATGTATACAAATAGCGACAACATCTTCTGCTTAATTTAAGATAGAGAGGTGTTTAGTGCTGCCATCCATTGTCATAGAATGAAGATGATAATTTGTTGTGTGTTCATTGCAGTGCCCGGGTCACCAATGTCAGGGGTTAATACAGATCGAGTTTACTACCGTTTATGGGTACCTTCACAAAAATCGACCTGGCAGAAAAGGTATCTTCACAAAAATCATACAGCTAAAATCGGTACTTTCACAAAAATCTTAGTCCTCCCAGCAAAATCTAAGATTTTTAATTAGCACATTTTCAAAGGAAAGTAATTCGTGCATTTCTGTTGATGCGATTTGCGAAGCAAGAATCATACAGAATGTTGGTTTTAATCTACACACAAGCGTTTGTTATGGGCGAGAAACAGTGCAGCATATGTAAACAAAACGATCCTTGTGTGTATCGGTACAGACACGCTCTGAAGTTGTGGCCATAGTGTACTGTTTGCTGATTCGTCAGGTGGTTTAACATTTTGGTGACTGTATGGTGATGTGTCTATCCTCCCTGGTACAATACATGTATACTGCAGTGATACTAATACAAATAAAAACAACTTCTGCTTACACTATCTCTACTGAACTGTTTACTTCAGAGTGAAGTAAGTTTTGGATTTTGGTTCCTGTTCTGCTATAAGCCTCACACTAGCTGCTGAGAGTTAATTTTACTATTCTACTTAGTTCAACCCCCCCCCCCCCCCATACACACAGAGAGAAAGGAAAAGAGTGCACTACAATTTTTCACAAAAATAAAATATAGTTAAGATTTTTCACAAAAATAGGTATTAAGTTTGAAATCTTAGATTGGCCCCTGAATGTTGCAATTTTTGGAATGTGATGCAAATAGAGAAGTTCATAGGCATATGCTTTGTCATGTAAAAGAAAATTGCTGATAATGACTTTTTTTTTTTTTTTCCTATATTTATTATTATTTAAATGTTTACTTAAAAAAAAAAAATTGTCTAGTTTCGACTACTGGATGATACTAGTCCACTTTAATCTGCTAATGAAATCAACAAAATTGATTTTTATAAAATAAGGGCTGCATGCATTAATTTTATTCTTAAAATATTTTCATTTATAAGTTTTCATACACTTAACAAAAAAAGAGCAAGATCCTTAGAATTTATATGCAGAATTGTACCACACTCGTTTTTTTAATCAATGATCAGACAGATTCAGAATCAAGTTCTAGACACACCTTAAAATGAAAATTTTTGCAAGGAAAAGAGTTTTTGTTAAACAAAACAGTTACTTTAAATATTACTGTGATTTTATAACATATATTTGTAAAATAAGAAAGATTAAACCAAAGTATAACTAACTAAAACATTTGAGCTGTGCCTGACTGATTTGGAAGCAGGTTCTGAAAAAAATGTATGTACTTCGTAAATGTTGTGCGACTTCTGTTACCAAATATTATACACAATAGTCAATATTACATCTTCTGATCATACTAACTAATCAGAACTTTTACCACTTTTTCTTTAATAATTAAGCAATAAATATAAAAGAGTTAACATAGCAAGTTTAAAGTCAGATAATTGACTTACGACACCCACTCCTGAGACCTAAACTTGACCAACATCATAGGATGCTTATAGATTTCCTGAAGTAACCAACTGACGCAGTGGCAGAAAGTTTTGTAGCTGTCTGCGACAGGCCTTTGAAATTTCATAATCTAGCTGCGAAATTTGCTTGTAGTCCAGGGTGAAAATGGCTTACACTCAAAAAGCCTGAAAACTGATAGCGGCAATCTTGGGGAGAGAGGGGGAGCTTAACAACAGTGGTGATCTCGTGTAACAATACACAAATACAGTTTTACTACAGAACAATATAGTATAAACAATTATAAAATAATAAGTTGAACTCATTCAATTAAATATTTATAGCAATGTTTGACACAACACAATTTAAATAATTATAAATAATAAAAGTATTAGTTTTAGTTTTGATACAGAAATTTTTATAAGTGAATTTTGAAGTGGAGGAGAAGTTTTGGAGCAGTTGTAAATGAAAATAACACTTTTCTCCGTTCCTGTAGAATCTCAGTAACAGGAGAAAAGAATACAAGCATAACGCTGCCTAACAAGGGAGATCTAGGCTCCCTAGGTCGCAGTTGTTAAGCACTGTTTTGTGTGTTCCTACCAAGGCATTTATATGGGGGCTCTAGAGTTCCTACCAGACAGTGTCTAAGATGTCATACATCGGTAGTGCATTGGCGCAGATGAAAATTGTCCGTAAATTGCAGACAATTTTTTATGACTGCAGAAAAAGACTGTCCGAAAGTTGCAGGCAATTTTTTTTATTACTACAAAGAGTGTCCGAAAGTTGCGGACTAATTTTTTTATTAGTGCAGACAAAAACTGTCTGCAAGCATTTTTCTGTGTCCGTGACTATGTTGCCGTGTTGCGGTGTTTCTGCCACTGGGCCAACTGATACATACGAAAGGACATCTAAAAGGGTTATACCAGTCGAACCTCGTTAATGTGAACACTGTTAACATGAATTACTTTTAACATGAACTGTTTTCACAATCCCCGTCAAAATGAAGATTACTTTAGTTATATGGAGATTAGTTACTGATATCATGAACTACTGACAGCATGAACAAATTTTCTATCCCCCTTGAGATTCATGTTAACGAGGTTCGACTGTATAAAAAATTTTCACTGACACATGTACTAACCATTTTCCAAATACCTTTTTGGTCTTAGGACACCTTATAATGTATAAAATAGGTTATCAGAATTTTTGATCGAATACAATATTTTCATAACCTACGGTAGTTTGATAATACAGTCGAACCTCATTAAAGTGAATCTCAATGGGAAGAAAAAAATTGTTCATGCTATCAGTAACTAATCTTCATATAACTAAAGTAATCTTCATTTTGAAGGGGGTTGTGGAAACAGTTCATGTTAAAAGTAATTCACGTTAATGAGGTTTGACTGTATATGTAGAAACTCGTAGAATTTATAATGAACATCCAGAGGGCTGCTTTTTCATAAAGTAAAGCTGAAAAAATTCTCTTTGATAGTTAAATTACATTTTATTTACTTTATTTTATTATTCTGAAAGATTTTTTTACAATTTTACTTATTTATATATATTTCATTCAGTTGCCAACCTTTAAAGCCAAAAATCAGGAGATTTCTTTTAGAAATGACTTTTTTTTTCCCCAATATCTCCACCTCCCCTTAAGCACACAGATTTTTTTCACAATGGCTGATTTTCTGAATTAGATGTAACTTTGATGCTGTGTATTCACAAACAATTGCTGATGTACATGATTATTTCACTGCTAATCGACAAAATTCATACTTTTTGTTTAGATCTATTTATGAAATATATAATTATAGAACAACTAATTTTGAGCAACTAATTGTAAGTTATGATTGCCTGATAAGCAATCATAACAGTCATAATCACGATGTTTAAGGTATGCAGTTAAAATAAGTTTTTGTTTTTCCAATTTTTTATTAAAATATAATGCTTTATTTTAAAGTTTATTATCTTCAATATAAACACTATCATGAAATGATAAATTATCTTCAAAAAATTTAAAATTATTAGTTTTACATATAATTGCATTTATAAAGCATTAGATTTGTAAGAAATAAAGTTTTTTTTTTTTTTTTTTTTTTTTTTTTTTTAATTATTGAAAAATCTGATTATAAATCTTCCTTATGCCTTGTTTTATGTCAGTCTTTGAAAGACATATAATCAGTACTTTATAATTTAAAATAAATAAACAAATTTAAGTTACCTTTGCTGAGAGTATCAAGTCTACATGACTGAGATTCCAGGCTATTTCCTGAGGTTTACCAATATTCACAAAATGTTGTACACGTGAAGCTGCTTTTAGAACCATTCTAAAACAATGTTTAGAAATATATATTGTAATGAAAAGACTATGAAACATTTTGAATTCTAATAATGCTATTTAAAAAAATTATATTTTTTCATCATATATAAGAAAGAAATTATGATGTAATTAAAAAATATACAAGAATAAAAATTTTAATGGGTAGAAATATTAGTATAAAATATACTTAGTGTTAATTGCCACCTTACAATAATGTGCTGCATAATTTTATTAGTGCCTGTTGTTCGAATTCCCTTCTGAATGTACTTTTTTTTTTTTTTTTGGTACTTTTCTATGTTGTAATTGTCAACTTTTAAAGTTTTTAGAAAATATATTTATTAGTAGTTTGTTCCTCCCCCCCTCAAAAAAGAAAAGGGGGGGGGGAATCATGGTCATAATATTTCACCTAACTTTTGCAACAACCATACTGCTGCCAAAGACAATAGGTGTAACTATTTGATAAAATATTGTACATAAACACCATTTTAGCATAATGTAGGCAACTTCGGAATAAAATAAAAATCTAGGGTTGTTATTAACTAAAAGTACTAAAACATTTGATTTTTTTTTTTTTTTTTTTTTTTTTTAGTAGCTACAAAATAAGAAAAATAAAATAAAATAAAATTTTCAATATAAAAATTGAAGACAATAAATCACAAAATTAAATTAAATTGTAATCTAAAAATACTTAAAGAGCATGAATCAACAAATGATTAATGAACAAAAATAGACTTTCAATATAAAATTACATTTCATAACTCAAATAAAATACCTACTGAATTTACAAGAAAAAATTGAAAGTGTATAAAATATATTTGTTGCTAGCTTACTTTTGAGCCACTGCAGAATAACACTCGACGAGCTCATCTAAAGTTGGCGGATTACTGAAGGATTTTGGACAAGATCTGTGTTCGTCTAATAAATAACTAAACGCAGAATTAGCTGCAACAGGTTGTTGTCCTTTTAAAACTTTCAGTAGATATCTAAAATAAACAAAATATATATTTATTAAAACAATACTGAATAGAATATTGAGCAGAGAGATAGTATTTTCATTTGAATTATCTTTTATCAAAACATCTACTTCCTCTTCCTTCATTTTTCTTTATATATTTTTTATCTTGAAAGAAGATATTGTATAATGTAATGAGCTTATATAATTTAATAAAGTTTTGTCACACAATATAGCTCTAATTGCTGTATTCTGTTTTCTTTAATAAATATTATAAACATTAGCAGTCATAATACTAGTTACTAGTTATTGATTAATTAAAATGAATTAACAGAAAATTTTCACATGCATTATGTTTTATTTTAAGAGACGCAATATTAGAGATAGATGCGATATTAGAGATAGATGCAAACATTAAAGATAATTTAAACCACATTACCCCTTAAAGGGATAAGTCTAAGTGACTTTGCTTAAAATAAATAAATAAAAAGGTTTATTAATAACTTTTGACTAACGAAAAAAAAAAAAAAAAAAAAAAAAATGCAATATTATCCTTTATTGATAATTTGTTGTGCTACTCAGATTATATTGCATTATTATCAAACTAATTTAATTAATCCACAGAGAATATCTGAATCAATAAAACAGATAATTTTATTTTTTTGTCAGCCCACTGACTCTATTCCCTTCATTGTCATTCATATCTGAACTAATAAAAATGTTTTATACAGAGAAGAATTTCTCAAAAAATTTTAATTATAATCTTGATATTAAAATTATAATAAAGAATAATGGCTTTTAAAAATTACATCTATCAATTTCACACAATGATTACTCCGACAAAAAAATACAGCAAAACTTAGTTTATATTCTCTCGTCTTTTACATTTATATGGAATTCTCACATACAGCGAAATATTCTCCCTGCAAAAAATTGAAATAATTAAAGTTAGTAAAACTCCATCCAATCAGCTTCGGTACACTAAAAGAAGTCCTGATAGGTATCTCCACTTTCATTCCAACAGAAAGGGTCAAACAGCCTTCAAGCATTCCTTGAGTGGGCACAACAGAGTGCTCACTTTCCAGCAAGGATAAAAAAATTTTCTGGATTGCCCCTGATGTAAAGTTGATCAGGAATCATCATCTTATATTCTTGCTCCCAGTGGCAGAAACACTGCCACACGGTGGCATAGTCACGGACACAGAAAAACGACTTGCGGACAGTTTTTGTCTGCACTGATAAAAAAAATTTGTCTGCAACTTTCGAATAACAATTCACTTAAAAAAAATTTCTGTATCAAAACTAAAACTAATACTTTTATTATTTATAATTATTTATATTGTGTTGTCTCAAACATTGCTATAAAATATTTAATTGAATGAGATGAATTGAATGAATACACACAACTGTTTATACTATATTGTTCTGCAGTAAAATTGTATTCATGTATTGTTGCAAGAGATCACCACTGATGCCCCCCCCCCCCCAATCAGCTTTCAGGCTTTTTGAGTGTAAGCCATTTTCCCCCCTGATTACACACAAATTTTGCAGACAGATTATGAAATATTACAAGCCTGTCACAAACAGCTACAAAACTTTCTGCCACTAGGTTCTTGCTTAAATTTTACAAAAGACAAAGTTTTTAAATAACCCTCTACTCTTTATAGACTTTCGCGAAGTTTTTGGCTTCATGGAGATGGTCTAGCCTATGCTGGACCATCTGAGATTAGCAACTACAACATATTTATATGTCTTTTTAGTGAAGTCCTGATCCGATTCATTCCTATTCATTTTAAAGCAAAACATCTTCATTTATATTCCATTCAATATTGGATATACATCTTTTCTTTCTACTTTTCTAAAATTCACAAAATTTCTTGACCAGTCACAATTTTTCTGTTCCAACAAAATATAAATTTTGATGAGTATATGATGAATTGGGATTCCAATATTTTGACTTCTGAATTATTCACAATTAACTGATTGAAAACAAATTGTCTGATGCTAATTTCCGAGATGACCATGTAGAATGTAAAGAAGTTACTCCACCTTCTTTTAAAAATGCAATGGAATGCATTAGAAAATCTCAAACTTATTTTGTTTGTCAAAACGCAAGTGAAAAAACATTTAATGAACTCAATTCAATTCATAATACAGTTCTTAATACTCACAGACAATCAACATGTGAGTATTAAAGATTTTTTAATGTAACTAAATAATTACCTGTATGAACATAAATCACAAAGATACATCATACATATAATCAATATTCAAGATGCGTTCATATAGTATTCAACATATGTAATACAATACTCAAGATATAGGATATATAACTAGAACTCAAGTCATGGATTAATGGTAAAATTTGTCTCATGTTTTATAATAAATCTTTTTTTAATTTAATTATTATGTTCAAAAATAATAATCCAACTAAAAATTAATATATTAATTATCTTATAGTTTTTTAATTAGTATTTTTCACATAAGTTTTACTTCATTGCCATTAAATTTGTAATAACTAAAATTTTATTTTTTTTATTTCGAATGTGCATCTTTTCATTTATACGTCCTTTTGACCTAGTACCTTGAAAGAAGTATAAACAGTGCTTTATTGTATATAAATGTACAAAAAATTGCTAAAAATATATAATTGTATAAGATATTTTGTAAAGATTAATTGTTTTATTGTCGATTATATTCTAATTAACTACAAGAATGTGCAAAAAAAAAAAAAAAAATGACTTCTCCATGAACTCTAATCTGAATGTCTACAAAAAGTTTCAATTAACTAAAATGAAGTCTACACTAAATTTTATGATGTGTGTTAAAAAACAATTATCATAAACATTTAATTTAATCTCTTACTTATTTTAATCTAAATTCTAAGGAGTTTGGTTTTTTCCTTAGCAATAATATGGTTTTGTTGTCGCCCTTATATGTACCTTTAAAAAAAAATTTAACATTCTTTGACAAAAGGATTTAAAGCATGTATCTTATATAAGTGCCAAAAGTAATAGTGTTGTATATTAGTCTTTGCTTTGTTCAGATAATTAACTGCAGTAAACAAATGATTTAATGAATAACTAACTTAAAATTTCATTGAAACTTTTAAATAAAAGATTTTAACACTTCCCGGTACTAAAAAATATATAGAGAGAAATAGCTTGTTTTCAAACCAAAGAATTGACATAAATTAAATATTATTTGTAAATAAAATGCATCCAAGATTGAAAAATGAAAATATTCTGTGTTAAGAAAGGTATAAATAGTTAAATAGGATATTCAATGAAAATTAAATTTAACACAATACCTAGCAGTTTGTAAATAAAGAACTGTATTTTCTCCTTCATATGTACATGCAGCTACTGTGGTAGCATACAGACGGTGGATTCCACTGATTAATAAATAGCCATGGCCACCACAAGCTCTTCTACACACTTCAATAGCTGCACTACCAACATCTGTGCAAAGTGCTTTCAAACCAGAAGATGTAGCATGAAGCTAAAGTAAAAACAATAACTGCATAAAACTGAAGATCAAAATTCATTCATACTTCATTCTAAAAAGTTATACATCAAAACAATGAAAAATATTTATATTTTTTGTTTAACAATACAAAAATCAGAATAGTTTTTGTAAAAAAATTATACGTATAATGCATTAAAAAAAAAGAAAAAAGTAATAAATAGTGTTGACTCCAGGCTAATTAGCAAGGATGCAGCACCCAGCAGCCTTTTTTTCAATATACTTTTGCACCTGGCAATGCTTTCTAACATTTTCAGTGCCTAGAGACTTTTATCTACTTCACCGGCCACTGTACTGTGTGGAAGGCTCCGGTGAAGTGGTCAATTTTTTTTTTCTTGATATGCAGCATTTTCAGGCGAGGTTCCCGCTCTAATAAAAAAAAAAAAATCAAATATTTTTCTAGTTTTATTTGAAGATTATGAAGGATTACAGCAAAAATTCCTATAAAATTAGGAATTCACAGCAAAAATTATGTTTTTTTTTTTTTAAAACTTTTTCTTTATCTAACAATCATACTTTCTTCTAGAATTACAAGTATCTCCAATTCCCTATATCACAAAAAAAAATCTTAAGAGAATTTTTTAATTTAATATATTACTGTTCTTGTTCAACAGCAATAGAAATCATAATTTGATTAACTAGTATGTTATCGGCCACTACTAAATTTTCTTTTATATTTTCATATATAAATTCTTTTAGAATGCTAATTTATTTAAATAATTGATAAAAATTACTTTCCATAGTGAATACAGACTATTTTCATCCCAGAGAAGTATAAGTGGGGGTGGAGAAGGGGGACACCCACTACTTTCATTCCTAGGGGCCCATAATTTCTGTCTCACCGGCCCTGTCTATCATTAGCTTCTGTTGAAATCTTTATCATAGCAGGTCATATTTAATGGCCGAAATTTCGTATTTTCGTCATTATGAATATAATTTTCATAAATATCTCCAAAGCAAAAAGTCACAGAAAGACCAAAAAGGGAGGTGTACAATTAGATGTTATAATTGTACATCTACAATTATAATAAGCAGATTTGTTAATACATACAAATCTGCAATGTTCTTTACCCAATCATTTTTGACATATGCAAGATACACAAATGTGTACATACAGATAATATGGAAAATTGTGTAAAATTGTAGATATCTCTAAAAGGAATGCTTGTGTCAGGACTAAAACCATAGATATAGTAATAAGACATAGATTGATCAGCGAGAGGGAAAAAGTGATTCCTTTTTTTTCTTTCGGGAAAAGTCACTCTAATGGCTGCCTTTCCCTGAGTAAATCACACACGGATAATTTAGTAAATAAAATTTATGAATAATTTATTTACTGAAGGTGAATGAAAAACTCCAGATACAGTTTCAAATTCATTTTTATTTTTATTCTTTTTTTCAATACTCTCTAATGGCTGATTTTAGTACTTTTTTTCGGCCTCAAAATTTTTTGCTCGATAACTGGGGATGATATATCTATATATATTACTGTATGACTAAAACTGAAGGTTGTACAACTAGACATCATAACAGTCACTAATTTAAATTCACAACATTCTATGATCATTCGTTTTTGAGCTATAAGAGATATAAAATCCATTGCAATACTTTTTTACATTTTGTATAAGGAGGTATTATTGGTATGGATTGCACATTTGTTTGTTTATTCTTTAATAACACATAGAATAAAAATGATTTAACAATCTAGATAACATGTAAATTGACTTTGTATGCGATTTTCTTGTATGTAATTTGTTTCATGAATTAATTTTGTTTAATAAACAAAGTAAATTTACATGTAATACTTTTATAATATGATGAGGAAAATACACTTTCTTTTAAAAATAACTTACTTGTGTAAACTTGATAGTCACAAAAAATAAATAAAGTTCCCATGAACATTTACAACATCTGTAGAAACTAATTCCCATTAAAACTCCTGGTGGGCATAACTATCGTTTGTTTAAAAAGAATTTTTGAACTTGTAAAGCAAATGCTGACTATAACATTTGTGACAGTCATTTGTTTTGAGTACAGAAACAATGTAACTTTAAAAGGAAAAAAAAAGTTACTTCTAGGCATGAATTTAAAACTAAAAATGTGCAGCAATGGGTTTAAAAAAAATCCTCATTAAAGAATCTCTGAAGTTACAGCTCTTTTTATTGAAAAAAGTTCAAATAAAATTACAAGTTTAAAAACTTGAAATTCCTTATTAGAAGTGAGTTTAAGAACTTAATATATTAGTTAATAAATTTTACATCCATATTGACTTTTCTAATTATTTTATAAATGTTTATCAAAGCGTGTCATTCAAACAAGCAGTGTTGAGGTACAATAGTAATTTAATTTCTTCAAAGACTATTAAAGTTTTTTTTTTTTTTTTAAGGACTGAGGGCCTATTAGTCTCAATCTGGGATTTTTGTGTTGTCGTTTTCGATACTTGGACATTTGTCGAAATCATCTTTCAATAGTTGGACATTTATCGAAATCTAAAATTTATCGAATATATAATTGAATAATTTGAAAGCAATGTTATAATTGGGAAGAAAAAAAAAACTAATAGTCCTCCGTCCTAAAATAAATTCTGCTTTTGCCAGAATTTCATCAAAATCATTTTTTTTTTTAAGAAAAAGAAAAGAAAATTTATACAGTATCGTTACAAATGATATCGAAAAAGTTTTTTTTTTTTTTTTTAAAGACTATTAAAGTTATAAAAGTTATTTCAGATAATTTGGAGTGGAAGGCTGATTTTTTATACCAACTATGTGAAAAATACCAGAGCCGGGAATCGAACCCGGGCCTTCAGATTCCCGGCTCTGGTATTTTTCACACAGTTGGTATAAAAAATCAGCCTTCCACTCCAAATTATCTGAAATGAACTTTCATGGTTGATGAGTGAATTTCTAAATTAAAAAGTTATTTTTTATAATGAGAAAAAAATAACTTTTATTCATATTATTATCATCATCATTATTATTACAATTTATTCATTTCATATTGATAGGAATTCTAAAAAAAGAAAAAAAAGAAAGAAAAGAAAAGAAAAAACAAATAAAATGGTCAAAAAACCATAACACCCACCATTTGTGGATGCTGAGCATTACTAGTAATTTATAAGTGATTTGATTTTTACATTCCCAGACTTACCAGTTCTCCCCATTTCTCATAAATGTAACAAATTTGTCTCATGCGCTTTGGTCCTGACATCATGGAATATTTCTCAATTCCTTTTTTTAGGATAATAACCTATATTGTTCAGTCTGATTTCAAGATCAACTTTGTTCCAGCTTTTAGATTTTGCAAGTTATCACTGCAGCCAGTATTATCAATTTTAGGAATTTTTTTTATTCAAATATCCACCAATAAATTTTAATTGTAATAGTTGCCTAATCACATCAAAGATTAATCATCTATTATGTATATCAAATATCACTCCTCAAAATTATTGGTAATCTATAATAATAATTGTTGAATAAAAAAGTCTAAATTTTTCAACACTGAATATAGACAAACCATAAAACTGGTGTTTTTAACACACTTTTTTTAGCTTCACCTGTATGTATGTTTGTATGTATGTATATATGTTTGTATCCACTCTGGGAGCAAACAAAAAATCTATATCGTAACAAAAAGGCTTTCCTTAAGTGAACGCTGTGTCTGTGAGGTAAAGTGCCGTGCTACAAACCTAAAGGTCTAGCGTTCGAGCCCAGTCAGGGGAGATTTTTTAAAAATGATTTTTGTTTAATTCTAAATTATTTTAATTAAAGATTTAAATGTATGTAAATATTGTGGTGTGTCACTCACACGATTTTCTCTTACCCTGCATTTTAATACTAAGATAGATATTTTGTGCTTTTTAGTTCACATTTCTATAAAAGCATGTTCTTTAATTTTTTAAAACTATAATATTATTATTTATTTATTTAGAGAAAGGGATTCTGTAGTGACTAATTTATTATCAAATTTTTGTTATTTACATGAATGATAGCTATTATGACTATAAAAATCTAAATGTCCACATATGTAGCCAAGGGTGTCAAGATATTAAAAAGAAAGAAAAAAAAGAAATACGGTGTATAACAACCATGTGATTTTCATTACCCATTACCACACATATTGTGTTCTTTTTGGATAGAAGACATAAAATTTACTGAACAAATTTCTTGTAAATGCAAATGAATGCATACATAGTAAAAACATAAAACAGAGTTTAAAAAAAAAAAATCTGTAGAGTTGTTTTTTGAAACACCAATTTCTTAGAACTATAACTAACCTATCTAATCAGGGCACTTCTCAATTTCCCAAATAATACTTACAAAATGACATATAATAGGGATTTATGTATCAAATTTGAAAAAAAAAAAAAATCGTTAGAGCCATTTTTGAGATAGACTCTTAATCCCACCACTATTGATTTTTATCAAAATTTGGTAAACTTATTTTCTCACCAGAAACTAATAATTACATATGAAAGGACATATAAAAGAGAGTTAGTAAAGCAAGTTTGGAGAAAATTATACAGGACATCTATCAATTTTCCTGAACTAACTAACTAATACATAATAGAAAAGACATCTAAAAGAGTGCTTATATAGCAACTCTGTAGAAAATCATTAGACTCATTTTTGAGATACGAACTTACGGTCGAACTTCAAACTTCAGGTATTCAATTGTCCTTCCTTATGATTTTTCAGTTTTCACAAAAAGTTGAAAAATTCATATGTATGTTAGTCCCGTCTTAATTCTAAAGTTTCATTGTTCTATCTTTATTAGTTTCAGAGATAAGACAATCTGAATATTCCCTACACACATACATACACACATACTGACCAATTGCCGAAAACCACTTTTTTGGACTCAACAGACATTAAAACATGTAAATCAGGTGAAAACTCGATATCAAATTTTTCAACTGAATACAATACCCCATTAGCTACATTAGCCGGATAACAGTTGTAATTATAATTTTGTTTTTAATGGTTCAAAATAAAATCTATTTACTTCAGGCAAAGTAGCAAGATCTCCTTTTTCTAAGTCCTGAGTTGCTGTTTTGTACGTTTCCATCAAAGCTATAAATGTAGCTTTACAGGCATGACTGAAAGCAACCATTGGTAAAAGTTTGTATTGTTGAGCTTGATAATCAAGTATCTGCACTTCTGGTTCCCTGCATATGGAAGAAAAATCTATATATTAATATGCAAATATGAAATTTACTGTACCTTTTAGCTTAATTTAAAAAAGAGTAGGAATTTAAAAGTACCTAACATCAGTCAAAAGATATGGTAAATGTAGGTTGCTGGGGGAGGGGGGGGGGGGGAACGCATATGAGGTTAAGAAGACAGACAAAAAAATCTTTATTACGATAACAGGACTATTGTTTGCAGACAAAATAGAACACTTTATTAAAATAAATAAATAAATAAAAACCTTTAATAACAAGTTAAAAAGTATTAAATTAAAATTGAGATAAAACATGCAAAATTTTATGCAATGAATATAGCAACCGGTACTAAGGAAAGCAACTTTGTATTTTAATGTAAAAAAAAAAAAAAAAAAAACATTAATTTTATTTATTTATTTATTTATTTTTTTACACTTTTTATACATTTAGACCAATTTAAAAAAATGTTTTTTTTTTTTTTTCCCCACATCAGGTTAAAAGATATTTAAAGTAAATTTGAGAGAAATTGTGTGACAGAAAATTAAAAAATAGAGTAATTCGTTGCTAAGTAAAGAAATGCATTTGCCACATACCTTTGTGTACTATTACTATATATAGAAGAACAGACTAAGTCCCAACATTCTAAATTAAATTCTTTTTTGTACAAAATGTTTATATTTATTATTTAAAAGATTAGCCTTCAGTTACAATCCCCCTCCCATCTAAATAAATCATCAAAAGGAAATAACAGAGCCACAGTAAAAATGGATAAAATAACAACAGGCAATATATATGATTAAAAAAAAAAAAAAAAAATTTAATTAGGTAGAAATCAACATATATATGAACGTATATAAAATAATTAATATTGATAAGAAAAACCCCATTCATAATTATAAATCGCTAGTAAAAATTATAGATTGCTGTTAATTTATGAATTGCCCCTGTAAACTCGGTTTAAGTATACAACATTTTATAACACAAAAAAGAAAAAGAAAAAAAGAAAACATTCTAATATAAATTAGGTACATGTTTAATTTTTAAAAAACGCAACTGGAATAAACTTATGAAATCTGAAACTCGTGGAAGAGAAGCTTTGTTAGCTTTTACATTTTGAATAAACTAGAAAAATTTAAAGCAGAATTAAAAGTTCTCTTCAAGTATAGAATGAACTATTTAAAATACCTAATACATTAAAAGAGGAGAGAGAGAGGGGAGGGGGGGGAAGCTTCAGAATTTTTTATTTTTAATGTTTGTCTAACTTAACTATTAAACAAACATTTAATTTTGAATAAATATAAAGGAAATATACTCAAATTAATGACAAAAAAAAAAAAAAAAAAAAAAAAAAAGGAGTATAAAATATTATATACTTAGGCAGTATTGTTGACTGTCGTCGAATAGCACTGTAACGTATGGCAATGGTAGCAGCTCTCGCAACATTATAAGCCACCATATCCAAAATGAGAACACGAACAAAAACCATAGTTCCGTAGTTAAGTTTGTCACTCTTAGGTTTCATATACTCTCCATCAACAGTCACCTATGTAAAAAAAATACATATATTATAATGTCACTACCACAACAAAAAATAAATAAGTAAAGATATACATTTTTTTAAACCCATTTTAAAAGTCAAGTATTGGTCTAAAAAGTTGAATTAACTTTATGTTTGAAAGAAAATCAAACATACGGTCTAAGGCTTAATTTAATTAGGTTCTATGTTCAGTTATTTTCCTGCACATTTTTCTCTGAGCATTAAAGAAAGAAAAAAAAATAACTTTCATTCTAAAATTTTATAGTCAAAAGAGATAGATAATTATAAATTATTTAAATTAATTATACAATATTTACATTTCATAACCATTTAAAAAGAGGAAATATTATTACTTATATTAATAAGGGAAAAAACAATTAATACACAAAAAGACTAATTAAGATAAAACGTTAAAGCATTTGCTTTAACAACATAAACTAAAAAGATTTTTTCAACAAAATTATATAATTTTTATTTCTTGCTTTTGATCTTCTGCCACGTTTTCCAAATCTTATCAAACACAATTAACTTTCTTAAAGAAATTCAATTTTTCAACAAATAAAAATTTTAATAGAGAATTTAATGTAATATTTAAAAAAAAAAAAAAAAAAAAAAAGAAAGAAAGAAAGAAAAGAAAAAATTTGAACATTAAGAAATTTTTTAAGTGCTAAGATATTCAAATCATTTAAATTAAGTAACTCATAATAAAGCCATAGTCACTGCTTGCTAAATTTGTTATCAGTGGCGGATTTAAGGGGGGGCTAGGGGGCTGAAGCCCCCCCCCCCCCAAGAGTACTGACATTCACAATTGACTATTACAATTGTAAACTTTTCTTTGATCTGGAATAACACCTTGAAAAATCTTAGCCCCCCCTAAAAGATAAGTTCTGGATCCGCCACTATTTGTTATTCTGACTGTTTTTATACTTCCCTTTTTGATGGTTCTATACATCATGCATTTGCATAAACTGGTTTAATTTTTTAATTTTTTTTTTTTTTTTTTTTTTTTTAATGTGCATGTATGTGCTTTTAATGAGTGAATCTAGTTCAGATTTTAGACAGTTCCCGTACTATTAGAGAGACAGAAGGGAGATTGGAAAAAAAAAATTCTCACCTCGGGTGTCATACCTACATACCAAGGGGGATTTTGGGGTTTCAGTCCCCTTAAGCTTACATTTACAGAGCTCATACAGAAAATTAAATATTGGCATAATCAATCCCTTTAGATATATTAAGATGACTTGGCACCACATATTTTACCATGTTTTTATTAACTTCTATTCTTGTTTGTATGTTTGTTTGTCTGTCCGGTACAAATCTTGCAATCGAATTTTAACTAACTTCCCTACTAGCTAGACATTTGAAACTTTCACAATAGCTCACAACCCGGTAACAACACAATACTTCGAAGTCCGATTTTCAAATTTTTGATTAGTTTTCTTACAATTAATTAAAATATGAAAATAATAACATCCTAATAGCATTAAAATAGCCATTAAAATATTAGCTATCATTCAATTGTTGCCAAAAAAAATTTACGAGTTCATTTTTTTTCAACATAAAAATAAATACATTTATAATTAAACATGGACATTAAAAAATTATAAAAAGTTAAATTATGAATTTCACAAAAATTGACGTCATTATCATTTAAAAAATTTTATGTACATTGATAAGAGCTCTATGATTCATCAGAAAATTTAAAACATGGTATATAAAAAGTTTTTTTTATCTTATAATTATTTCATATATCTTTTACACATTTGAAATCTTTAAATTAAGTTTTCTCAATTAACATTTTTTTTTTCCCCCCATAAATTCCTGATCTTTAAAATGGCTCAAATATGCTAAGTCTTTTCTTAAATATCCTGTAGAAGTTTTGGCATTTTGAAAATCACAAATTCATGAAAAAATGCAAACAGAGAAAACACAATTTAAAATTTCAAAATCTGTAAAAAATATATGAAAAACCAAGAATTGTTTCCTGAATGTGCATTTTATTGAACAAACCTAATATAAACTTAATGAAACTACGCAACCTTTTTACTACTCCATTTTACTACCGGAACGTTTTCGCTGGGGTCCCCAGCGCAGAAACCACCATTAAAATACACAACTTCTATCCTTCACGATCACGGTGCTTCTTGTAAAATTAAAAATATTGCAGCTAAATACAATGTAAATATCCTTATAAAGCACAGCCCCAACATTTTTCAAATGATTAGAAATAACAAAGATCCAGTCCATCCTTTGGAAATGGCACGTATTTATAAAATCCCGTATACAGATAATAAAGGTAATCCTATGTGTTATATTGGCAAATCTAATAGGAAAATGAAAACAAGAATTAAAGAACATAGCCATGACATTGCCATGGATAAAATCACCACTGCACTAACAAAAGTTAAAGAAAAAAATATAAACATCCATTTTAAAAGCGATAAAAAACTCGATAATTACAATAACCACAAATATGCCACGTATCACAAAGTAATCGAAATTATCAACTTTGTAAATTCCTACAATGGCAATGATGCGGAGGGGCTAGACAAGCAGTGGCGGCATATGCTTTTAAGTGACGGCAGCCAAGTGAAACAATGCAGAACAGAACCTTCCAGCACCAGGAGTCCGTGTAGAAAGCTGGGGGACCCCAGTGAAAACATTCTAACCATGGCATGGAGTAGTAAAAAGGTTGTGTATTTTCATTAAGTTTAATTAAAACTCCATATTCAAAGAAATATTATGAAACCTAATATAGTTAAATATATAAATATTAAATAGTTATACAAGCTATTATATGAAAACTTCAGTGGTGCCAAGTCAAATGTGCCAAAATCCCCTTAAGGGCTGGCTTCACTCACCGCCACCGGAAGCCGAAGCTAATGTTATTTCTATGGGAAATTTTTCTTTACAAATAACTTATTAACTAATACATATTTTTAAATTCTGTTTTCACATTCTGAAAATTCCCAACTCTTAAACTGACAGACCTTTTTTAAAAAATTATTTTTGATTTTTTTAAAAAGGTTGATTTTTTAAAAATTAAGGTTTAAGAAGGTTTTTAAACCTTTAAATTAAACATTGTTAAATGAATTTTTAAAAAGATTTTGATTTTTTTTTAATTATTATTATTATTATTTTTTTTTTTTTTTTTTTTTTTTTTTTGCAGTTTCAAAATAAAATACAAAAAAAAATACAAAAAATCTTTTAAATTCATTTAACATGCATATAATTTTCAATATGTAGAATTTTTTCATTTTTCAATTTCAAAATAAAATATTAAAAATTAAAAAAAAAAAAAAACACATTTTTAAAAAAGGTCCGTCAATTTAACAATTCGGAATTTTCTGAATGTGAAGACATAATTTAAAAATATGTATTAGTTAATAAATTATTTGTAAAGAAAATTTTCCCATAGAATAACATTGGCTCGGGCTTCCGGCGACGGTAAGTGAAGAGGGCCGTTAAGGAATAATTTTGATTGATATGAAAAATATGCTATGATACAGGAAGGTAAATCATGCATTATCAAAAGAGGATTACAACTGAATTGCAATTTATTATATTTATACCACATTACAGAAATCAATAGTTTAAGTACCTGAGCATTTTTCATTAACATATTTTCCCTGGGGATACGAACATTATCCAACTTCAGAAAACCATTATCAGATGCTCTGAAACCTACTTTAGGTCCAATTTCTCCTACAGTTATACCTGTTAATATTAAAAGAAAAAACAAAATAAAAATTATTATTTAAGATAATAAAATTAAGTCTTATTTAATAGCAATTAAACTATTTTATAATTACACCTTTACAAATTTATTCTTTTTAAAGTTTTATTCCTTTTTTTTTTTTTTTTTTTTTTTTTTTAAACTATTTCACTTAAATATTAATAATAAAGAACCTTGATTTTATTATAAAAGTTATAAAAACTTTGGATTAGCAATAACATTCATAACAGCACACTTTGTTGAATCCAGCTTGATTTTCATAATTCAAGAATATTTGCAACCAGATTCAGACTTATAAAATCATATTTGACAAATCAAAATATATTACAAGCTTGAAAATTCCATGACGTCAATAGTCAGAGGCTGAAAGCTGTGCATGCAGTTCTTATTTTGTTTTTTCTTGAAGAGTGGAAAAGTTAACTTTGTAAATGTAGAATAAATATCTTTATATAGCAAAGTTAAAAAAAAAAAAAAGATTTTTATTCAAATATCAGTTTTAAAGGTATTTATTTAATTAATGAAGTTGCAGGCATTATTTATGGTTAATACATATTGATTTATGTTTGAATTATCAAGCCTAAAGCAAGCGGGAAAAGTGTAAATTTGAACTCTTAATCTTAAATTGCAGTAAACTTGCAGATTTGAAATAAAATATTAAGGATTTTGTGCTGTTTGGAATGTATGTTCATTAAACATGTTATTATACCAAAGTGTTAAATTTTCAAGTATAATACTGCATAATAATATAATGAAATTTATTAATTGATTATTTTTATTTTCCTTTCCTTTAAAATCTGAATTAATATATTACAAAAACAGTAGATAAAGAGATATGCATAAAGAAATACAGTGGTGGATATAATTCTAAGACAGCTATCTAATTTGACAAATAGTGAAAGAAAATATTCAGAGCTTAAAAATGTTTTATCAAGTACGTCAAAAACATAAATTTATTCTGTTTTCACACGTAATTGTTTTACAGAAATGATATTTTTATAGAGTTTAATAAAAAAATTAAAAATACCATGGGCAAAATTATAAGACACCCTAACATTTTAATTAAAACACCTGCTTTTTTTCGAAAATAATGTGCAATATGCAAATTTTCTGCATGCTGTTATGACGTCAGCAGCTAAAGCCGACGATAACCGACTTCACGCATTTACAAACATGCCACGAGGTACAGAATTAAAAGAAAGTGAAATTTGTGAAATTTGGAGATTAAATGGAACTGGTGCTTCAATTAATAATATTTCAAAAGTTATTAGAAATGTTTTGAAAAGAGGAGTTAATGGATCGGTGATTAAAAGATCTGGATGTACTCCTTGCTTGTCTTTGAGAAACAGACGCCATGTGCTTTCGCTCGCTACACAGAATAAGATGACCACTACAGGCATTAAAAATGCTTTGAAACTGAATTGTTCAAGGAGAACCATTTGCAGGGTGTTGCATAATGCTTCCTATGTGAAATATAAAAAATTAAACAAAAAACCACCTCTTCTAAGCCGGCACAAAATAGAACGTCTAAACTTCGCTAAACAAACTTTAGCCTGGACCTCCAAATGGTACTCTGTTCTGTGTTATTTTCTGATGAAAAAAAGTTTAACCTGGATGACGGGTTTCAATATTATTTGTATGATTTATGGAAGTCTCCTCATATACTAATGAGTCGCCAAATGGTGGAGGCTCAGTAATGGTTTGGGCTGGTTTTTCGGCTCAAGGGAAAACGGATATTGTTTTTGTGCATTCAAGAATGAATTCCGAAAAGTATAAGAATCTTCTTAAAGATCATCTAGCCATATACGGTGAACTTCTTTGTGGTGAAAACTACACTTTCCAGCACGTAACGTGCAGATTCATGCATCACACGAAACAAAAAGTTGGCTTTCAGAGCAAAGTATCAATGTATTATTTTTAAGTTTCACTTACAAAGGAATAAAAGTATAAAGTTGTATGCAAATTCTGACTAATTATATATAATCTTGATCTTATTCAAAATTTGCATTCTGCCTATAAAGCTATTTTCAGAAAAAAAAAAAAAAAAAAATTAGTTCCTAATAAATAGAAAATGATGAAAACAGAATAGGCACAAAGATCTAAGACACAAAAGGAAACAGAAAGAATACAGAGAAAAGAACAACAATTATTTTTATTAAAATAAAAGTTGTGTGATCCAGAAATTAAAAAAAAATAATGATCTTAGATTACAAAAAAAAAAAAAAAAAAAAACCTTAAAAAACTAGAAGAAAAAATTTTAACTTTTTATCAAAACTGCCAAACTGCGTAAATACTATTACAACTTTAATAACCCAAGAGCTTGAATATAACTTAAATAGTTTTTCAAGATTTTATGTCCTGTTCATAATAAATCCCAAAAAATGTTTAACCTCTACATAGAATAATATGAGATGTGTGTGTGTGTGTGTGTCCCCATCCATCCATCCATCACTTTGTAGACAACTGGCAGATTACAGAGCTATAGATTTTTGCACGGAGGTCTATTTTGATATTACTAATGCACCTTGAAGCTCATTTCTGAATTTTTGATTAGTTTTTTTTTTTTTTAGATTAATTTAAAATACATAAATTTCTGGAATAACCGACTCTAGAGATAAAATAGTAAATGTAAGAATTTTTTCCATATCCCATTAGCTCAAATAATTGGAGTTTCATGCTACTAACACAAAGGTCGTGGGTTTGATCCTCCAAGGGTCCGTGTATTAATTTTTGCATAATTAATAGAAAAGGTATCAATTAATAAAAGAAAATTTTTCAATGTTTTCAGAGCATCTTAAGCCTTATAGATAAGGAGAAAATGACAAACAACAAAGTTATGCTTATTGTAGGCAAACGGCTGATAGTAGACCTGCAAATTTTCGCTTAGAGGTCTGTCTTGACCTCACCTGATGTATCTCAAAGTCTAATTTTCAAAATTTTAATTAGTTTTTATTTATTTATTTTTATTTTTTTTTATTAACTAAAAACATTTGCAGCTGGCATGATTGTCTAGTGCTACCATTTGTTGTCATAGAGTGAAGATGATAATCTGTCTCAGAAATATCTGTCCAAAAAAACATAGTTCTTTAATAATAGCGGTGCTATTTATCATTCAGTTAGCACTTAAATGAAAGCATCGGGCTATTGAAACAGATATAATGCAGGCAAAAAGACACTGCCAAAGGCAGTGGAAACCCAAAGTAAAGTTTTAAGAGATTTCAATGGAATATTTTTTTTTTTTTTTTAAGTTTTTATTTATAAAGTGATTTAAAATATAGTGATTAATTTTCTTTGAAAATTCCTTTAAACATAAACTAGCGAAGCAGGCAAAGCCTGCTAGTATTAAAATTAGATAGTATTAATTAATAATGAATAAACTGCATACCTGGCAAAGGTTGATGATTATCTCTAGATCGAATCTGGACCATGAAAGGATGAATTCCATAACATTTACCTTTGGTGTACAACTGAGCCAATACAATAGCAAAATTGGCTGTTTTACCCACTAAAAAAAAGATAAATAATGATATACATATAAATCAATTTGATAATAATTCATAATAATTAAAAAATATTTTAGAAATATTACCCATTATATAAATAGATTAAATAATTCATAATTATAAATCAGACAAGATAATGAGATAATATTACATATGAAACAGTAACATAATAAATATATGACATTCTTGACATAACCTATATGCTATTAGATTTTTCTTGACCAAACATGTCGAATTTCCAAGTAATAAAGAAAAAAGAATCATAAAATATTAGGGCTGTGCCGATTAATATGTTTGGTTAATCGATCAATGCTTAGTTCGGATAATTTTTTTTTTTTTTAAGCAAGTTAAATCGCCTCAATTAATTCGATTAAAATTTTTCAAAATCCGATTAAAATTTTCAAACTGCTCAGCCTTCAAAATATTTTTTCACATATTTTGCCAACAAACATTCTAAGAAACTTCCATCAGATAATGAAAAAGCAGAAAATAAATAAATAAAAATAAAATCTCTCTCAAAGGAAATTGTTGCACTTTTGTTGATAGAGAAAAGGGGGGAAGACAGTTATTAAGCAAAATACCATTTTATATCCATGCTGGTGCAATAACAAGTGTAGTCTTCTATGGGGAGTGTTGGCTAGGGCAATAGTTTTCACAGAAACAAGGAGTTTTCCAAAAACATGGAAATGCTCAAGATAAAGGAAAAAAAAAAAAAAAGGATTATGATTTCCACTATCTCTTTGATGAGGGGAAATGTCAACAGAGTTTTGCAATATCTTCAAGCATTTATGTCTGCTCAGAATTACTGATAATAACTATTGAAGTAGAAACAGAAAATAACATTCTCTTTTCTACTCCAAAGTGACGAGGAAAAACTGAAATACAAAAACAATGAAGAATTTGTGATTTTCAAAATAATGATATGGAATTTTAAGAATTCATTTAAAAATAGAGACAAGCGAGGTGAACAAGGTCTGCAAATATAAAACAACAATGTGTAAATTCATTTAATTTTCCTTTCAAAATGAATTTAAAATGAATTTATCAAAATTAAAATTAAACAAGCAAAAATATTTACAAAAAATTAACACTTGAAGTCACCAATTATTACTCTGAAAATTGATTTAAATTTCAGTTATGAAACAAATATAATGGATTAAGCTTTAAAAAAAAAAAAAAATCAGTCAAGCTTATGAATAAAATATTATAGAGAATTTAGTTTTTAGAATATAAAAGTAATAATAAATATAAGTTACTTCTCAGCTGTATTTCCGTATAAAAATTTTATTTAAAATTATATATTAGGAATTGTCATGCAACCAACCACTCCTAAGTTTATTTTATGCAACCAACCAACCAACCTTGGAAGCCGCCGTGAGCGGGAGAAGGTATTTTCGCAGAGAAAGACTTTGGCCTTCGGCCTGAAACGTAGGGTGCAATTGGCGCGCCCGAGTAACGGATTTATTCCGTTGGTTTATTCTTATTATTACATGAGTACATGGGTACTCATATGTATATAAATTTCTCAGTGTATATATTCATCTTCATGTTTAATTTAATATTAATTAATTAAAGAGCTAATTTTATACAACAGGGAATTTTCTGTTCTCAAGTGTCAACACTCGGTTTATCACAGCACGCTCTGCATACGTCGAACCAGAGTATAGTGTTCTCAGAAAGGATAATATAAATTCCATGGACGCAATATATAAAGGTGAGAAATTAATGTTATTTTATGGTGATAGGATATGAATTAACATTTTAAATAGCAATGTTTAAAAGTGTTACGAAGGCCGATCTACTTGCCGTTTTGCAAGAGATAGGCGAACAAGCTGACTCTAATTTAAAGGTAGTTGAATTAAAAGATTTATTGTTAAAATCTAAAGAATACATTAAAGATAAAGAATTTGTGAGTGAATTTTTAGCAACCACAGTTGCGCAAAGAAAGGAATCGGAAGAAATAAATCGTTTGTGTTTGTTAAAGCAAACCGAAAGTGACGATGAGGTGTTGCATAATCCTAGTAACTCAGAAAACATATTATCATTAGATAAGCTTTTGAAAGCTATATTAACTTTGGTAATACCAGTACCTAAAAAGAATGAACCATGGAATCTTTTTTTCGATTCCATTGAAAGAGCTTTTAAGCATAAAAATGTACCTAAAGAATATAAATCGGAGATTTTACTGAAAGTAATTGGCGATAAAGCCGCGAATATTTTGATTTATGTAAGTGAAGAAGAATTAAAGAACTATGAGAAAATTAAGTCATTAATTCTAAAAGAATATGCACCATCCCCTTTCACTTGTTTAGAAAATTATAAGAAAGCTACAAGAATATCTGGGGAGACACACCAACAGTTTGCTTCTCGTTTAAGGTCCAGTTGGCTCCATTATTGTAAAATTCGAAATGTAAATGATTTTGAGTCGTTAGTAGATTTGATTATATCTGATAAAATATTTGAAAATCTAGATAAGGATCTGGCAATGCATGCTGCAGTCACACAGGGTGAAGATTGGTTACGCCCAGAACAATTAGCTAAGACGTGTGATATATATTTCACTGCTAAAGGTAGATCATTTGAGGAAACAAAATATGAAAAACGCGTCTATCGGGAAACGGTCACAGAAAATCATAAAAAATACGTCCCACCTCCATTGAGAAAATATTCTTCTAATAATGAGAGTAAATATTCTTTTAAGCGGGAGTGTTATATTTGCTCTGATATTTCTCATGTAGCTAAAGATTGTCCGAATCGTCGAAATAGATTCGATAAAATTAACAAACAAAGTGAGGAAATAAAAAAATCTAAAAGTAACGCACAAGCGACAGAGAAAAAATCTGTAGTGACCCACGTAATGTCGAAACATTTACAGAAATGTGGAAAATCGGAAAAACTTAATTTATACCCCTTACAAAAGGTTAATATTTATATCGCAGGTAAACAGGTTCCTTCAATTATCGATTCAGGTACTGAGATTTGTGTTCTAAATAGCACTCTAATCCCTGATCTTCATGTTGAAAGCAAAGGCAAAATTCTGTTAGAATCTGCATTTCGAGAAATAGTTGAGGCGAGATTAGCTGTAATTCCAGTCTATTATAAAAATCCTAACACTTGTATATTTACACACGCGGATTCATTATTTGCAATAACCGACAAATTAAATGTTCCATGTTTAATCACTCCACACTTCTATGATACATTAGTAAACCAAAAGGAAATATTAAATGAATTGTTTATCCAAGAAAACTCTAATACGCTATTGGCGCCGAATGAGGCAGGAAATGAAAGTAATTTAAATGAGTCATCGGCATCGCTGTTACATATCAAAAATGAATGTTGTAATCAAAAAATAATTTCGGGAGAGGATAATACATTATTTAAGAGTGATAGTTTTTCGAGGTCAAACGAAATGCAAGATTTGATTAATAAAAAAGAAACTAGTTCACATAATTATCCATCTCAATTGATAAATAAAAAAAAGATTGTTTCTTCAATAAATAATAGCGATTCGGAGGCAGCTGTTTATTTGATTTCGAATAAAGAAAAAGTGATTAACTTGCCAAAGGATAATCAAATTGAAATTAGGCGGCTGGAGAGCTCACAAAACAATGTTAGTAATTTATCTGATGTTAGTAGATTTAGGGAAAAGCAGCGAGAATGCTTATCGTTACAAACTGCTTTTAAAGAAGCGGAATTAAAGAAAAATAATTATTTTCTTAAGGACGATTTATTATTCCATAAAGATAAAATATGTGGAGAAACAGTAGATCAATTGGTCTTACCTTTGAGTTATCGAGAAAGTGTTTTAAAATTAGCTCATGACTCAATCTTCGGGAATCATTTAGGGATGCGGAAAACAAAAGAGAGAATAAAACTATCATTTTATTGGCCTAACCCATGGATGTACACTATGGATCGCTCACGCTGTGTTATCAGAATGGCCCCATTTTGGTCGCTTTTAGAAGATGGCGCTCGCATCGAATGCCTTTCCACTTCAGACTTGAAAGAGCGCTTTAACGCGAGAATTAAATGAAATAATGTTAAATATCTCGAACAAAAAAACATATATCCGTAAAATTTTTGCGTTAAAATATAGCTAATACAAATGTCTAAAAATCGATTTCTGGAATTTTTGAAATTCGGTCCCCAAGGGGGAGGGGGAGGGGGCGAAACGTGATTTCACATGCGTTAAACGTGATTTCACATAATTCTATATAACTCAAACAAAAAAACAGATATACGTGAAATTTTTACTTTAAAATATAGCTAATACAAATATTTAAAAATCGGTTTAAGGAATTTTTTTAATTCGGTCCCCAAGGGGGGCGGGGGGGGGGGGGGGGGGGGGGGGGGGCAAAACGTGATTTCGCATAATCCTATATATCTCAAACAAAAAAAATAGATATAAGTGAAATTTTTGCTCTAAAATATAGCTAATGCAACTATCTAAAAACCAATTTCTGGAATTTTAGAAATTCAGCCCCCAGGTGGGGCAGCAACGGGGGGGGGGGGGGCTATGGAGCAAAAACAAATAGAAATACAGTTAGGCCGTTCAAAATTGGTACAGATAGGTTTAAGAGGCCTGCAAGTCGAATGTGGATATTTTCGAAAGTGTAAAGTTGTTAGGAGGGGCGAGAAGGGGGGTGGAGAGAGGGGGGCAAAAAAATAAAAAAAGAGTTAGGTCGTTTAAAATTGGTTTATACAGGTTTTCGATACTTACAAATCAATTGCAGATATTTTCGAATTTGTAAAATTATTATGAGGGGCGGTAAGGGTGGTGGGGCCGTAAGGGGGGGCTATGGGCAAAAACAAATAGAAATACAGTTAGGCCGTTCAAAATTGGTACAGACAGGTTTTAAAGGCCTGCAAGACGAATGGGGATATTTTCGATAGTGTAAAGTTATTAGGTGGGGAAAGAAGGAGGGAGGGGTGGGGGAGGGGGACAAAAAAATAAAAATAGTGTCAGATCGTTCAAAATTTGTACATAGAGGTTTTCGATACTTACAAATCGATTGTGGATATTTTTGAATTTGTAAAATTATTAGGAGGGGCGATAAGGGGGTGGGGTGGTAAGGGGGGGCTATGGGGCAAAAGCAAATAGAAATACAGTTAGGCCGTTCAAAATTGGTACAGATAGGTTTAAGAGGCCTGCAAGTCGAATGGGGATATTTTCGAAAGTGTAAAGTTGTTAGGAGGGTCGAGAAAGGGGGTGGAGAGAGTGGGGGGGCAAACAAATAAAAAAAGTTAGATCGTTTAAAATTGGTTTATGCAGGTTTTCGATACTTACAAATCAATTGCGGATATTTTTGAATTTGTAAAACTATTATGAGGGGCGGTAAGGGTGGTGGGGCAGTAAGGGGGGGCTATGGGCAAAAACAAATAGAAATACAGTTAGGCCGTTCAAAATTGGTACAGACAGATTTTAAAGGCCTGCAAGACGAATGGGGATATTTTCGATAGTGTAAAGTTATTAGGTGGGGAAAGAAGGAGGGAGGGGTGGGGGGGGGGGGGGACAAAAAAATAAAAATAGTGTCAGATCGTTCAAAATTGGTACATAGAGGTTTTCGATACTTACAAATCGATTGTGGATATTTTTGAATTTGTAAAATTATTAGGAGGAGCGATAAGGGGGGTGGGGTGGTAAGGGGAGGCTATGGGGCAAAAGCAAATAGAAATACAGTTAGGCCGTTCAAAATTGGTACAGATAGGTTTAAGAGGCCTGCAAGTCGAATGGGGATATTTTCGAAAGTGTAAAGTTGTTAGGAGGGGCGAGAAGGGGGGGGTGGAGAGAGGGGGGGCAAACAAATAAAAAAAGAGTTAGATCGTTTAAAATTGGTTTATACAGGTTTTCGATACTTACAAATCAATTGCGGATATTTTCGAATTTGTAAAATTATTATGAGGGGCGGTAAGGGTGGTGGGGCCGTAAAGGGGGCTATGGGCAAAAACAAATAGAAATACAGTTAGGCCGTTCAAAATTGGTACAGACAGGTTTTAAAGGCTTGCAAGTCGAATGGGGATATTTTCGATTATGTAAAGTTATTAGGAGGGGCTAGAAGGGGGAGGGGAGAGGGGGGGGTGCAAAAAAATAAAAATAGAGTTAAATCGTTCAAAATTGGTATATAGATGTTTTCGATATTTACATATCGATTGGGGACATTTTCGAATTTGTAAAATTATTAGGAGGGACGGGTAGGGGGTGGGGCGGTAAGGGCGGGCTATGGGCAAAGACAAATAGAAATACCGTTAGGCCGTTCAGAATTGGTACAGATAGGTTTTAGAGGCCTGCAAGTCGAATGGGGATATTTTCGAAAGTGTAAAGTTATTAGGAGGGGCGAGAAGGGGGTGGGGAGAGGGGGGGAGCGGGCAAAAAAATAAAAATAGAGTTAAATCGTTCAAAATTGGTTTATAGAGGTTTTCGATACTTACAAATCAATTGCGGATATTTTCGAATTTGTAAAATTATTGAAAAACCTATTCAGATATTTCACAGGAATAAAGAATATAGCTATGAAAAAATTTATTTATTTATTAATATATATATATTTTTTTTTTTCAAAATCCAAGAATGAAAACATTCATTATATGTAAATATATCTATAAATACAAAGAATTCGCTCCCTCCCCCCACCCCGAAAAAAAAAAGAAAAAAAAAAATAGACGAAATAGTATAATGAAAACATAAATATATGATATTTAAAAAATAAATATGAAAATATGAATTTTCATAATTTAAAACAATGAATGTATTTTAAAAATCAGAATTTATTCCAGCATTTCCAATTAAACAAAAAAAAAAAAAAAAAAAATTGCGAAGTATGTAAAAAAGACAAAATTAAAAAATTTATTATGATTTTTTTACAAAGGCGTTGGAAAGGAAATATCTAAAAAATAAGATGAAAATGTGTTGCTTTTGCTTTAGAACTTAAAGACAGCTTTAACAATGAGAAATGAAATAAGTAAAATAATTGAGACCTTTAAATAAGATTTGTTTTTTGCATTCTATTTCTAAAGAGAAAATTCTTTTAATTATTTGTGAAATTTCATAACGATAATTTGTTTAATATCTGTCAAATTCAAATCATTAAAATATTTCCGTGTAATTAAAAGTCGTTTTAATAATTATATGAATTTAAAATTGTTAAATTTATTTTACGTCGCGACACTCTGCATCACCAACAAATTAAAAATGTATTTTTCTTTTTAAAATTTACTTTTAATTACTTTTTGCTAGAGATTCAGGGAACAAAAGAAAAGAAAAAAAAAGGCAATCGAGGAACAATACAACTTTTACCGATTTTTAATGCTTGTTTGTATAAAAATCAAAAATTTCGGAAACAGTAAAAAATATTCTTGCTCTATTTTATCATTTCAGCCTCTCATGAATGTTTATATTTTATTATCTTCAAAAGTCATATTGCAATTTTTCATTCAGCCTTTTTTTTTTTTTTTTACATAAAAGAATATTATCCCCTCCGTGGAAGATCAAAATTGTGATGGCATGCTTCCGGGCCATCCTTAGGGATAGGGTGTGTCCGCCAATTGTCTATTGAGCAGCACTAGTGCAACGTTAATACCCAACCAACCAAACAACTATAAAATATATTAATAATTATGAAATAATTCAGCCAACGACTGAAACATCCGTCGGTTCAATTTATAAATGTTAGAATAGTGAAAAACTACCTCAGAACTTGCAGTGCAGAAAGCAGGTTGCAAAATTTGATGATTTTAGGGATTCAAAGAAATTAGATTTAGAAAGAATAGTAACAATATTTGGTAAAACCTATCCCAAAAGCCGAATTCAGTTACATTAATACGTAAATGGATTTTATTTTTTTAATTTTAATTTTAAATTTAATGTGTATGCAGGAGATTCCCAGAAATCTACACAAATTGGAACAAAAATTATGTGTATTTTGGAATTTTGTGAAAATTAGCATTTATGAAACGAGATTTTGATACTGTAATGCATAAAAAATGAGGAAAAATACAAATAAGTATGCTTGGAAAATAATTAAAAAAGAAAAGAAAAAATTAAATAGAGAATAAGCAACTCTGTAAAAAATATGCATGATAATGAAGTTTAATTTTTCTTGAATTAAGGAGGCCCACCAGCGGCCGAGCGATTCTGCGCTCACAGCTGGTAGATGGGAGGTGCCGGGTTCGATCCCAGGTCACGCTCATCGACCTATCCGTTCGGAGTTTTCCGTGGTTTCCTCCGAAACTCGCGTAAATACGGGCTAGGACCCCTTAGAAAGACCCCCACGGAGGGCATTCCCCCCATAGGCCTAGGACACATAAGGAGTCAATCGGCCTTAATCCTCCAACCATCCAACCAATCTTGAATTAAGAAATTAAAATGTACCTAATAAAGTAAGATACAAAATTTTACATAACATATGATACAATATAAGCTTATATTACAAGTATATTACCTTTTATTACTTTTTTTTAAATATAGGCAAAAATCGTTTTTTATTTTATTTATTTATTGTTATTTATGAACAATTATTTCTTGTTTATAGCATCAATGCATTTAAAATTTATCATCAACAGAAAGTAATCTGCATAAAATTGACCTTCTGTGTTTCGTGATATTCAGTTTCTAATGAATCACTGTTAACCCTTTGCGGCGCAAGACAATTCCGATCATTTAAATTATAGTGCCACTGGAATTTATAAACTAAATTAAACTAAAAGAAATTTTAGATTTTAAGGTTAAAAAAATGGCCTTTTCTGCTATTTTATAAAGGTAATTTTTTTTCTAAAAAATTAGCGGGATGAATTTTCGCTGCTGGATCTTAAATTTTGCATCCTCGCAGCGCGGACAGCGCGCGTTAAGGGGTTAATATCAGCGCTATCTTGAACTTTTCATATTAAAATTTTTACTGTCGGTTTGATAGTTACATTGGTTACAACATGCGGATTTCTGGAAGTCATGCATTTGTTCATGAAGTATTTAACATTATGAAGATTAAATAACGTAATTTTTTATATTGATGTTTTATGATTATGAGAAAATTATACCTTAAGTGCATATTTAAATCAGAATATTGTAAGTAAAATTTGAACGTTCAAGAGACATGTAATATGTATATACTTGGTTACAAATGAAATGTATACCGTATTAAGAAGGAAGTTTTATCTGACATTTGTTGGATGTCTTTGACTCTATTTATTTTTTCACAACTATGCTCATGCTATAATATACATGATTTACTTTTTTATTTATTTATTTTATCTATATACATATCACATATATATTATTTTAGGGAATAGCTCGATACACCGACGAGATGACACGGAGATTAAGTGTAAAGCTAACTTTATAAAAACAACTTACCTTGAATTTAATACTCTAATTTTTACATAAAATCTCTAATTTTCAGCTGGAAGAACACTAGCTTATAAATTATGAAATGTGAATGTGGCACTGGTGATGAATTTAATTAAATATAATTTTTCTTTAAAATCTCCAATTTTCAACTGAATTTAGGAGTTTTTTTACTGTGACATCATAATCATTATTTTTAATTTTTGACAAAACCAATTAAAAATTTCTTTTTTGTTAAAAACAATACATTTCTATAATATGGTAATAATAATGATAATAATATAACGTGATTCATCATCTAACATGAATTGGAAGTTAAAAGATTGGCAGTTTGTAAAATTAATTTAAAATGTCACTGCAAAGTGGCATAGAAAAAAAAAAAAAAAAAAAAAAAAAAAAATTTAAATTATTTTTTAAATATCTTAAAACTCAGTAATTTTGAAATGAATTGAAAAAAGACTGACTGTGAACTCATATCATTTTTTACCAATTTTTAACTCTTGCCAAAATCGGTTTACAATTCAAGATTTTTAAAATACTTTTTTTTTAAGCTGCAATTATAAAAAAAAAAAAAAAAAAAAAAAAACGTAATTTATAATTTAACATGATTTAAATTCGTAAGATTGCAAGCTCGCATGTTTTTTTTTTTTTTTTTTCGCCGAATAATATGA
The DNA here is from genome assembly GCA_963930645.1 of Salticus scenicus. NCBI lineage: Eukaryota > Metazoa > Arthropoda > Arachnida > Araneae > Salticidae > Salticus > Salticus scenicus. The sequence continues at coordinate 70,063,034 of OZ005660.1, read as the reverse complement.
AAAAAGGAATACTGCTAGCACGCAAATTTTAAAATCTTAATGCAAAGTGACCTAAAAATTACATTTTAATTAATTTAAAAAAAAAAAAATCTATCAAACAGAATTTTACTAAGAACCATACCAATTAAATCAGCCTTTTTTTTTTTTTTTTTTTATAGTAATAGAATATTTATAAGATAATAATTTTATCAGTCAACAAAACATTAAAATCAATAGCTTGCATTAGGTGGACGAAATAAACTTGGGTTCTTTTCACCTATTTCTTTGTTTTTTTTTCGAACACTTCGATATCCGGAGGTGCAACCCGGTGCGTAACAATGCGACATTATGAAAAAAATCCAATATTAAAAAGAAATTAAAAAGAAAACTGAAAATAAAACTAAAATTTCGTCTGCGCACAATGGTTTTCTACGGAGGCAGTGGACAGTCAAAGAACAAATACGACCCCTAGCGGCGAACGAATAATAGCGACCATTTCGGGTCCATTTTTGAGGGAAGGCTGCCGTTGGGGAAAACTGTCCTTCTTCTCTAAGTCCGTGGCCTAACCTAATAAGAGATGTACAAAATTTCTGTAAAACTTGCGAAAAATGTCAGTTGAGGAGTCCGGAAAAAACGTCCGATAAAATACCTATAACGCCTGTGGTACGTCCTCCTTATCCTTTTCATACAGTGAGTGTCGATTTAATTGGAGAGATTGCGCCACCCTCAGGTAGAAAACATAAATATTGTCTTTGTCTAATTGACCAACATTCGAGATGGCCCGAAGTCATACCTTTAAGAAGCCTTTCGGCTAAGGTCACGTGTGATGCACTTTTAGAAATATTTATGCGTACAGGAATCCCAGAAATGATATGTAGTGATCAAGGCACTAATTTTACGTCTCAATTAACACAAGAGTTTGAGAAAAGATTAGGAGTAAGTCCTCGTTTCTCAACTCCAGCTTACCCTGCCTCGAATGGGCTTGTTGAAAAATTTAACCGTGTATTTAAACAAATGCTTCATCATGTAATACGAACTGACCCCGTAAATTGGGATAGACACATTCCGTATTTACTTTTCGCGTATCGCGAAGTTCCTAACTGTACAACAGGAGTTTCTCCATTTAAGCTTATGTACGGGCGCGAAGCTAGAGGTCCATTAGCAGTTTTAAAATCAACGTGGTCAGGAGAAATCCCTTTACCTCTCAATTTAAGTAATACAGCTGTAGATTACTTACAAGAATTAAAAATTAACTTAGAGAAAGCTGCCGATTTAGCATCTTTAACTGCTGCGGAAAAGCAAGAAGCTTATGCTCATTATTTTAATCGTCGCAAAGAAATGAAAGAATTCAAAATTGGAGAATTAGTATACTTACTAATTCCAGATTCTACTAATAAATTGTATGCGAGATGGACAGGTCCTGGTGAGATTTTAGAAAGAATTAAACCTCACTCGTATAAAGTTAAGTTACCTGACGGTAATATACGACACGTACATGTAAATAAGATAAGAAAATTCCATGTTAGAGCACAAACGGTAGGTGTAATTTTTGAAGATGACTGTGAATTCGGAGAAATCCACCCAACCCCTATTAAGGAAAATAAAACTGACTTTGATGTGGATATTAGTCATTTAGGAAAGGAGAAACAAACAGAATTGCTCGAACTTTTGCATAAGCATGTACCATTATTTTCGGGTAAAGTTCAAGTTGCTAATGTTGGGGAACATAAAATTCGTCTAATGCCAGGTACTGAAAGAAAAAAGCCTTATGTGTATAGAATACCCGAATCACTTAAACCTGAAGTTGACAGACAAATAGAAGAATTAGAAAGCTTAGGTCTTATTGAGCCGAGTGAAGCCGAAATAGCTTATCCAGTAGTGTGCGTAGCTAAGAAGGATGGAAGTGTACGATTATGTATAGATTTTCGTTTGCTCAATTCGGTAACCAAACCTTTTGATTACCCTATGGAGAACATTACAGACTTAATTAATGAAGTCGGTCGTGCACATGTTATTACTTGTTTAGATGTGTTAAAAGGATATTGGGAAATTCCCTTAGAAGAGAAAAGTCGTGATTTTACGTCTTTCAAGACACACCGTTCTCAATATCGCTGGAAGGTAATGCCCTTCGGATTACGAAATGCGGCTGCAAGTTTTCAGAAAATAATGAATGAAGCTCTGAATGAACATCGCGAATATTGCAAAGCATATCTCGATGATATCGCGATTTTTTCTAATGATTGGAAATCACATCTTATACATTTAGATGCAATTTTAACTAAGCTAACTGAACTAAAATTTACCGTAAATGTTAAAAAATGTGTATTGTGCAGATCAGAGATAAAATATCTAGGCCATGTAATAGGATCTGGACGACATCAACCTGATCCTGAAAAGTTACTTGCTATTGAAAATATTGAATCGCCGAAAACTAAAACAGCTTTAAAAAGCGCTCTTGGTCTTTTTAACTTTTATAGAAGTTACATTAAAGACTATGCTGAAATTGCCAAACCATTGACCGATTTAACTAAAAAGAAGGTTCCGGAAAATTTACCGTGGACACAGACGGAAGAGATAGCATTTCGACAACTTAAAGAAATGTTGTGCGAAGCTCCTAAGCTTTATACTCCAGATCCAAATAAACCCTTTACCATTCAATGTGATGCCAGTTCCTATGGTGTCGGTGCGTGTCTTTCGCAAAGAGATAATGAAGGTAATCTACGTCCAATTAGTTTTATTAGTCAGAAGCTCACTAATGTACAGTGTAATTGGTCTACTATAGAACGTGAGGCCTATGCTGTAGTGTGGTCCATAAAGAAATTTGAAAATTATGTTTTCGGAACTCGTATTGAGATTATAACAGACCATAATCCTCTTGTTTATTTACAAAAAACTGCACCTCAATCTGCTAGACTGCAAAGATGGGCACTATCTTTACAAAGATATGATATTTACATATCGCATTGCCCTGGTGCAAAACTGAAAAACGCTGATGGTTTGTCGAGACTATGCCAATAATAAGTTTTGCTATTTACAAATAACTTTGGTTCTATTTAGTAATTTAGTTTTTTGTGTGAGTTTAGTATTATAAATATTTGTTCCGGTATTATATCAAGACTTCTTTACATCTGTTGTGAATTGTCTATTTTATTTTTGCATTTATTTCTTGTGTTGAAATATCTATATTTGTTCCGGTATTGTACCAAGACTTCTGTACATCTGTTGTCAAGTATTTATTTGGCATTGTTTTTATTTTCATGTGTTTAAATATTTATGTGTCAGTTGGTTGCTAATAATTATCAGATTTTCATACGCTTGGCGTATCTCAATCTTGGTTGGGGGGTGTCATGCAACCAACCACTCCTAAGTTTATTTTATGCAACCAACCAACCAACCTTGGAAGCCGCCGTGAGCGGGAGAAGGTATTTTCGCAGAGAAAGACTTTGGCCTTCGGCCTGAAACGTAGGGTGCAATTGGCGCGCCCGAGTAACGGATTTATTCCGTTGGTTTATTCTTATTATTACATGAGTACATGGGTACTCATATGTATATAAATTTCTCAGTGTATATATTCATCTTCATGTTTAATTTAATATTAATTAATTAAAGAGCTAATTTTATACAACAGGGAATTTTCTGTTCTCAAGTGTCAACACTCGGTTTATCACAGGAATATATTTTTTCATTATTTATTTGCATGTTTATTATTATTATTATTATTTATTTATTTACATTTTCTTTGTTTGTTTGTTTAAGGTACTAGTTAAATTAACATCTATATCATTTTTATGGTTTGTTGTGCACTATCTACCTGTCTAACTTATATATATATATATATGAGAGTTTTATTCATCATTCAAATAAAGTTATACAAAGGAAAATTAAAACCGATTAAAAATCCAATAAATCAATTAATGAACTATGATTAACCCAGTTAAAACTGTTAATTGATTCCCACTCCTATAAAATATACAACCTAAAAATATAATGTAATATTCTAAAAAGAAAGTCCACTGATTTTTTTTTTTTTTTTTCTGTTAATTCTGATCTTGTTTGAAAATATAAGATTTGATATTCTAGTGAATTAAAAAAATTAATTCACAAGTTGCTAAGTCAGAATTATTTTTTTTTTCTACAATTTGATCTTTTTAAAGTATGTTTTAAACTCATTTGTGTATTTTTTAAAGAAAGAGCCTAGTTATTAACTAAGTAGTTTATTTTGTGGTTAATTAAATTACAGTTTATTCATACAAATCAGGTTTCCCTATAAGAGCACTGAACTTTAGTATGTTGGGCTTAACATTGATCCTAATAATGATCTCGTTTAACACTTTGATTGCCAAGCCAAAATTGCAAATGCAGAGATGCCAACTTCTAATGGCAAAAAAGCAGGAGATTTTTTAACAGATATCACGAGACTTTTTCCAACAAGAAAGTTTGTAAGAAAAATGAGTAAAGTAATGCAAATTTAATTTTAAGTAAAGCTTTAAAGCTTAGGAGGTATTTACAAAGCATCAGTATTAAAATTAAATGAATAATATACGTTTCTTGCAGTAAAACAAACTATTAAAAAAAAAAAAAAAAAAAAACTTCAGACATACAGTTGTTTAAAATTTAAGTCAAAAAAGACAAATTTGATCATTTTTCTCCTAATATAAAACAATAAGAATCTTAGTTATCTTTGTAAAAGAAAAGGTAATAAAGAAATGAAAATATCAGCCATATTCTAATGTAATTTGAATTCTTTAAGTTTTCAATAGTTATGGTATTAAAAAAAAAAAAAAAAAAAAAAAAAAAAAAAATCTTTTGATAATAAGACATTTTTTATTATGCAAAAATGAAAATTAAAAATTTATTCTTAGCAAAAATTAGTTTCAAAGCATTGTATAGTAATTCATATTCAAACTAAACTTGATAAATTGCAGGGCAAGATAAATTTCCATTTTCTTTCAAATTTTTTTACCCAATCCCACGAATTTTAAGCATAAATTATGCTAAGAGGGATAGATAAAAATTACATCAGAAAAGCAGGAGAAATGAGTTGAAAATCAGGAGCATAGAAAAACAAGCAAAAAGCAGGAGACTTGGCATGTCTGCAAATGTTTACCACGGTGCCAAAAAATTCTGTTTTGTAATTTGTATTTTTTTCAACATAAAATTATATATAAAAAAATATATTTCAATCTGATTAATTTTGCAATACATGGGGAGATTCTCATCCTCCAACAATTAAACTCCAGAACGATGTTCATGTGAATGATATGGTTTTTATAGCCAACGACTAAAGTGTTGAAACACTGGTTATACCTGACAGCCAGTGCCCCCAACGGAAACATCACTAGCTATCACATATGATAGCCATGGCAGTCAAAGGGTTAAGAAAGCAGATGCTTGTGACCAAAAGATTAAGTTTGATAGATTGAAGTTTCGACCAGCAGACCCTAAAAATTTTTCATAGTTGAAAAATATATTTTTAAAAATAAATAAATAACCCTTATAACTCAAATACTTATTCTACTCTGTCTAAACCAGCATTACAGAATTATGAATTTGTTTTTGAGAACTGGCTGCCTGATTTCAGTGAAATTTTTTCAAACTTAGATACTAAAAATCTTTTACTTTTTTAGCTTTAATGTAACACACTACACATATTCATGCTGTTTTAAAATTTTATCTTTAAATAATAATAATAAATTTTGGTGATAAATTCTACAGAATATAAATAAAAATATAAAATAAGCTTTTCAATATTATCTGAAAATAAATAATAAATATAAGTTCGTATAAAGTTTGTCACAGCTTGCTAGTATGATGTAAATTTAATGTTGTCCCCTTCTGTGTTTATGTCAATAAATGTTTGTCTTACAGATTAGGTTGTTATCTTTCCCCATAATAATATTATTATTTGGTCAGATTCTGAACAGAAATAAATATTTAAAAAAAAATTTCATATCACTTAAATGAATATGATTAAGTAATATTGGAAGTGTGTGACTATTGATAACAAAGTTAATACTGGAAAATAAATAAATGAAAGATTTAAAAAGATTATTTTCCATTAGAGCAGCTTAAAACATCATTAAATAACCTAAAAATCTTTAAAAGGGTTTAACCTTTGTCTTTAAAAAGGGATAAAATTTCACAGTAGGTTAATTTTTAAACTGTGATGCTCTAATAATTTTCATGTCCACATCAAAAAATGTTCTCAAGTGACAAAAGGTGACTAATGAGGATAAAACTGTATTAAATACAAAAGATTTAAAACATACATGGAATCAATTTATATTCAAAAATAGATTAATTTTTAACCAAATATTGCAAAAATATTTATACATTAATTTTAAAGGTTATAATAAATATTAAAAGTGCCTTTGTGATGAAAATTTATGTTTAATAAGAAGAATTAAATAGAAAATGTGTTTTAAAAGCAAACATTTTCAGAGCTTCTTTTGATTATGAAAATAAATGTTTAGCAAATTCTAGTCATCAGATTTGTTTCAATACAACACTCCTTCCTTATATCAAAAGTATAATTGCAATTATATTTAAAAATATGTCATTAAAATTGTTAAATTAAATCCCCCCTGTTGTGTCTGTACTTAATTACAAAATTAATGTTTTGAAAAAGCATTCGATTCTTATTAGGCAGTTGAAAATCATTAAATATCATTTTTTGAATTTTAGAATTTGGTCACAATAATTTAAGCATGCAGATTACAGTGTCAATTTTTGATTATATAATGAACTATTTGCTTGATAACATCATTATTTTGCTAGTGAATTGGATAAACAAAGAATTATTGCTGCGAATCACATTACACATAAATATTGATAGCAAATTAATTGTGATCTTTATTGTTCAAAAAATAAAAATGGATTTTGGAATCTATGAACAATTATAGTAATGTATAAAATTTTTCATTTAAAAAATTCAACTTTAAATTTACTAATTTCATTAAATGCATCAGGATGAGTATTGGCATATTTTAACACTGAACCTACTGATACTTCATGTATACCTATTCCTACCACAGCGGGTCAAGTGACCATATTTTAAAATGTTATATATATTACTATGTATAGCAAAAATATATTACTTAGCACAATTTGGTACATGAAACATGGACAATGTGTAGTTACGATTTTTTTTTTTCCTTAAATAGGATTTTTTTTTTTTTAAATAAAATAATATAGTAAAAGAATCTTTTGTATGCCTTAAAGGAGATATAAAATGGCATGTAAATGAATAAATATGTATTATCAAATTTTTAATAAACATTGATCTGCACAAATTTATTTCTATACAAATTCCTAATTATAGTTTTAAAGTTTCTTAAGATGGAGTTAATAATATATTTATAATTAAGAACAATAACTAAGTTTTATAATTAAACTTTTATCGAGAAAAAAACAAGTATTAATGCATAAATAATCTTTTTAACAAATGATATAATACAGAAATTTCTCTTTAATAAAACAATGTTACAAAACAAATTATAGCAGGTAGACAATTTCAGTTGCCAAATCCAGATATAATCATTAAGTTTTTCAAATCAGTAAATTTCAATATGCAACCTTTTCATTGTCCCAAAGCATATTAAACCGATAATCCAATTCTGACTCGTTCAGACATAACACTGTTACATTTCTTCCTTTGGGATCAACGAGATAAATAAAGTAGAGTGATAAATGGTAATCCTGACATGGCCCAACATGAATCATGTGATATGAACCATCTATGCATTGATTCTCCAGGTAAAGTTTATTTTCAATAAATTTCTATAGCAACAGTTTGGAGATTATATTTGCTGAAAATCATAACCACCAATGTTTTTGTTTACTTAATGTAGTTTAATACTTTTTGTTCTAATCATTTTAGTTTTTATTTTACTTCTTTTTTATTTGGTGTAGTCGAAATTTAACCTATAAAATATTTAAAAATAGTTGATAATTTATTATTTGTTGTTAAGTTTAGCTCTTTTAAAAGTTTAACTTTTCTTTATGAACACTTTTAAACTTTGTTGGGAAATGATGAAAAAAAAAGTACTTTATTATTTATTATAATGTGAAATATGTGAAAAATTATTTTAAAAACAATTTATTTTGGATATAGGATCGTGTTACCTAATAATAATGATAATTTGCCAAAATGAAATTTTAAATGCCAAAATAGCGATAAAGGGCCAAATATAGCACTCTATTGGTTTATGTTGAACCACAGAAAGCTAATCCTTTATCCATTGAATCAGCACTCTATTTATCTCGTTGTTTGAGATTATGTAGAACACAATTGAGGTGGGCACATCAAATATGGATGATATCACGATACTGAAATGCAGAATAACTAAAGGCTGCACCCACTTATTCCTTCAGAGCTTCCAACCAAATCCGGCAAATTGTTAATACCGCCTCTTCTCCTACACCACTTAATTTTTAGAGAAATTCTCCTCAAATATATTTCCGATGAATGAAGAAAACAAATACTCTAAAAATTAAGTTGTGCAGAAAAAGGGGTGGTATTAATGATTTGTCGGATTAGGTTTGCAGCTATTGTTCCTTTATTCAGTTACCAGTTAATTCTTTCAGTAATGTCGACAACATATGGTTTGAAATGGATTATTGGCTCAATGGGCAACAAAATGTTTGCACATTAAAATTTACTGATAGTGTAATAAAAACTTGATTATACTTGGACTGAGCAATAAAAATTATTTATCAATCTGCTTACATTATGTTTTATGACAATGTCTTATCAGGAAAAAACTTCTGGGGCCTCTTGTATATATTGCATAAGTTAATTACTAATTATTAAACAATTGCTGTTTATAAAAGGTAGGCATTTTATTATATAAAATCTTTATTAATTTTTTTAAGTCCTGATTGGTTGTCTATAAGTATTAAATAAAGCATTATGAATAAATTAAGTTCATTGAGTGTTTTTCATTAGTGTTACATGTTACAGAAAATATTTTGCTTATATATTAATTACAAGCACACATATAAACATTCTTAAAACATATTTTAAACCTAACTAATAAATAAACTTACAACTGCCTGGCCACCATTTTACAGATGATAAAGTTGGTGTGTTTAACACAAATTCTTGTGTTTGGGGATCATAGACAGCAGTAGTTTCAAGACCCCGAAGATAAGTTCCTAAATAAAAGATATGAGTTTTAATTAAATCATAAAAACAGGTTAAAATTGTTTGTTTTAAAAACATTACATAATATATTAGTACTTCAAAAAATAACATAACTCAAAACTCAAAGCTAGATGAAGAAACATTAATTAAGTAAAATAATTAATAAATCTGATGCTCTTATATATACCTTAACTGGAAGTCAAGAAATTTCGAAGCTTCATCAAGATTTCTTTACATTTCATGATTTGTCAAAAAAAATTTTTTACTAAAACAATTAAAAATAATCTAGTGTGTCACTCACACAACTTTTTTATTACCTTGCATTTTAATACTACAAAAACTGATTACAAAATAAAGAATAAGATATTTAGTACTATACATGAATATACTTTAAAAATACAGTCAACTCTCAAAAATCCACAACCCTAAAATCTGCAATTCTCTGAAATCCGCATATGATTTGCAATGTAATCAAACATTGTCACAACTGATTTCTTGATTAGTGGATTGTAAAAATTTAGCTGTTTTAAGATATAAATCAATTATTAACTTGTGTTGGTGCCAATCACTCAGCATGTAAAGCCGCTATCAGACGAAAGACCGTATAAACTGCATTAGCCTATAGTTCAGCATAAACCGGTTTTTCAGGACGAAAACTGACGAAATACCTTCGTTTGATACTTTTGCCTATCGTATAGTCTTCTTTCATGCATTTTCGACTGTTTAAATCTTATATTGTAGTTGTTAGCCTGAACTCCTCCAATCAGAGCGCAGGAAGCAAAAGGCAAAGAATAAACATCATCTCCATTCCATTACTCGATCTATTTTTAGTGATGTATCGCCAAATATTGCATTCCCTCTTTACATTTTGTGGATTTTGTTCATGCTGAAAAACAACCCTGTATTCGGAGAAAGGGTGTCGTTCGGCAGGTTTGAGATGCAATAGCTTATACTTCAGAAGATACGGTCTTTCGTCTGATAGCGGCTTTACATAGGTGAAAACAGGGGTTGATCCAGGTTTTAATTTTTGGGGCCCATTTTTGTGAAAAACAAATTATTTTCGTGAATTTTTTATTTGTTTTTGTAAAAATCCAAATATTTTTGTGAATATTTATTTGTTTTTGTGAAAAAAAAAAAGAACTGTCGCTAGAAACCTTTCATTTTAGTAGTTACTCTATCTAATGTTGTTAATAGCATTTTATTAAACAAAAGTATAGACACTCATTAAAAATAATACAGTAAACATGGAAAAAATTTACAAAAGTATTATTTTTATAAAACAAAATTTTGTGAAAGGGCTGTTTTTTATAAATCTGAATTTTGTGAAGGGGCAGCAAAAGGGTCCCAATTTTTGCCTGGATCGACCCCTGGAAAATGATAAGTTTAATTATATATAATTATCAAAAAATAAATCATTAATTTAGGGAGAAAGATAGTTTTCATGAAAGATTTTATCTCATGAAGATAAATATTCAAAATTTCTCATAACACAAAGTTATGTGATTAACCAAGAATTGCTGACTTTTTTTAGGTTATAGGAAAATAAATATATATGAATATTCTTACTTAAACTACTGTTGATTAGACTTTTCAAAAATCTAGATAATTTGCAACTATAATAAAATGTATAAAAATTATTCTTCAAATTAAAATTTCATGAAATATTTGTTCTTTTATTAGGCACATTTTATTTCAGCATTGTATATTTAACACAGAAATTGTTTCTTAAAGATTTGCTACTCAAATAAGGTTGTAAGATGTAAATAAAAGAAACTGTTCTAAAATCTGCAAAATTCAGAAATCTGCAAAACCCTTCATTTTAAGCTGTGTAGATTTTTGAGAGTGCACTGTAGTTCAAAATAGATTTAGAAACAGTTTTATTTGAGATATTTTTGTGTATGAGGGGTCTATCCTCCCCCACGTACATACACAGAATTATAGTACCTACATTTAAAGGAATTTAAGTCTGTCATTAAATGTAAAAGTTCATTCTAAATTATTCAGCCAACTTTCACTCATACCACATTTTGCAACTTATCAATCTTGGTCAAACTTTTCAAGTGACATAATCTTCAAAAGTCTTGTATATTGTCTTTAAATTAAACACATCACATAAAATACATAAGTTTTGAACAATATGAAAAATACACATTATTTGAAACACTTATCGAACAAGGTATTTACACACTATTGCACTTGACTTTAAATACTTTGAGCCCATAGGCCATAATAATAAAGAATTTTCCTCTGTGTCCCTGTAGAAAAACTAAATGCTAGATTCACCGAAATCAGTAAGGTTTGTGCTATGGTGGCCTATAACATATGTACTAATTTTTAGTTCATTCGAACAATACATGCACACATGCATATGCACACACACATTACTATAAAAATAGCAAAAATGAACACAGGGTCCCTTAAAATGTATAGGTACATGAAAACCTCAAAGTCAAATTTTTGTCATGATTACAATACTTTCCTTACACATATACGTTCGGAAAATAAAAAAATGTGTGCATGTAGAAGAATGGCTCTCTCCCTGGAGGGTGCAAGTTTTCAATATGGGTATCTTTCAACTCATCAATGTCTTTAAAACGAAAGGTTGAACCACAGATCAGTGATAATTTGATACATTTTTTTTTTTTTTTTTTTGTGTGTGTGTGTGTGTGTGTGTGTATGTAATGGAAATCATCAGCATTTATTATGGAAAATAGATTGAATAAATAATAATTTTAATAAATAATTTGTACTGAATGAATTTGTATGGGAATATATAGAAGACATTTTCATGGTGGCCAATTACCCTGTGAATACATTCGGAAATATCAAACTACGAATTGAAAATGAATGATAACCACTCCTTGTGTTTATCATGCCACTGCATTTCATAAAAAGCAAAAATAAGCAAGTCAAAATTTTTCATATCTTTGTGGCCTGGGGCCCCCAAATTGAGATATTTCAGAAAATATCACTTGAAAGATAGTTTTTGAAATTAGATTCTTATATAAAAATAACTACTTAATGCAACACAACACAGACAGGCAGTGAAAAAATTAACTTTCTTACTGATTAAACTGTTAATTTGAAGGTTGTCTGGAAATAATTCTACATACTGAGCTGCCTATCTTATAAATAAGATCTCCTCTGCACATGGGTAATAATGACAGAAATTATCAGACCTGTTGGGTGTTTATTCAACTTTATATCCATAAAACTGGGCACTTAAAAGAGTATTGGGGCTTGGGGCCCTTGACTGTCTTCTTTCCTGATTTCTGGTAAATTATTTGTAATTGTGAGAAAAATATCTATCTATCAGCACTTAGCAAAAATTTTGTAAAAATGTAGGTTTTTTCTCGTTTAACTGCATTTATCACAATTGCGAAAATTCTAACTGAACAACAAACTCATGCTACTATTATGCACGAAAACTTTTCAAGTAACTTTCATTTGAGACGATTTCTAGAGGCCAAAATCCAAAAGAGTTGCAAAAGTTGAATCAAAGATTGTCCAAAAAATTGGTTTGCATGGTGTTCAGTACATGTCATGGCACTCTTTTCCTGGTCCCTCCTTTTCTCAGCGTGTATAACGAGCTTTTTTCTCATTGGTTTATTATTGTAAGAGAAACTGCTCATACAAACAACTTTTTATGACTAGCCAGAAAAAATTGTTCATATTCCCAACTCCTACTACACTGGGCATTAAGGCGATCCGAGCCAACAAAATTGGCTCAAAAGTTATGTGAAAAGTTGCCATGTGCAATAGGAGAATAAAACTTACATAAACTACCATCTTTAAAGCAGGGATGTAAAAAATGTTCATACCTCTAAAATTTCCCCCAGGCCCATATTATCGCAGGGACTTTGCACAGGGGCCAAGACATTAATGGGCTCCCAAAAGGCAAATATTAAATTACAAAATATTCCCTTTCATTTCAATGAAAATTTAAATATAGATAAAAATATACTAAATTTTCTCAAAAACAGAATTTACATTTTGGATATATTTTGATTTTTCTAGGTCTGGTGGCTCATTTAGTGCCTAAATAGTGAACTCTTTGGAATGAATCAACAAATGCCGGGTTCATTTCTCAGTTCAGGCTGGAATGTTCATAGTGGTTTGATATTCATTTTAATCAGAAGGTTCTGCACTAAATAATCCTAGTGTGTAAAAAACAACAGTAGAGTGACAATCCAAAATTGACAAATCTATGAGTATGACGGCTAAATTTATATGTCACGTCAGTGTAAATTAAACATGTTATACAGTGCTTTTTTGTTATTGCCTATTAGACATGATATCAACTGGAGATTAGCCGAATAAAGCCATTTTATATTCAATTGTATAACATTACTAGTAATTAATAATGTAAAAAATATTAAAATAGTTAAACATCTAGCTTCGAAAAGCTTTTTTATGTATTGTACTGTACATATGACTAATCATCTGTTGTATATCAATAATGATGCAATGATTGCAAGAGGACCCCCAAACTTTGCTTTGCCCAGCGTCCCGATTTTTCATGATCAGGGCCAGATTTCCCCCAAACACATTCTAAGTTTCCCTCAATAACCTAAGAATTTATTTTGTTACACAAAGACATTTGTTCCACCTAATAAAGTTTTAAGAGAATAAGTACATATTGTAACATAAAAATTGCTAAGTTATAATTATACTACCCTTAAGATATTGTTGTTAATAACTCTTGCATTAAGAAATATGATGTAATTTAAAATTTACAGCTCTTAGGACTCTTTATGGATTATTTTTACTTTTACAAAATTATTTCTTAATCTAAAAATAATTTGCTTCAAATTAATATTACTGTTTTTTTAAATTAGAATTGTGCAGGAATCATTTCACAAAAAAATTCATTTGCATCTTTTTGTGTCAACAGAACATCATCTGTTGGCAAAACATAAAACAAATTTTTTCCAACTGATCCTTGGCCTTGTGACCTAAACAAATAATACATATTTGAAGTTTCATTTGGAAGAGACCAATAGAGACAGAATTATCTGACCCTAAGTACCAATAGCTCAACTCTATCAACCCAAAAGAATAAAATTTTCCAAATATATTTTTTGTCAACAAACAAACAATGTAAAAAACAAGGTTTTACTTTATGACACAGACCCACAATAAATAATATTTATATTTAAAAAAAAAAGAAAAATTATGCTATATATTAATACAGCTATACTAACCATGACCAAGTTCTGTCTGAGCATAGGAACCAATAATTTTCATTTCCAGAGCATCAGGGAGCCATTTAGCTTGTTGGTCTTCTGTAGCAAGTCCCATTAATCCAGGAATAAACATAACAAAATGGACAGTTAGAGGAGAAGCTTCTTGTAATATGGCATCAGCAATAGATCTGCAAATATTACGTAAAAAACAAAATTACACATCTATTGAATTTCTTTCTCTACAAACAAAATATATATACAGCTCCACCCCCAGGTTTAAAAAAGGACAGGGTGGTGCTACTAGTAAAAAAGGTCACTTTTTAGAATCTTGAGGACAGTTTTGAATTCTTAAGGACACATCTAACCAGGGTCAGATTACCCAAAAGGCTCGGGAAGCACAAGCTTCCCCTCTAAAATTTAAAAGGGGGCCCCAAAATGACTAAAAACAGGGTCTTGAATTTTCTGTTTTATATTTTCGTACTAAGACTCTATAAAAAACGCAAATCAACCAATAAGATAAATACATATTCCATTACAATGCACTGTTTCCAGCCGCTCATATAGAGATAACCAAAAATGTCATTCACGTGTCGCCACTGGTCGGTATGCAACCTTTCTGCTTAATGGAGGAGAGGAAGTATGTTAAAATCCACTTGAAACATTTTAACCTAACAAGAAGCAAATGATAGGGCCCACCGCTCCCAGACCCCCATCCCTAAGTCCTTCAACTGCTTGAGCATGTATTATGTGTATACACAATTTCATGAGAGGACTTGGGTTGAAACTCACTTGAATGATTAAAACCTAACAGACGGCAAACGAAGGAGTCTCATGACACCAAGAACCCTCCCCTAAGTCTTTTATTATTTGAACATGTATTATCATCAGAGTTATGCATGCATGCAAATTTGCAGCTCAATTGGATGAGAAGAAGTGGGTTAAAATTCAAAATCAAATTAATTACTGAAAATTTGGGGCCCAAAACCTCAAGGTCTCTTTCTTAAATGTGTTAGTACTTGAGCATATATTGTCATCGGATCGAAGTTGAATATGTATGCACAATTTCAGCTTAATTGGATGATAGGTAGTGAGTTTGTGACTCAAAGGTAAAACCCCTAAAAATTAGAGCCTCAAAAAAAAAAAAAAAAACCTAGAATATCAAGTGATATTCAAATTATTTAAACCACAAGCACTCAATCTCTTTTGAATTTGTCCACATGGCACCTGGATGACAAATCAACAACTGATAAAAACAAAAGATAACTTTGTAGGAAATATGAAAATACAGATGGATTGATTGAAAACCCTGAAATCAGGGTAACCCCTGAACACACACACCTCTGCAATTAATAATCAAAGGACCCAGGGTCCTTGTATGGCAATTTTATTTTGAGAAAAAAACTATTCTTTACTGACGATATAAAAATAATTTTCTGATTCAATAGACTTCAAAGGTACCAGGAGACATGCCCCCCCCCCCCCCCCCCCGAGAATTTTTTTCTAGCTACACCCATTAGTGGAAGCTGAAGACAGAAGATAGTGTTATACAAATAGAAGAGAGCTTTGAAGAGAAAGTAAAAAGAAAATTTTGATCAAGAGCAAAAAGGAAGATTCTATGAAATAGAAAGTAAATTTAAGGAAATAGAGAAAGAATTTGAGCAAAAGATGGAAGAGAAATTAACATCAATGCCTCATGAAGCTGAAAGAATACAGAATCATGAATCAATAAAGTTTTCCACCAATGATGGCAGATCATCTTGGAAAAAATATAAGACAGTTTTCCATCAAAGCTGAAGCTAATGGATGGTACCCTACAGCCAAGACAGTCCATTTAGCAGCGTCATTATGGGGAAACATAGCTGACATTCTGGAAACTCTTTTTAAGGAACAGTGGTGTGATTTAAGCATTTCTGACTAGAGCATTAGAACTGCATTTTTGAGAGAAAAGCTCAAAAAGAAGATAGTCATCTTCAGATAAAGTCCTGCTATCAGAAAGCAGATGAAAATATTAAGTTAAATTTAGTATAGTATGAATTTACAAAAGGTCAACTGTTTTTCTTTTCTGTGAGGGAGAGTATTGCAATAACTGCTTTCAGACAAATCTTTTTTCTCTCTCTCTCTCTCTTCTAACGATGCCAAATTCACTCCTTTTACAAAAGTCAAAAATATTTTCACTCCTTGAAAAGAAATCCTAACAATATCTTTGGCTCTAATAATACAAATAGAGAAAAAAAAAATCAAAATAAGACCAATTAACAGTTTACTCTTACCGACACATTTTTAAACAAAAAAAAGATTTGTATTTTTAACATTACAAACGAATTAAAATAAATATAACAATAAAGTTAACACAGTGAAATCTAACTAAAAGTCCACTTCTATTTAAAGATCCCTTCCTATACAGACCAGTTTTTTCTGATCTCAAATTTCTCGTATGAGCTTAAAAAAACCTAGTTGGAGCTTAAAAGCTTAGTACATGTTTGTATAATATGATTTTAATAAAAATTTTATGATGTGTTTTTAAAAGTGTTTTTGATTACAATGATAACACATGGACTTTATACGAAATCTAAACTTCTAGATTTGAGTTTTAATTAAACTCAAATCTAACTACTATTTTTAACTATACTATTGATACTTTAAATTTTAACTACTATTGATTAATGTGTTTGTCAATATTATAAAGGAATTTTATTTTTTGCACCCATACTTACAAAATTTCTTGCGGATCTGCTAGCTCCATGGCCTTGTGAAAAATATGGAGAGATTTTCGTAGTGCATCATCATATACTTCTGAATGTGAAAGGTAATCCATTGGCATGACATCTTGAACTTCAGCATCATTATAAAAAAGAAACTCTAAAAAAATGTCATACAAGATCAGTTTACTAAGAAAGTTTTAATACAATAAAACACATACACAAAACTGTAGTGTGAGGCATACCAGGGTATGTTAAGCCTCCCATCAAAAAATTACACATCTCTTAGCTTATTCCTAGATGTAGTATCTTAATATTTAAATTATATTATTTCATGTAATTTAGATTCAGATAAATTTAATTATGTAAATATTAAACCTTATAATTTTATTCAGTTTTTATTTTATGCTATGAAAATTTGGGTACTCTCGTTTCACTCTGAAATTTTCTAAATAAAATTAATTCATTAAATTAAAAAGCATTTATTTATGATTAAGAATGAAATTCTTCTTGTAGTACTATATAATATCACCTAATGCTAACTTACTATAGAATTAAAGACCTTTCGGGAGAACTTAATAAAAAAAAAAGGTAGCCTGTTTTCAAAAAGAGTTATTTGCTTTCTCATTTTCCCTGCTGTTTTTTTTTTTTTTTTAATGTATTTGCTGCCTTCTAAACATGCATTTTTCGCACCTAACAAAAGTAAATAACTACTTTTACTAGTATACATTTAGACCGGTGTTTCTCAACCACTGTGCCGCAGCACTTTTGTGTGCCGCCAAATTTTAGAAATGTATGTAGTAAAAATTATAATGCTTTTTTTTATTACGGATTAAGTCTGTTTAAATTAAAGAAAAGAACACTGTAAAAGAAAACTGTTGTTTTCACAGTTAAATACCATATTTTTAACTGTTTTTACCTTCAATAACTGTGACCTTTCATAAAATGAAATATTTGTCCCAAGTAAAATGTGTGCCGCCAAATTTTGAAATCGTTAAAAGCGTGCCACGACGAAAAAAAGAATCACAGATTTAGACGATGTATTTTTGTTCATGCAATAATGCTCTAAAACTATCTCGAAAAAGCTACAAGTCAGAAATAAAAATATTTAAGAGGGAATTTTGGAAATAACTACCTACCTTAACCCACCTCTTCAAAATTTTGCAGATTTGTCAAAAAAAATCTTTAGATTTATGCTTCATTTTTAACACTTAACATTATGTACTAAAATGTAAACCCCCTCCGATTTTTTTTTTTTTTTTTTTTGGGGGGGGGGGGGGTAATGGCTTTGCTTAAAATGTTGAAGAGGAAACCAGATGCTAAATTCTTCTTAAACAGGCCACAGCATACTAAAAAGTATTAAGGCTGCTAAGTGCTGTACCCTTCAAAATTATCTTGAAATCAAATCTATCCCCTGTTAATAAATTCTTCTGTTAAACATGGTGATTAGAATTTATCAAGTTTTTAATCTTTTTGTTAAAATATTATTATTATTATTATTTTTTTTTTTTTCTCATATCAACCACATTTTTTTTTTTTTTTTTGGCATTGAGAAATGTTAGCAGTCAACTGTTTTTTTAAAATATAAGACATACAGTAAACTTTTAATTTTTGGCACTTTCCGACAACAGATGACGTTGACTCTGATTCACTTATCTATTTGTCTAAACGATAACTTCTATAAACATGTTTGTCAATCTAAGACATTTAAAACATATTATTGAGATTTACTGCACTTGGTTCCCAACTGAAAATAATGTATGTTACATTTCGAATTTGTTGGCAGAAATGCACAAAAAATTTCATATACATTACTATCTATGGGAAAGGAAAATAATTAAAATACATTTTAGCAGTGTTATTGTGCCTTACACTCTGCAAAATCTGCATGGGTACATTATTTATAAATGAACATGATTCATTTAGAAATTTGTGTGCTTAATGCTTATACTAATGCATTATACATTTTTTTTATTAAAAAGAATGCATGAATGCATTAATACTTTTCTAATGCATTTGCTTTTTTTTACAGGGAAGCACAAAAGATGTCAAAAGAATTACTGGCTCAGCATGGTTTTAGTTGTATACCTAATAATTACAAGCAGATACATGTTATTGAAGTCTATTTTGTAAAGAAAATAGTATTATAAATAACATTTACAGTTTGTTTATAGGTCATCTAAAAAATTATAGGACGCATTGACGAAAAAAGCGATAAATCTTGGAAATTCTTTTTTAATTATAATATGAGCATATTAGCTAAGTGAAAATTTGGTATGCTATGTTATATGTGTAATGTTTACAACTTTAATACAGGGTCATGCAAAATGTTAGTAATATTGGAAAGTGTTTCACAATCTAATGTGCATGATTTTACATTCTTGTAAATTCTTAAAATTTAAAAAGACATTCCAATTAGTTTCATATTTTTTGTAAAAATTATGCTAATTATCAAGTATTTTACAATAATGTTTAATGTATTATTGAAATTGCAATTTTAAAATATAAATATTGTATTACTATAAAACATACAACATGAATTTCACTTTCACTTTTTTTTTCTTTAATCATAGGGGCATGCAGCAATGCAGGCTTCTATAATATGAAGGAATTTCACGAGAACATAATACTTAAATATATATATTTAAAAATCCAAATTTGCTGCAAATTTTAAACTTTAGACAGTCTACAGTGCCATATATTTTACAGCTGATTTTTACCACAATGTCCAAAACTCAATGAACCCTGATTAAGCATAACTATTCCAATTAAAAAACTGTTAAATTGTATGAATTTAATTACATCAACAATAATTCCTATTTATATATAAATATATATATTCATAAAGCATAGCATCTTCTTTGTTCTCTTTTAATATTATAGCAATATTCCCACATTTTTTAACATACTTTTTAAATTCTACTTGAGAACAGCAAAAAATTAATAAACAGGTGTACAAACACAATTTTTTGTTACAATTTTGGCATAAGGTATTATAGACTTTTTTAATATATAATTATAAAGCATTACACAGGTTAAACAGACATTATGCATCATGATTAAATTTAATAAGAAAAAGCTTTTTCAAGTTAAAAATTTTAAATTTAATATACTTTTAACTACATTTTAACAATGCTGAATTGAAAAATTAAATTTTATAAAACAATACAATCACACAAAAATTGAAAACAAGAGTGAATCATGAAAAATTATTATAACAACAAATTACCAAAATATTTAATAAAAAAAAAAAAAAAAAAAAAAAAAAAAACTATAGCCAATAACTTCACAAATAAATAGCCAACAATTTCACGCTTTAATCACATTTACTAAACGTAATAAAAAAATATTTTAATCACTACATTATAAAATACAGTTTCCTTGTATAAAATTAGATATTTACATTACATGCAACAAAAATTCACTTTTTAAAGAAACAAGACGATAAAATAAATAATGATTTCAAACATTTTTAGTCAAAATTTTAAATGAAACATGCTAACAAAAAAAAAAAAAAAAAAAAAAACAGAAAATAAGAATTAATGCTTACCTAATTCCTTCCTTCGGTTAGTTTTTTCTTTATTTCCGTCTAAAAAATTTGTTAGTTCCCCAATCTCAAAAGTCGCATTTTTTCGCTCTTTTACGAGATCTTTATTTACTTCTTTTTTCACCATCTTCGTACAGAATTTGAAAAAAATTCAGCAGAATCTCTCACAAGATGTATATCCCTCCGCAAATTGTCATGTCATGTCATATTCACTGACGTAACACGTTTGCTATTGCTTAAAAAAATCCATTCATTAACAATTGCCTTGCAGGTAAAACATTGCATAAGGAACTAAAACAAGTGACCTTGTTCCTGCCGTCTCAGCCAATCAGACATTCAAGATTTGCAGCGTGTGGTAAAAGTAGACATTTCTTGCTTTTGAAATTAAAGGTCCCTTCTTAATTCCAGTCTTGGTTTCACTGAAGGTTATGCATGAAATAATTGTGTCGGGTCAAACTCTTCATCCAGGCTGTATTTATTCACAATAGACAAAACTGAAGCATTTATTGACAAATCTATAAATATAATAGCCATGACCGATTGTAGTCTAGTCTTAGGCGCATTAGGTGCTTAGCAAAGCGAGTGCTTAGAAATTATCCTAATAAACAAGTCTGTAGCCGGGGGGGGAGAGGGAAGATTCGGAGGCTCAGTTCAACCCCATCGCTCACGAAATTTGCAAATTTGGCAAAAAAGTTTGAGTTATATTTCATTTTTAACACTCAACTTCAATTGTATGTAATAAAGTTTAAACCCCTACGAATTTATTATTTCTGATTTTATTTTGCCTTGCTAATAAACTACTCATTTCTCTTTCTTTTTTATTGTCTTTTTTCACTGGTGAAATGAGTAAAGGGGCATCTATGAAAGCGCCAGATAGCCTCCCGGCCGGTGCGATCAACCAGGCCCCGATTCAGTGGCGGCCTATTTTTTGGGGGGGAGAGAGGGGGTAAAAAATGTCTGGTGTTTTTTATTGTTCACGTCCAGTTATTTATAATTATCGAATTATAGATTTATCCTTTTCTTAAAGAAACAAATTAGCATACGAGTATAAGGATGATAATGATACTACTTTAAAGTGAAATGTTAATTGCATAACAAAACTAACATTATATATGAGATATATTTGAAACGTCTGTTGTGAATTCTCCAATGTTGGCACAACAAAATAGGTAAACTAGAAAGCTTTCCCAATATCATGGTCAGCATATATACTTATAAAAATATTTTTACTTGCGAAAAATTTCAATTTTTTTGTACCCTATAGGCAGGGAGTCGAGCATGGACGTCCGTGGAGTCGAGTCAGCGTGAACTTCGCGGGATATACGGTGTCCGCCAAAAGTCCCACTTCCCCCTTCTATCTCGGAAATGCATCAGAATTTTGAAAAAATGGTAAAACACGTGTTCAATGAATTCGATGGGGACCACTCTTGGTGAAAATATTTTGGGCCCCTGGCACTAAGGAGGTTCAAATACGAAGTTTAAGTTTAAAGTCAAATTTAAAGTTTAAAATTTCAAATACGAAAATATATCTTGTGATTGGGATACATATTACATCCTTGATCTTGGAAAAGTCTCTTTAAGACAGGGTTGGCTAGATTTTGCCCGACCCGGGTGGGTTTTTTCAATAAAACCCACTTGAAAAGGCCCAAGTTGGGTTTTTTTCAAAATCCTTGTTTAAAATTGTACTTTTGTCTAACTTACAATAAACATACAAATATAAAATAAATATTATATACATTATTAGATCATAAACAAAGAATTTTCAGAAATATTAGAGATGCTCAAACTGCTGTATAGAAAAAAATCCTGAAACATCCCCCCCACCACCAAAAAAAAAAGTATAATTATCTTATTAAAACAGAATAAAAAATTATATAAAAAAAAAAATAAAAGTAACAAAAAACAGAGTTGTTTTTCAATATGAAGAAAACTGTAGATCTCAAGAAATTTAAAATATAAATTAAAAAAAAGAAAAAATTGAAAACTTTAACAGTGCAACACTTATGTAATGTAGAGGGACAATAATTTAAAATGTTTTATGAAATTCTATTGACTACGAAAAGTTCAATAAAGCAACATGAAATAATTATTAAAATCCAATATTTTGTTGTAAAGGGCAGATAAAAAGAATTTTAGAATATTTAAAGTACCATTATTTAATATTTAAAATTTCTTTATTACTTAATCATAAAAAGACTTTAGAAATTTTAAAATTGAATTTTAATGAATAAATAACAATTTAATTTTTAAAATTATCTTATTCTGAATGATATATTTAATGTTTAAAAAAAGGAAGAATGAAAATATTCCTGAAAACTCTGATAAAACCCAAAAATACTCTGAAAAAAACCCTGATAAAACCCGGCTAGGTTTTTTCCAACCCTTCTTTAAGACAATGAATTTGATATAAATAGTTTTGCTTTTCAATGATTATTAGAAGAGATACATGAGCGTAAAATGTAAAATCCACATTTCAAAGCTCGAAAAACGATTGTATCTCCTTCAATAATTATTGCAGGACATAATTACTTGCATAAAATTCATCACCTTGATGAGATGTTTCCAGGGATGCATTACAAGACATGCCTTCCCATTTGAAATTTTAAAGTCACCCTCCCTAGCAGCCCCTCTAAACCCCCTTCCCGGGCCGAAAACTTTTTCACATAAGAGCTCTCCCTCGAATGTATTGAACATATATTTCGCCATTTTTTCCAAATTTTGAAACATTTCCGAGATAGGAAGGGTTGTGTGGAGCTTTTTCCAAGTTTTGAAATGTCGATTTTATAGTCATGTATCTCCTCTAATAATCATCGCAGAACAAAACCATTTTCGGCTAATTCATTGTCTTGAAGAGCAGTTTTCAGGGAGGTATCACAAGACACACCTTCCTATTTGAAATTTTAAAGTTGCGCGCCCTACCCCCGGGCCCAAAATTTTTTCACCAGAAGAGGTCCCCCTCGAATTCATTGAGCACATGTTCCGCCATGTTTCAAAATTCTGACGCATTTCTGAAATGGGAGGGACAGGGAGGGTGTAAGACTTTCGGCAGGCCCTGTATATAATTCCTTAAATTACATCATGGAATATGGACAAAGGAATTTAAGATAATTTGATGTCTTCATATTACATTTAATTCAAAGCACAGCTGTATGTATCATGCAAAAAAATTGAGCTTGAGTTGTTTTCACAAAAGCATGTTTATAATTATGTAATGCAAATATACATTTTATGGCTCTTTATTCTCAGCCACAATATGAAAAATATAGTACACGCCGCTTATTAAAATCACATTCGTCCTGAGCTAAAGTGATTTTACTAAGCGACTGATTTTTATATCCAGCGAACGTTCTCCTACACTCAAGAAAAAGGCATTACTATTTCTCTAAATTTCGAAAGAATTTTTAAAAAATATCGAATAATGGGATTAATAAACAATCTATATAATATTTCTCTAACGTGGACCAGGTTCAATTATTTTTTGTCGAAACGATACGATACGCGAGAATAAAAAATAATAATTTTTACATAGACAATATTTAAGAACGCGGACTTAGCTCAATGGACTAATAAGAAAAAATGAGGACATTTGTCTGATGAGATTATTTTACGAAAAAATGTATTTTTAACAGTTGTTTCTTCAGAATCTTTGCCAGCGTCATTTTAAACCTAGCAATATTTTTACAGATATATACAGAATAGGAGCTTTTGTGTCATAAATTGACTAAAAAACACAATCATAAAAAATATAATCAAAAGAAGAATTATTTTATTTTATTTATTTATTTAAAAAAAAAAAAAAAAAAAAAAAAAAAAAAATTAGTAAAAAGTCATTGCCAAAATGACGACAAAAAGAGTCGTGGGAGTCCTATATTAAAACTGTACTGCGTGTGGAAGTATGAAAATTGGGTCGTGAACTAGGAATTTTAATTGGAAACCTTTCTTTGAGTGATTTTGATTTCACTATTCTGCAATATTAATTTGGTTTTAATAATAATTTAGGCTTCTGATAAATTAGAATTTTAATTAGATGGAAAAATTGGTATAACATTTATGAGTTTCAAATTTTAAAGGTAAATAAGAAAAGAAATAAAGTGCGAATATTTCGCACGGGTTTGTTAGTATTTATATAAATTTTCAGCTCCATCGAATAAGGCGTTTAGACGCTATAACATTCTAAAAAATCTGGAGTGACTCCTCTCGACTTTCCTAACATTGAGAAATTAACAGTTTTGTAGATAAAGTAAAGAAAGTGGAGTTGTTAAACAAACAAAAGAGAGAAAACCATAATAAAGTGTTAGAATATTTTTCTCCATATATTACACAATGTTTTATTTAACGCTACTGAATTTTGAGCCCATAGATCATAATGATAAAGAAATTTTCGTTGTGTCCCTGTAAAACCTATAAATGCTAGATTCACCAAAATGCTTATAGTTAGTGCAACAATGATTTATAATATTCATATAAATTTTCAACTCAATTGAATAAGGCGTTTAGATGCTATCGCACTTTTAAAAATTGGGTCCCATAGGCCATAATGATAAAGAATTTTTCTTTGTGTCCCTGTAAAAAAACTCTAAGTGCTAGATTCACCAAAATCTATACAGTTGGTGGAACTGTAACCTATAACATATGTGCTAATTTTTTGCTCAGATTAATAAGGCGTTTAGACGCTATCGCATTTTTTAAAATTTGGCCCCATAGGCCATGATGCTAAAGAATTTTTATTTGTGTCCCTGTAAAAAAACTATAAGTGCTAGATTCTCCAAAATCTATACAGATTGAGTATCTGTGACCTATAATATGTATATAAATTTTTTCAATGATGGTATCGCACTTTTAAGATTTTGGTCCCATAGGCAATAATGATAACGAATTTTTCTTTGTGTCCCTGTAAAAAAAACTATAAGTGCTAGATTCATCAAAATCTATAGGGTTCGTGCTACGGTGACTTACAATATACGTACCAACTGTCAGCTTATTCGAACAAAGCGTTTAGACGCTAGCGTGTTCACTCACAAACATACACACATACATACATCATCGCAAAAATAGTGAACACGGACTCAGGGGACCTCGAAACGTATAGAAACATCAAAATTTCAAATTCGGATTTTTGACGTGATTACAATACTTTCCTCACTATAGTGTTCGGAAAGTAAAAATGAGGACATTTGTCAGATGAGATCAGAATATTTACAAGCATCGTTTTAAACCTAGCAATATTTTAAAGATATATACAGAATAGGAACTTTTGTGTCATAAATTGACTAAAAAACACAATAAAAAAATATATATAATCAAAATAAGAATTATTTTATTTTATTTATTTATTAAAAAAAAAAAAAAAAAAATCAATAAAAAGTCATCGACAAAATGACGACAAAAATTTAAAGAGTCGTGGGAGTCCTTTACTAAAACTGTACTGCCTGTGGAAGTATGAAAATTGGGTCGTGAACTATGAATTTTAATTGGAAACCTTTCTTTGAGTGATTTTGGTTTCACTATTGTGCAATATTAATTTGGTTTTAATAATAATTTAGGCTTCTGGTAAATTAGAATTTTAATTAGGTGGAGAAATTGGTATAACATTTATGAGTTTCAAATTTTAAATATAAATAATAAATGAAATAAAGTGCGAATATTTCGCACGGGTTTGTTAGTATTTATATAAATTTTCAGCTCGATCGAATAAAAAGTTTAGACGCTATAACATTCTAAAATATTTGGACCCACAGATCATAATGATAAAGAATTTTTCTTTGTGTCCCTGTAAAAACAAAAAAACTGTAAGTGTTAGATTCACCAAAATCTATACAGTTTGGGCGACAGTGACTTATAACACGCATATGAATTTTCATCTGAGACGAATAAGGCGTTTAGAAGCTATCGCACTTTTAAAAATTTGCGCCTATAGAACAAAATGATAAAGATTTTTTGTGTGTGTGTGTGTGTGTTTCTGTAAAAAATCTACTAGTGCTAGTTCGACCAAAATCAACAGGATTCGTGCTGTAGTGACCTGTAACATACGTACTGACATTCAGCTTTTTTGAACAAAACGTTTAGGCGCTATCGTGTTCACTGACACACACATACATGCATCATCGTCAAAATAGAAAATACGAGCTCAAAACGCGTATAGAAACCTCAAAGCATACAGGGACTTCAAAACGTATAGAAACACTAAAATCGCAAAGTTGGATTTTTGACATGATTACAATACTTTGGTTACCTATGTATGTATGCTCGGAAAGTAAAAAGGGAAGGATAAATTTGGCATTGATAATAGGTTTCTTTTGTATTTTACATTACATTACATCGTATAGATATTCTATTTTAAATAATTTAAGTTATCAAAACAAAATTCGCTCAATTTGAATCCATAAACCTCAACGTATAAGAATTATATTTTACAATTTGCGTACCATGAAAAAGACTATAAGCTCTACATTTATCATAAAATATAATATAGTCGTTGCGACGATGAAGTATTAAAAAAACCTATTTCATTTTATCTTTATCGAATGCAGAGTTTGTACGCTAGCACCTTTAAATAATTTGAGTCCATGATAATAATAAAAATTCTGGAGTGACTCTACTCGACTTTCCAAACATTAAGCAATGAACAGTTGTATAAATAAAATAAGACAAGTCGTTAAATAAACAAAAGTGAAAATTATAATAAGGTGTTTGATTATTTTTCTCCATTGTTTACACTGTAAGAAAAGTCAGAATCGTTACTGTTATACATGGAATAAGTTCCTTGTTTTAATAAGTTTGGGTCAGGCTCCTGAGAATACCAGGTTTTCGTCCATGAAACGTTCCTGAATTCAGGAATGTGGTATTATTTTGAATGTGTGTATATTTGATGGTTACTGGTGTTTTCAAGGAATATTACTAGTAAATATGGGGCACATTAGCTGCCCAAAATTTTCCAGGGAAGTGCTGGAATTTTTTTTACAGTGTAATTGTACGCTATTGCACTTATTCAGCCCATTTATTGAGGCCATAAATCATAATGATAAAGAATTTTTCTTGTGTCCTTGTAAGGAGTAGATTTACCAAAATTTATACAATTCGTGCAACGGTGATCTATAACATGTGTATAAATTTTCAGCTCAATCAAATAAGGTGTTTAGACGCTATCATACTTTAAAAAAATTCCTCACACAGGCCATAATGATAAAGAATTTTTCTTAGTGTGCCTGTAAAAAAACTATAAGTCCTAGATTCACCAAAATCAATACAATTCATGCTATGGTGAACGTGAACTATAATATATGTACCAACTTTCAGCTCATTCGAACAAAGCGTTCAGGTGCTATCGTGTTCACTGACATACATACATACACACATGCCACACATACATATATACATCCTACTAAAAATGGCAAAAATCTGGAGTGACTCCACTCGACTTTGCGAACATTAAATAATTAACGGTTGTATTAATGAATTAAAGTAAAACAAGCCGTTAAATAAACAAAAATATTTTTCTCCATTCTTTAATTTTACGCTATTGCACTTCAAATAATTTGAGCCAATAGAACATAATGATAAAGAATATTTTGTTGTGTCCATGTAAAACTCTACAAAGACTAGATTCACCAAAATCTATATAATTCATGCGATGGTAACCTATAACGTGTATAAATTTTCAGCTCAATCGAATAAGGCGTTTAGACGATATCGCACAAAATTTGGGCCCATAGACCATAATGATAAAGATTTTTTTTTTTTTTTTGTGTGTGTGTGTGTGTGTGTGTAAAAAAAACATAACCGCTAGATTCACCAAAATCTTTACAGTTCGTGCAAAAGTGACTTATAACGTGTGTATAAATTTTCAAGATGAATAAGGCGTTTAGACGCTATCGCACTTTAAAAAATTTGGGCCCATAGGCCATAATAATAAAGAATATTTCTTTGTGTCCCCGTAAAAAAACTAAAAGTGCTAGATTCACCAAAATCTATATAGTTTATGTGACTGTGACCTATAATATGTGTATGCATTTTCAAGGCATTTAGACAATATCGCACTTAAAAAATTTGAGCTCATAGGCCATAATGGTAAAGATTTTTTCTTTGTGTCCCTGTAAAGAAAAAAAAAAACTGTAAGTCCTAAATTCACCAAAATCAATAGGGTTCGTGCTATAGTGACCGATAACATACGTACCAACTTTCATCTCATTCGAACAAAGCGTTTAGGAGCTATCGTGATCATTTACACACATACACACATTACCGAACATTAAGTAATTAACAGTTATATAAGTAAATTAAAGTAAGACAAGTTATTAAATAAACAAAAGTTATAATTGTAATGGAGTGTTTGAGTATTTTTCTCTATTAATTAATTACGCTATTGCACTTCAAATAATTTGAGCCCATAGATCATAATGATAAAGAAATTTTCGTTGTGTCCCTGTAAATACCTATAAAAGCTAGATTCATCAAAATCTACACAATTAGTGCGATAGTGACCTATAACACGTACATAAATTGTCAGCTCAATCGAATAAGACGTTTAAACGCTATCACACTTTCTGAAAAATTTTGGTCGATAGGCCATAATGATAAAAAATATTTCTTTATGTCCCTATAAAAACATTATAAGTGCTAGATTCACCAAAATCTATGCACATCGTGTGATTTTAACCTATAATATGCGTATAAATTTTCAGCTCAGTTGAATAAGGCGTTTAGACGCTACTGTACTTTAAAAAAAATTGGGCCCATTGACCATAAGGATAAAGAATTTTTCTTTGTGTCCCTGTAAAAAAAGTATAAGTGCTAAATTCACCAAAATCTATAGTTTATGTGACTGTGACCTATAGTATGTATATGAATTTTCAGCTTAAATCGAATAAGGCGTTTAGACGATATCGCACTTAAAAATTTTGAGCCCACAGGCCATAATGATAAGGAATTTTTCTTTGTGTCTCTGTAAAAAAAAAATATAAGTGTTACAGACACCAAAATAAATCGGATTCGTATTACGGTGAAGTACAACATACGTACCAACACACAGCTCATTTGAACAAAGCGTTTAGGCGCTATCGAGTTCACTCACACATATACATCATCGTAAAAGTAGTAGAAATGAACTGAAGGGACCTCAAAACGTATAGAAACACCAAAATCTCAAAGTCAGATTTTTGACACGATTACAATATTTTCCTTACATATGTATGTTCGAAAAGTAAAAATGAACTGAGGGGACTTTAAAACTTATAGGAACTTCAAAATTTTAAAGTCTGATTTTTGACATGATTACAATTCGCGACTCAATTGAACTATAGAGGGCGTTCTAATATCGTCTGCTTCAAAAGTCGTGTCGGATAATGGTCAGCGTTATACGCGTGTAACAATGGTAAGCAATGGCTATTTTGAGTATTCAGTACATTATTAATATGGAAATATTACGCCGAATTCAAGAAATTTAGTTAAAGCGGAGGTGATTTTAAAATGAGAAAGGCTTATCGCTTTTGGTGGAATCAAATTAACCGAAAACAAATTTGATATTTTGACGATTTGCTTACAATCGAGTACAATGAAAGTGTCCCTGCATACTATAAAAGAAACGGATGATAAATGATATAAATTGCGAAATCCTATTTTATAATATTGCAGTTTACATGTTCCTGTCTGTTTATAACTTCCTGTAAAACTCCTGTGCAAGGTTCAAGCATCAGTAAGCAGTTTTTGATATTTTGTTACGGTAAGAAAGCAGCTTGTTTATTGTTTTGTTTTTCTCCCAGGAAAAGTGATCAAATTTCGAAAGCTAGTCAGGAATTTATATAAAAGTTAAGTGAACTTTCCTGTAGCATTTGCGATTTGATAAAATATGCTGTGCTATGCGGAAAGTTCTCTTATACTAACAAATTGGTTTTAAATCAACAAATAGACAATTCAAAAACATTCATGCCACCCACAGAAAATTGTTTCAGGTATGTTAAAAATTTGTTTTTTTAAACTACATTTAGTATTTTCATGACTTTTTTTTTCTTTTTATTTGATATTATACTTTTATGAATATTGGTTTTATTACTTATGCACTTAGATTTGTTTGATTTACTTTTGTAAGAATATGTTTCATGTATATTTGCTTGTTTAATTAGATCATATAATCTATTAAATTGACATACATTTTTAATGTTTTCAATGCTCGCGTATTTTTTAAACTATTAGCAACTTTCCTTTCCCTCTTCAGTTAAAACACTAATAAATGAATTAAGTTTATCTTTATAATATAAATGTAAAAAAATAAAAAAAATAATTATACAGAACAGTGAAATAACTGAATGAAAATGATAGTAAATTGAAGTTGTAGGATTCTCATCAGACATAAAAACTGAGTGAGAATTTCACACTATTACTCAGAAACAAAGTGAGGTATTTAAAAAGAATGTGAGAACAGAAAAATACATAAATAAATAAAATTCTGGATTAATGTGTATTTGTTTTCTATTGCTATTTCTAGTTTGATGTTTTATTGTAGAAGTATAATGTATTTTTGAAACTGATCGAAAATGTAATTTTCTTACCCAAGTTTTTTGATTTTTTTCTTTTTTAAATCATTCAACATTTGTGAAGGGTTTTGTTTGAAGTAGCTTATTTTTGTGAAGGGTGAAAAGTTTATCAAGTTTCAAGATGAAGGGGTCTGTGAGGAAAACTTAGGTATCATTACAAAAATTTTCTCCTTAAAATAAAAACTGACCTTTGATAAATCTGTTTAATTTTGAAAACTAATCTTCTCTGCTATGAATAGGCTGCCTGAATAATCAATTGCACTCTGCTGTATTTCTCCCAAAAATCTGATATTCAGTTTCTAATTTATAAAAGGTTTCTATCCATATTTGTGGGCTTAGCTCTATAAAAATGAACTGTCATTATTTAAATGAAACCTTAATTTTAATTTTCAAAATGACATTTTTCACAAAAAGAGGACTCGTGCCAAGAAGTTCGCAAGAGCTTTATTTTCATGCTAAATTTAGATTCACAAAAGTATGTACAGATTTTTTATAATTTCGTAAAAACAGAACCCTGTCTGAAAAGTCTGGACAGACCCCTGAGAAGAGCTCGAAATTCGTGGTCACTAGTCGTATTTTGCAACTATAACTTTTGTTTTGACGACCGTGATTTTACAACCAGTCATCACTTTTGACGCCGAACTTTCTGTTATTTCATTATTTTTAATGAGGCATGTGACATCTCGAAAGTTTCGTTTTTAGTACTTCAATTTATTCAATAACATTAGGTAATGAGTTATTCTATAAACAAATTTTGCCATAGAGTTGATGGGATTTTATGACTAGAGGCGGGAAAATTGTAAGAGGGAATACCTTTTACACTAGCCAGTGGTCCATAAGTGGATTTTTTTCTTTTTGCCATATTTTCAAACTGTATTTTGGAGGTTAATGAACAAGGCCCTGACTATCGGCAGGGCATACGGGGCAAATGCCCTGCCCCCCCCCCCCCCCCCTACAGGTGTATGCAGAAATTCTGCAACCTAAAGAGCTGTTATGCCACTGTAAGGGGCCCCCCAGAATAGGCTTGCCCCGGGGCTCCAGGTAGTCTAAGTCGGGCCCTGTAGTACAATGAACTAACTACACTACCTAAAAATATCCACTTGCCATATAGTGAATAAACAAGATAAAGTGGTGACTTTAATAATTTGCTTCCCTCCCATCAGGGCCCGCTTTACCATTAGGCGAACCTAAGCGGTCGCTTAGAGCCGCCGAAAAAGGAGGGCCACCAAAAAAAATTTGAAACACTGCCCAAAATTTAAGGGAGGGGGGGGGGGGCGAGGATGGATGGAAGAAAAGTGAAAGTCATAAACCAATTAGATTTTTTTTTCTCTTTTAAGAAATATGTGTATATTCAATTGTAAATTAAAAGTAACCTTCTTTAAAGATTTTAACTTTGTATAAAAACACCTTAACCCTTTCAGGGACAAGGAAATTTCGCTCATTGACAATAAACTACCACCAGAATTTGCGAATAAATAAAAGAATTTTCTTTATTATTAAAATAAAATTTTGTAAAAATTTCCAAGAGGAATTTTTGCAGATGGGAATTAAAATTAGGTGCTCGTGTTAAGGCACTAAAATGTTGATTTTTAATAAATATATACTTTGATTTGCATTGTGATAATGAAAAGCTAGATCTTTTCAAATTAGATAGAAAAAATTTGGTTTTAGACCTGAACATTCCACCACCCATCAGAAAAACAGAATTTATTCACGATAGTTTTATTAAATCTGAAAAATTCAAAGCCCTTTTACTTGGCATCACTAACGCGTTTGACAGTTTCACATGGCGGCCTCATTTTAAAACTCATTCAGCTTGAAATTCGAACTCCTTATATCAAATTTATCTATAATCAATTAAATAATAGAAATTGGAATAAAAAAATATAAAAAAATCACTATTAAACTTACATCTAAATAAAAAATTCCTGAAAGTTTTGTACATTTGCGAAAAAAATAACTTCGTAAACAAGTCAGCAAATAATTCAGATTTCAGAAAGGTCTTAAGAATAGATTAAAAATACGCAAAGTAAATTAAGAGTAAATTTAAATTACATAAGGGTGACATTTTTCTGGCCTATGGTGTCTAGAAAATCTGTTTCATGCGTTGACTTTAGATAGTCTTTTCGGCAAAAGGCTTTACCTTCATACGGAAAATTAAACGCTACTTTGGTTCGCATCACAGGCCCACCAGTGGCCGAGTGTTTCTGCACTGAAAGCTGGATGATGGGAAGTGCCCGGTTCGATCCCAGGTCACGCTCATCAACCTAGCCATTCAGAATTTTCCTTGATTTTCTCCGAAACTAGCATAAATACGGGCTAGGATCCCTTAGAAAGACCCACTCGGAGGGCATTCTACCTATAGGCCTCGGACCTTAGCGTAGTCAGTCGGTCTTAAGTCCTACCAATCGATTCGTATCACCATATCTAAATAAGAATACCTAATTATGACTTGCATTTATGAATGAAAAGGCTTCGTAATCGTGTTTAAAAGGGATTTGTTTGCAATTAATAATGGCCAACACAAAATTTCATCTGATAACTCAATCTACTAACAAATGAATTAATAAAAAATTTATTTCAGAAATATGTCAAGGAAAAAGTTCGAGTAAAAGTGGTAAGGGAAGCATTTTTAACTCTTTTCAATAAAGTTTTAAAATGTTGACGACTTCGGTTTGTCAGCACGGCAGTAGCTTATGTTCTCTATTTAAAATGCTAGAAATAGGATAACTAATCACATTTAAAACACTTTGTACTGCGAAAGTCGTATTAAAATTTAGATTATTCATATGAATAAAAAAATAAAAGAAAAAATCTATAGAATATGGTATGTTTAACATTAAAATTTACAGAATCACACCAAAATATTCAAACACATTATAAGAGCTTAAGAGTTACAATTGGAAATTGCTAGAACTGCACTTCCGCTCATATTAAGGTTTTTTTTAAACACTTTTCAACAATGTTTTGGAGTGATTATGAATTCAGTTAGTTTTTCTGTCTGTAGTTTTTTCCGTTGTGTGGTAACGTCGGTAAAGTACACTGAAGGTTAAACGAGGCAACAAGTACATACAGTTAGAAAATATTAATAGTCTATGCGAACCAAATGATTTTTCGTTCTTGTTTAAAAAATGCAATGAATTCTTGTTATCTGGTTTAATGTAAATTTGAAAATTATCATTTAATATGGAAGGATTAAAATTATAATAAAAATAAGAACTAACTTAAAAATAAATAACAGTAATATTTTAATATTACTATTATTATTATTCACTATGGAACTTTTTCGGTGGTAGAAATGTTGCAATCTGATAGCAGCAATGGTGAGGTAATGACGGATTCTAAATTCTCTTTTCTTCTGTCCATGCAAAAAAAAATTTTTTCATTCCATTATAACAGTTTTTACTCAAATTTTCGGCCAAACAGTTTATGGTACAAGCTGTACATGGTATATGACCGCCGCTGCTACATGTACAGATATAACAGTATTGATGTACAGTAGTTCTATTGTACATCAATACGTGCGATGCCATGTAGAGAATGGTAATTAGTATAAAATAAACAGAAATTTTAAAGCATTTTCCCAATCGAACGTTTAGGTAGAAAAGCTAAAGGTTTGATTCAACTTGTTTATTTTTTCTTATTTCTAAATATGCCAAATCCAATTTAATTTTTACAAAAAAAAAAAAAAAAAGTTATTTAAATTTATATTAACTTATAATATTAGAATAAGTTGAATCTTAATATAGTTGCTTTTTCTTTTGTAAGGGGGGGGGGGATCACAGTGAGAAGATTTACCCGAGGTTACATGAAATCTGTAAGATGCCCTAGCGTAATGTCTATTAGAGAGGGCCGCCAAAATTGTAAAGCGGCCCCTGCCTCCCATGTCCATCATAAAAACGAGTATCATTCCATTGTCAATGTAAACATTGTGCATTTCTACAATTAAAACTAAATTTAGTAAAGTAACATCATAATATCCAACATTTCGGAATCAGTCAGCAAAAATATGGCATTTTTCATAAATTATACATTAAAAGCAGAAATTTCATAGATTTGCACTTAAATCTTATTTTTTTCTTTTTTTTAAATCAGTTTTTGAAAAAAAAAAAAAAAAAAAAAAAATCTTGATTCTTAACGGGGAAAAAATGTACCAAATTGGTGCTGTTGAATGAATAGGAATAAAAGCTTAGTAAGCAGACTTCATAAATTTATAAAACTTGTAACAATTGCTTTGGATCAGAATAGTTAATCTTGATCCCTCATCTTTAGACAAAAAATACACATGAAGTATGAAAGTAACAACACACTTGATGCTATCACTTTCACGCTGCATTTGCATTTACTTTGCTTCACCTAATAAAGGGTTATGCTGAATTATTTTCACCAGAAACATTTGTTGCATGTTTTTACAATTTATGGAGTTTGTAAATAACCATTGGCATAGTAAAATATGGAGTGCTTACGAGTTAAGGCTATATTGAATTGAAATCAATAAAACATAAATTGTACAACATCTCTTACACTGAGATGAATAGGTGACAATCGTATAACATATTGGATCAATTTCAATGCCCAAGAGACATCTAATACTTGATTTTCTGTCAACTGTCGAAACAATGTATGTATACTATAACTTTTTGATTGCTAATGAGAACTATTTTTCTGAAAATAAGTTTTGAAATAGACTTTTTCTTTTTTTGAACAAAAAAACATAGTCCCCCCCCCCCCACTTTTGTTTAATGATTAATACATTCGCAGCTAATCTCACTTCACCATCAGCACGTGATGTGGAGTGTTGTGTCTGATGTCAGTCATGGGAGATCGTTAGCGAATGTGTTAGTTTCTAGTGCAGAACTACCTCAAAAATTCTATAAATATCCATACAAGTGCTCCTTTCATGATGTGCTAGTGCCTAGCTTTTTTGTCTGGTGAAGCGTTCTGCTTTTATTTCTACCTGCAACAAACGTTGTAATTTTTTTTTTAATTTATGGTGTTTGCTTATTTTTTTTTCAGCATTATTATTTATTACTGTTGAACACTAGTCCTGCAGCACATATTTATTAATAAATAAATACAATCAAATACTTTAAAATTAACATTTTAATTACACTTATCAAATTTGCATATCCTTTGGAAAAAAAAAAAAAAAAAAAGAATTATTAAAAACAATTGGATTAACAATTTAAGAAAAAGTGCTCCTCATACAATGACTTTAAAACGTTTACAAAACTGTTTTTTTTTTTTTTCATTGTAGTTGACTATATCTTGATATTTATATGTTTACATTAAAAAAAAAAAAAAAAAAAAAAAAAAATGTTTGCAAGAAAATATTGTAAGTCGACAAAATAAAAAACATTCCTCACAATAATTGTTTTGGTTAGAAAAACAGTATATCACTTCTTTACACTGTAAAAAATATGTCCTATTTGCTGCCAGAAATTATGTTCTGACAACATAATTTTTTTGTAAATTACACGTATTTTCTCAAATTACAGAGAATTTCTGGCAGCAAATAGGACAAATTTTTTACAGTGCACTTATATATAAAGTAGCTATAAGTGCTGCTTTGATGCTGCACTTGTACCTATCATTTTCGTCTGATGAAGGGTTGTGCTATTGTTTCTAATTGAAAGAACTGTTTTGAATCTTTCATGGAAAAAAAAATCGCAACATTGATCAAGAAAAATCTATCGGTTCATGCATATAAGGAAAATCAAACGCTGAACTGTGCGTAAGAATCACATACAGGAAATCAATTTGTAAATAAACATGAGGCATTTGTAATGTGGTCTAATATGAAAGAATGAAAAATTATAAATTGTAAACCAAAAAGCTTTGAATAGTAATAAACAAATTTCACTTATAGAACTTTTTTTTTTTTGTAAGTTATGTTTTTATTTTCAGATACAGTATAAGGTATAAGCTTAATGTAGTTTTACATGCTATAGTGATAATTATATCTCCAGAAAAAGAATGTAAGTCGTATCTACGATGTTCGCATTGCTTTAAAAAAGTTTACAAAATAAAGCAATAATCTAAAAATTTTAATATTTTTCATGTCTGCCAATAAATGTGTTAAAATATATGCTTGTACTATATTCGAATTGATCTGGTTACAGTGATAAGTACAATTAATTACTTTCTTGTTTTCCATTTCAAATTTAAAAAAAAAAAATTACCTTCTGTGTATAACTCTTTAAAGACCTCATTAAAAACTTTTAAGTTTAATTTACAAATGAAAATCAAACATATTGAGGCGTTTAAAATAATGTGTAAACTAATATTCATCTTTTTCTACTGTTTCTGGCATTTTGCTAAAACTTTTTTTCTGATTTTAGCCTTTTTGTTAAAGAAAATTTTTACTCAGCTTAAACCCTGGAAGCTTTGTGTTATTGTTTTGATCGAAAAGAACTTCTGAGAGCTTTTATTTTAAAAATTTTTTATAGGTATTGTTTGCTTTTTTCTTTTAATTATTTCTGTGGAACATCTATCTTTTAGAGTTTTCCATTGCATTTATCATGCTTTCTTAGCTCTGAAAAAATAAATAGTTAAAAAATAATTATATTAAATAAGAAAGAGAGATTCTTATATGATGACTTAAAAATATATATAAATCAATCAATCAAATGAATGCAGTTTAAGAAAATAGATTTATTCATACAGTGATACAAGCATTATTTATGTATGAGAATGTTTCAATTAAATTTTAATTTAAAAAATTAAAATTAGTGTTAAATTTCAAGTATTCGAAATGTGAAAAAATTATTTAAACATCTAAGATATTAATTTCATGATTAAATGAATTGTTTCATAGAATGATTAAAAAAAATGACAATTTATAAATTTAAAAAAAGAAAATAAATGTTTAAAATGTACTTAATTTTTTACATGTTCTTTTGCAAATTTCACTATGAAAATAAACAAAAAATTATAACAGAAGTTTTAGTTTTACTTACAATAATAAGGTAAAATTATAAAGTTTTTCGTGAAAAATGTTTAAAAAATTGTGCATGGCATCAAATTTTAAAAATCTAGAACTCCTTTAAAAAGAATCATGTTTTACTTGTTATAAATGATATACGTAACATACGTCCTATAATATTAATAGTTTAATATGAATTATAACAGATATTATACAGAAAATACTTCTAATATAAAATTATTAAAGAATTTTTACTTTCATTACATTTAGAGTTAATAAATTCTTATTGAAAATCAGTTGCATGTCAAGTGATAGTATAAATTGTAGGATCAAAATAAAAAATAAGTTACAATCTCACAAAATACACTTTCACGTAACCAATATTCTTTTTTGAATACTGTAAAAAGAAAAAAGGGAGGGGGGAAGGAATTTGATTTGTTTAAATCATTTTTGTGTATCGCTGAATAACAAACCTAAAGAAATTGTTTTATTCCTAACAGAAAATTATAATCAATCATTTTAACAGCCATCAACAAAGTTCTACTGAGCGTTTACTCTTGATGGAGTTACTACAGCTTTTCCAACTGGACAGTGGCGGATTTAAGGGGGGGGGCTAGGGGGCTGAAGCCCCCCCCCCCCCCAAAACACTGACATTCACTATTGAATATTGCAATTGTAAATTTTTTATTGGTCTAGAATAACAGTTTGAAAAATCTTAGCCCCCCCCCAAAAGTCAAGTTCTGGATCCGCCACTGCAACTGGATGCTAACTCATTAGCATACATACTCTTTATTTAGATAATTTCAACTCATAACAAAAACTGAATTTCCACATTTTACAAATTCATTTATATTGTACACCACAAAGAACATTTGTGGTGCTGAAAAAAGTGAAGGGTCATGTATTTTATTTTGAAGAAAGTAACTTAAATATTGTAAAAGTATGAAACCAATATTACACAAATTTTTTCAAAGAATAGACTTATGTGTAATAAGCTAAAAATGTAAATAAAAATATAATTTTATTGAAATGTGTAAGTATGCAAGTGAAAATACCTATCCTTACATACTAATTAAACAATAAAAATTGCAAATGAAATATGACATGCTATGTAAAACAATACAATTTACACATTTTCAGAGTACTTTGGAGTTTCAATGAAAAACCTAGTATAATCTATTTTCTGTCTTATTATATATATATGTGAAAATGTAACATAAAAACAAATAGAAAAATTATATCTCATATATGTGTTTACATGGTTTTTATATTGCTCTAGAATATCTGGCGACTTAACTTTTCAATCCAGTACCATAGTTTTTATTTACATTGTGAATATGTAAACAAACGCTATTGCACAGGATTATAATATTTTACTGTGTTAATTACTGACATACATCTTACGATTTTTCGCAACAGATTACACTGCCTATTCAAAAAGTAACTTTATTGAACTTGTAGTATTTTAAGCTTTTAACACAATAATTCAAAATCAACGAGAATTGTCACAGGTATGAGTGGGTCATCATATAACATTTATTATTATTATTATTAAAACTCAAATAAATATATATTAAATACATCCCGGTATCTGACATCGTTAAACAACAATAACAATAAAATCTGAAAGCTTTTTTTTCCATATGCGATTATTTATCTTTATTTTATTGATTTTAAAAATACGTATCCATTGTTTACAACACTACACTGATCGGCATATTTTATTCTTGGAAATTAATCGAAGCTAGTACAAAATCAATAAAATCCCCATAAATTGCAATTAAGTACCTATTAATAACTATTATTGATGGTTAATAAGAATCAAAATTTTAAATATTTACTAGAAAATGATTTTTAATTTAATAACTCAAAGCATATGCGTCAAAAGGTTTTTAAATAAACATCCGACACAAGAACTTAGGCTTTTGTCCACCAGAGGGCGTATTCGAGCTCTGGAGTCGCGAATATTCTCCTTACATATATACTCCGTTTCACGCTTCATGGTTTCACCTTAAGTTGGCAGCATTGAGGAAGGCAGGGAATGTAATATTGCGCGCTAAGAAGTAGTTCTAAAGTTATTTTGCGTTTTTAAGTTGATAAATTTGATAAATATATGCTATAAAATAAGGAAATTTGGCTTACGCAAGAAATGTTTGATTTTTTTCTTATTTTAAAAGTATTTAAATAATAAACATCTTTTTAGCAAAGCGAACGCGTAGTGACGAAACAGCGGCATTTCTGAGTTTCATTTTGGCTCGAATCGGTTTCAAGGTTAAACATCTGGCGCGCTATTTAAAATTTCTTCGCCAGTTCTCTCTGAGCCTCTCCCTACTTTTATTACAGTTTTCTTTCTCTTGGTTACAAAAAAAAAAAAAAAGAATTTATCAGCTTTGTAAGAAAATTTGCGATTCCTGTCATACTTCCTTTGAAAATTTATATGGGATATATAAATTTATATCTGCATATGGGAATTCATATACATTCTATACTTTTAATAAAAAATAACCTTGTTTTAAAACCTATTTAAGTTAGCAAATAAATGTAGTAAGTGTGATTTATTCAACTACCTTGGAAAAACATTTTCTAATTGGAAGTTTAAAACTGAAAAATTATATTTAAAGAAAGTTTCAAAATACCACTAGTAACTTGATTCTATTCCGCTAATTAATAATTTAATAGCTTCATATTTTATTATTTATTGATTTATTTATTCGTTTAAATCTTCGTTTAAGAAAAAACTTAAAAAAAAAGAAAAAAAAAAAAAAAAAAAAAGTAAAATGCAAAATGCAAAACACTCGTAACAATTGTTTCGGATCGAAATAAAACGCACTTTCTTTGTAGCACTCGTACCTACTTTGTTCGCCTGACGAAGGACCGTATTTTATTTCGACCCGTAACAATTGTTTCAAGTTTTTAGCAATGTATGGCTTTTTTTTTTTTTCTTTAAGATTTTAACTTAATATTTTCCCACGCCAATCAATATAAAATATCCGTGCACCATATGAACAAAATTGTTAAGTGGTTAAAAAAATAAAGTGGCTCTTAAAAACATAGCTGAATATAAATACGTAAAAAGAAGAAAATAGCACTTTTCAGTTTTTGAGAAATTTTTGTTTTTAATTATAGTATATATGTTAAGTAACCTGATTAAATTCAAACAGTAATTAATTTAAAACATAAGTAAGTTTGTATATAAACACTACAAATTTCTAAAACTCGCAGCAGTTGTTTCAGGACAAAATAACAGTACGGCTCCTCACCAGGTGAACAGTAGGCACGGGGGCATTTTCAAAGCAGCAAGGTACACTCATACCTATTAAGAAATTTAAAATGACTTCTGCATATTTCTGCCTTTGAAATATCATGTGTTAAATTTCAGAATAATACAGTTAGCAGAATAGAAAAGGAACAAAAGTTTAAAAATCCATTAAAACAAGGTAAAAAAATATTTTTAAAATGTTGCCCCCCCCCCCCCCCCCCCCCAAAAAAAAAAAAAAAAAAAAAAAAAGTTTCGTTCCTGTGTGGGAAAAAAAAAAAAAAAAAACGAGTATTAACGTGTTAAATAGTTCAACTGCAATTTCATAAATTATCTTATGCTTTAAAATATTATATCTGAAACTTTTATCTGAAAGTTTAATATTATATCTAAAAGTTTAATATTTATGATTTTTATTTTATTTTTGTAATAAAAAACGACCGCTGCGTTTTATTCGTCTTCATTGTAACCAAATTAAATAGCATTTCAAATAAAACATCAAACTAATTATATTTAAACTGAGAAGGAAAAACGCTTTTTTCAATAAACTATTGTATAGTATTATGAAATAAAAAGTACTCATGAACACCAACAGGAAATGTAAAATGGGATAGAGGAAATGACTCTTCCAGGATTTTGAAATTTTAACCTTTTATCTAAATATTTTCTTATTTTTATTTATTTATTTAATTATTCATGAACGAAACAAAAAATTATATATATACTTTTTTTCATGCAACTTTACATAGTTAAAAATTAATAATATATAAATATATATAAAAAAGACTTTTTTTATCATTAAAAATATTAATTATTGCAAAATTTCACTCAAAAATTCTTTCCCTTTCTGAGTTTCGATAAAACTCATAATATGAAATAATTATTACTAAGCAGTTTTTCTTTTTTCTTTTTTTTCGCCAAAATTACAGCTTTCATTGTTTGCTAACAACCTCACCTGCTTTAATAGTAACCCTGTTACTATGACAACAGGTGTGATTAGGTCACTGTAGCCTTTCCTCTACTGCCAACTTAAGGTGAAACGGAGTTATAAATGTAAATTCTTCTTTATATTCCTATAAATGAATTGTAAGTTCTACACTCATCAAAATCTTTACAACTAAGATGATGACTTATACACTATCTACCAATAAGTATTTGGACAGTTCGAATTTAGACGTTTTGTTAAATATCTAGAAACGTTCTTTGGGAATCATCTTGAAACTTTGGTAGTGTAAAGAACATGTTATACCTTATATGAGGAGCAAACATCCAAACCGTGTTTTCTCCTTCGGGCCCAATTTTTCAGACAACACAAAAACTAATAAATTAAAAAATAACTAAACTTAAAACCTAATTATCGTTTGTTTAGATGTATTACTAGAAACAAGGAAAATATGTAAACATATCTAGGAAGACATGAAGAAATACTATTTCAATGTTAAGTTCAAAGAAAAATCACTAATTTTTTTTTTTTTTTTTTTTTTTTTTTTTTGAGAAAACACGGTTTGAATGTTTGCTCCTCATATATTTCAGCAAAAGTTGTGTCCTGAAGAGGCAAAGAAGATCAGTAAAAAATTAAACAAAAACAAAAATGTTTTGGATCACCTTGTAGAAAAAAATGCGCGTTTTAGCTGTAGCATGTGATCAAGAGGATTTGTTTCATTATCTGAACAAATTTTTATGAAGTTACCACATATATTTATAAAGATATAACTTTTTTATTTTCTCTTACCCATAGGGTCGAGAAAGTATTGTTTTGGGGTCAAATTTTCGAACGTGAGTTTTTGTTATATTTACATGTTCTGTGGTCCCCTGAATACGAAAATCATGTTTTTAGCGAATGGTCTGTGTGTCTGTTATCAGCATATTTCAAGAACAAATTGTAGCAGAAATTCCAAACTCGGTATTCTAAATGTGTATCATATAGGGATGCTACAGTAAGCTTTTCGTTGAGATGAAGCAAATGGTTCGTGTACAGGGACATTCAAAAGTATTCAAATACATTACGTCTATGGGGGAAATTGCAGGTTAATAGAGTTTAACATCTACAGACTGCACTAAACCAAATGAAACGAATATATATTTTTTGTAATAGAGATAGTCAACTGCGGGAAAAAAATTGTGTATGTAGGAGCCTCGCCGCCCCCCCCCCACCCCTCGAGGGGAGTAAATTTTCATGATGGGTATCTTTCAAAAGAGCTTGCCAATACCTTTAAAACGAATGGTTGAACCATCGATCTGCGATAATTTAAAATAAAGTTATCGATTTTTTTTCATTTTTAACACACACACAAAAAAAAAAAAAAAAAAAAAAAACTAATATTGAGAATAAATTCAACTTTTTTTTGTGGATATTTGGTGTCATACTACTTCTCTAATATGAAAATCGTCTGCCTTATCATAAAAGATAATTTTTTTAAATAATAATTTTAATAAATTATTTTTTAAAAAGAGAAATATTTTTTAATAACCGAATTAAATTCTATATAAATGTAGGTGCATTAATGAAATGGGGGGTTGAGGGGGGCGGTAGCCCCCCTCACACAGAACTAATTATCATATAAAACTCTTCCGAAGCCTAATTTGAAATGTTTAACATAGGTTTACATAACAGTACTCGTTATCTTACCTCTTAATCTCCAACCTGTATTTATAGTATTAAATTTCAGGGCAAGAAAAAATCGTGTGAGTGACACACCAGATTATTGTTATTAATATTATTGGAAAAAGAAATACACTTACTTAATTATAACACGTTACCCAGTGCAAAGCCATTTTTAGGAAATTTGGAATATTACATTATACGCAGCATACTGCAATTACAATGCAAGAATGTAAGACAGGTGACACGCAAGCGCGCCCCATCATCGACTGACCCAGATACGAGGGTATCCATGCAGTCCCGTCTCAAGACGACCCAACATCGTGCAGGCCTTAGCCGCTACGACAGCAACATACCAACTTCGCGACAGCAGGGAAGTGGCCCAGGTAAGGTTCGGCAATCAGCTATAGCAAGGCTCATATCGCCCCTTCGGACCAACCGGAGTTGGTCAAAGTTGGGGCTGAGGGCCCTAGTAACTGGCCGACCTCGGTTTGGCGGCCAGAAGGCTTGTTTGCCTTCTGAGGACGGCCTAAGGCCGTCCACCAGGCCCGCTCTCCCAACGGAGTTCACCCCTAGCCGATAACGCACATCCATGCCGACTAGTAAGATCAGCACCGCTTCCCGTTTTTGCTAAGCCTCCTTGTACTGCCACTC
Source organism: Salticus scenicus (assembly GCA_963930645.1). Classification (NCBI taxonomy): domain Eukaryota; kingdom Metazoa; phylum Arthropoda; class Arachnida; order Araneae; family Salticidae; genus Salticus; species Salticus scenicus. The sequence goes on along the minus strand of OZ005660.1, from coordinate 70,018,512 downwards.
GGAAGGCCCCACCCAGGACACCTGGACAGCCCCTGTTTGCTCAGGCCATCACAACCCTATGTGAGCACCGATGTCCGCCAGGGTAGTCCCGCCGTCCGGTCATGCACCACCAGCCAGTTTTGACAGACCTCCTCACACCATGTGGAAAAACTTCTCCCTGAAACGCTCATGCGGCTAGCACTGCTACGAGTTCGTGCGATGCCAACAAAAATTTCCCTTTTTGACAGTCCGAATTGGCTGTTTTGAATCAGCGCTTCTACCTACGGTAGACAGGGAGCACATGCTCCCCCTTCTCTCCACACCACGCCAACGCCAACCGTCTCACCAACTCGAACTCACCGTCACACCACCACACACTTACCAACCCGCCAACTTACCATCTTGCCAACTTACCAACTCACACTCGCCATCTTGCCAACTTACCAACTCACACTCGCCATCTTGCCAACTTACCAACTCACACTCGCCATCTTGCCAACTTACCATCTCACACTCGCCATCTCGCCGTCACTCTACACTTCGTTACACCATAACGCTCACACCTTTTCATCACCAACTCTCAACGTCTCACCGTCGCACTTACCAAACGAAGAGACCTTCTAGGAGGCTCTTCTGGGGCGTCAGGCTCAGACGCTTCGAGAATCCGTCGTCCACCACCAAGCGGGTTAAGCGCCCAGTCCAGGAGATCCGTCATGATGACTGCGATTCCTTTCCTACAATAGTAGTCCAGGCACAAATCCCGCCGCGTTCGAAGGTGGTAGTTCGGCGGGAAGTAACGTTCCCTGACCGACCGCCACCGTGCGCACTCTAGCATCACGTGCTTTACCGAGCTTGCGCTGGCCCCGCAAATACATGCAGGGACTAGCGTCTCGCCGCAGCGCCGGCTCCCTAGAAAAATACTAACTGAGCATGCGTACAGACTTCGATTTTTGGAAGTTGTTGGATTCGAGCAAGTTAAACAGAGTTTGGCGAGGCATCACCCTTTTAGCACATTTTCCTAATTTATGTGTACCTTTAATACAAAAATGTTTCAAATGAAAAAAAAAAAAAAAATCCCCACCCCTAAATATTTCTAATTATTTTTTTTTTTTTAAACAGTAACTTTATTTTTAGGAAAATTAATAGATAATTTAAAAAAAAAAAAAGAAAAGAAAAGAAAAGAAACTGCCATTTCCTTGAAATATCTTCAATACAGATTTAAATGTATTGCATTTTATTTATTTTTTTTTAATATCTTATTTATTTTATTTATTTATTTATTTATTTTGCTTAGCATTAAAAAAAAAAAAAACCCTTGGATTACATTACAAATTTAAAATATGTAAAATATTTATTTTTATGTTTAAGTAATAAACAAAAATTATTTTATTTAAATTTTATTATTATATAAACTTGTTTAAATTTTTTAAATATGTTATTTAAATTACTTCTTTTTGAAATTCCTTTAATGCAAAGATATTTCAAATGACAGAAACACTCCTCACCCCCCCCCCCCATAAATATTTCTTTCCATATTTTATTATAATAACTGCAATTTATGAATTAATAGACTACAAAGAGAATTTTAAAAATAGACCAGGTAAAATGTTTTTTTTTTTTTTTTTTTTTTTTTTTTTTTTGTAAAAAAAAATAGATAATTAAAAGGAAAAAATCTTTAAAAACAGCCATTTTCTTAAAATATCTTCAATACAAATTTAAATTTATCGCATTTATTTTTTATTTTTTATCTATTAAACAGTTTGTTTTATTTTACTTAGCTTAAGAGGGAAAAAAAAACGTGAATTACAATAACAATTTATAATAGAATTTTTAAATACATACAATATTTATTTTTATGTTTAAATAGTAAACAAAAATTATTTCATTTAAATTTTAATTATAATTTAAACTTGTTTAAATTTGTTAAATATATTTCTTTTTAAAATTCCTTTAATGCAAAGATGTTTCAAATGACAAAAACACGCCCCCCCCCTTCTAAATATTTCTTTCCATATTTTATTAAAATAACTGCAATTTATGAATTAATACACTGCATAGAGAATTGTTTTTTTTTTTTTTTTTTAATACTAATTCCTGCGAAGATTTAAAAAAAATATATTTTTATGAGAGTTATTTAAGTTAATTAATGTGAAGAAAATAAGAAAACTCCTCTAATTGTAAAAGCATTCAACAATTATTTCAATTTCATAAAGCATGACTCACCATCAGACAAAAAAAAAAAAAAAAAAAAAAAAAAAAACAGGCAAATGTGCAACATGAATGCATCAGCACAAGGCAGCAATTTTTCTACAGAATCTTCAAAAGTTTGTTTCTGAATGTGGGATTAGGCCTGAGTGAGATGTTCTCTGGGCAGTCTTTTTAAGGTGACCTAGCACATTTTAATGCGAGTTCCTAAGAAGACCATGGAAAAGTCGCACAACTAGGTTAACAAGTGTGTATCTGATTCAAAGCTAGCGCCTACCATCTATCACCTTGGATGACAGAATCTCTTTGCCAGTGCAATAAATTTAGAATAAGAAATTTGTTTGAAATACAGATTTCAAATTCTAAAAGAAATTTTTTAAACTGATATTTGGTAGTGTTTTTATTTATTTATTTTTTATTTTATTTTTTCCATATAAATAAAAAATATTAAAAAGGTTTTGACAACAAATTTTCGTCTGTAGCCAAAGCTTGACTATAGCACGGGAACCTGGGGTCCCTGCCATGAGCACCAAGATAAAGCACTAAACTCCTTAAAAATGCATTCATAACTGTTTGTTGAGACAATTTTTTTTAAAGAAGTAATTTAAATAAAATATTTAAAAGGCAGTTTCGTTTTTAAAGAACTTTTTTACCCTTTTTTTTTTTTTTTTTTTTTTTTTAATTATCTATTAATTTTCCTAACAAAACAACAACAAAAAATAAGTTGCTGTTTTTTAATAAAACTTTTTACCTGGTCAGGTTTTTAAATTCTCTTTGTAGTCTAGAAATTCATAAATTGCAGTTATTGTAATGAAATATGGAAATAAATATTTAGGGAGGGGAGAGTGTTTTTATCATTCGAAACATCTTTGCATTAAAGGAATTTTAAAAAGAAGTAATTTAAATAACATATTTAATAAATTTAAATAATAATTAAAATTTAAATAAAATAATTATTTTAAATTTTTATTGTAATCCACTTTTTTTTTTTTAAAGCTAAGTAAAATTAAATAAACTGTTTAATAGATTAAAAAAAAAAAAAAGAAATGCAATAAATTTAAATTTGTATTGAATATATTTTAAGAAAATGGCAGTTTCGTTTTTAAAGAATTTTTTTAACTATCTATTCATTTTCCTTAAAAAAAAAAAAAAAAAAAAAAAAAAAGCTTGTTATTTTTTAATAAAACATTTTACCTGGTCTATTTTTCAAATTCTCTTTGTAGTCTATTAATTCATAAATTGCAATTATTGTAATAAAATATGGAAAGAAATATTCAGGGGAGGGGGAGTGTTTTTGTCATTTGAAACATTTTTGCATTAAAGGAATTTTAAAAAGAGGTAATTTAAATAACACATTTAACAAATTTAAACAAGTATAAATAATAATTAAAATTTAAATAAAATAATTTTTGTTTACTATTTAAACATAAAAATAAATATTTTACATATTTTAAATTTGTATTGTAATTCAAGGTTTTTTTTTTTTTTTTTTAAACTAAGTAAAAATAATAATAAACTGTATAAGAAATAAAATAAAATAAAATAAATGCAATAAATTTAAATCTGTATTGAGGATATTTCAAGGAAATGGCGGTTTGGTTTTTTTTTAAGTTTTTAGTTAATTCTTTTTAATTATCTATTAATTTTCCTAAAAATAAAGTTGCTGTTACAATAAATAAATAAATAAATAAATTAGTAATTCAATTCAATATGAACTACCATACACATCTAACGCATAAACTAAATGGAAAAACAGTCTTACAACTTACAACCCTTCAGAAGTGTAGCAGTGCATCGCCAAATTACAGCATGCCAAACCCGCCAAGGCAATTTATTGAACTTTTTCGTAGGGAGCCGGCGCTGCGGCGAGACGCTAGTCATGCAGGGTTCTTCTGAAAGAAGCGGTGCTGGTGAACTCCGAATGAACCATGCCCGGTGAGGACCTGATTAACAAAGAAATCTCCCTGCACTCTCCGACTACTCACCTTCGGAAACACTTCATGCGTGATGCAAGAATGTAAAGTATCTTACGAAATATGAGCATGGCATTTATATTAAATAATTTCTACCTACGCATGCGCTAGCTTTTTAAAACCATTCATTTGCATAATTTAATAGCTAAAAGTATTGAGCAACTTATATAAAAACCCCAAACAAATATCGTGAAAATTCAAAAAGTTACGAGAGATAGAATGAACAGTATTTCAGTTCTTCTTTAAAAAATCTGGAGTGACTCCACTCGACTTTCCGAACATTGAGTAACTAACAGTTTTGTAGATAAAATAAAGAAAGAGGAATTGCTAAACAAACAAAAGAGAGAAAACCATAACAGAGTGTTTTTTTCTCCATATATCTCACGAGGTTTTATTTAACGCTACTGAACTTTGAGCCCTTAGATCATAATGATAAAGAATTTTTCGTTGTGTCCCTGTAAAAATCTATAAATGCTAGATTCACCAAAATGCTTATAGTTAGTGCAACAGTGATTTATAATATTCATACAAATTTTCAGCTCAATTGAATAAGGCGTTTAGATGCTATCGCACTTTTAAAAATTTGGTCTCATAGGCCATAATGATAAAGAATTTTTCTTTGTGTCCCTGTGAAAAAACTGTAAGTGCTAGATTCATCAAAATCTATACAGTTGGTGCAAATGCGACCTATAACATGTGTACAATTTTTTTTCTCAGATTAATAAGGCGTTTAGACGCTATCACACTTTTAAAAATTTGGCCCCATAGGCCTTAATGATAAAGAATTTTTCTTTGTGTCCCTGTAAAAAAACTATAAGTGCTAGATTCTCCAAAATCTATACAGATTGAGTATCTGTGACCTATAATATGGGTATAAAGTTTTTGCTCAATTGAATAAGTCGTTTAGATGCTATCGCACTTTTAAGATTTTGGTCCCATAGGCCATAATGATAAAGAATTTTTCTTTGTGTCCCTGTAAAAAAACTATAAGTGCTAGATTCACCAAAATCTATAGGGTTCGTACTATGGTGACTTACAATATACGTACCAACTTTCAGCTTATTTGAACAAAGCGTTTAGACGCTAGCGTGTTCACTCACAGACATACACACATACATACACACATACATACATCATCTCAAAAATAGTGGAAACGGACTCAGGAGACCTCGAAACGTATAGAAACATCAAAATCTGATATTCGGATTTTTGACATGATTACAATACTTTCCTCACTATAGTGTTCGGAAAGTAAAAAGGAAGATGATAGGGAGTTTTATCAATATTTATTTAGAATCAGCGAACACTCTGTTACTATTGGGCACTAATTGAATCAAAATAAAAATGTGAGCAAAACCCCTAATAGTTTAGCTTTTATTTTGAGAGAAGTGAAATTTTGTTTATTCTTATCTTTCATAACTTTTTGAATTTACACAATACTTGTTTGGGGTTTTCATATAAGTTGCTCAATACTTTTGGCTATTAAATTATACAATTGAATTTTTTTTAAAGCTAGCGCATATGCAGTTAAAAATTATTTATTAAAAATTCTCATATTTCATTTTTGCATTTTGATTGCCAAATTTTGTCTAATACCTTATGTGTTATAAAAGTGGGACTTTTTTTTTTTTTTTTTAAGAATATATATATATATATATATATCTTCATGAATATAATGTGGTCGCCTTATAAAAATTCATACATATAATGAGAACTCATAACCACACATGCTACAGTAGAAACGCATTTAAAGCATTTCTTTTTTACAGGGTGATCCAAAACATTTTGTTTTTGTTTAATTTTTTACCGGCCCCCTTTTCCTCTTCAGGACACAACTTTTGTTGAAATATATAGGTATAACATGTTCTTTACACCAGGGCCCGATTAAGCTTTGAAGCTAGGGGAAGCTTAGTATCATTTCGGGGCCCCCTTTGATTTCGGGAAATCTTGTTTTCCTATTACATATTGTAATATAAAAATGCTATAGATGAAAAAGCTTTGTGCGTTTTTGTTTATATATATATATTATTTATATATATAATATATACATTTTTTCATTCATATATCTGGGTGGTTTCTACCCACAACTTTAAAATCGTATAACTTATTAATTAAGAACATTCAAATTTTTGACGATAAATAATAGAATTTTCCCAAAATAGTGGGTATTCTACCTTGCTTTAGGTGAACTTTCTCAGAAAAAAATCAATCTCTGTGTGAAAATCTAAAATAGAAAATTCAAGACCCTGTTTTTAGTCATTTTGGGGCCCCCTGTTAAATTTTTGAGGGGAAGCTTGTGCTTCCCGAGCCTTTTGGGTAATCAGGTCCTGCTTTACACTACCAAAGTTTCAAGATTATTCCTAAAGAATTGTTATTTTCCTAGACATTTGACAAAACGACTAAATTCGAAAGTGCCCAAATACTTAATTGTAAATAGTATAATGAATTCAACTATCGTCGTCTAGTTCATTCGGATAAGGTGTTTAAACGCTATCGCATTTTAAATAATTTTAGTCCATAGGCCATAATGATGAATAATTTTCCATTATGTCCAACTAAAATAAGCCCTTAATAAAATCTGTATAAATCGTGTGATTGGGACCTATAATAGAGGAGAGGAGGGTATTATGGAATAGTCGGGAAATATGGAATACCGAGGTTTCGGCTCTGATTGGTGCTGCTATCTCGTCAAAATACCATGAATTATTCAAGAAGGATTCCCATGAAGCAATACAGTATAAAGGACCCTTCAGACACTGGCAACTTCAGAGTATCATCGCCAGGGGCGTAGCTTAAGGGGGGGAGGGGGGGGAGTCTCCCCCCCCAATGTTTCAAAAAATAGGGCGGCATATTGAAGTTTCTGGGGGCGCTCTTTTGCGACTTTAAGTTCATTTGAAAGTGGATCATAATTTTGTTAATTATCGTTATTTAACAAAAACACTTAAGAGTTTTATGTATCACAAGCTGACCAACTGGTTCACCGACCAGCAAAAAAGTTGTGTCTGACTGTAGCAAACTCCCGTTTGGTGGCGCCTGCGGCGCCCTCTAAACTAGTTAGACGCCTGAAACAGCCTGTTTTCCTATCGTGCAAACGACCCTTGAAAATTCTCATTGTATTCATGACGCTTAAAAAAAATCTGATCATAACGAATTCCTGTTTGGGGGCGCCTATGGCATGAGTTCCCGTTTTGTTCACTTACAATAGCCTGTTCGCTTACCGTACAAAAGACAGTTGAAAATTCTAATCGTAGTCGGGACCCTTTAAGAGTAGCAAACTCCAGCTGAACGGCGCCCTTCCCTGGTCAGGCACCTTCAAAGGCATAATGAGGTTTCTGGGGCGCTGTTTTGCGCCTTGAAGTTCATTTGAAAGTGGATCATAATTTTGTTGATTATCGTTAGTTACCAAAAACACTTAAGATTTTTATGCATCAGAAGCTTCCTTCGGCAACCAACTGGTTCACCGACCAGCAAAAAAAGTTCGCATTAAAATGTCTGACTGTAGCAAACTCCCGTTAGGTGGCGCCATCTTAACTAATTAGAAGTATAAAACAGCCTTTTTAAATGTGTATAACAACCAATTTTCCTACTGTGCAAACTATCCTTGAAAATTCTCTTCGTTATCACGACCCTTAAAAAAATCTGATTATAACAAATTCCTGTTTGGGGGCGCCTATGGCATGAATTCCCATTTCAAACACTTACAATAGTCTGTTCGCTTACCATGCAAAAGTCTGTTGTAAACTTTGATTGTATTCAGGACACTTTAAGAATAAGTGCTCCAGCTGCTCCAGCTGAGCAGCGCCCTACCATGTTTAGGCACCTACAACAGCATGTTCGCTTACCATGCAACGACCCTTGAAAATTCTGACCTTAGCAAATTCACGCTCTGAGGCGACTGCGGCGCCCTTCTCCCATTTCAGATACTTACAACTGACTCGTAAGTATGCACAATCGCTTTCTCACCTCCAAAGATTTAAAATTACGTTTTTTCAAGACCTTAGCTCGAAAAAAAAAAAAAAAAAAAGCAGTTTATTGTACGTTATGGCTATTGTATAAAGACGAAATTAGATAAGTTTTGATTTGGTTATAACGATTTCTCACTAACAATTTTTGATTCTAAGTGATCCTTTAAGCAAATTTTTAATTTTAGTTTCATCGCTTATGGGTTTTGAAATATTTATAAGTCTATAGAATTCAACTAGTGTTTCGTGACATGAAATAGCGCAAGGAATCTGATTTAACGTTGCATTAATAGGCACATATTGGGCAATTGGCGACGGTTTGGGATTAACGCCCCAGTGGCGATCCGAAGACAAGCCATCACAATTTTTATCTTCTGCGGAAGAGGGCTCCCCCGCTTCAGTATCTTCCAGAGGTATTTTTTGCACGGAGCATGAAGGATATTGCAGCTACGACAGAGTTTATGTGCACCAGAGACTGACTTTCATGATAATCTTCAATTGGCTCGATTATTGAATCCACAATCTTTCTGTCAAGCAGGTAGACGTGAGGTGCCGGGTACGATCCCAGATCGCGCTTGTCGGCCTAGTCGTTCGGAATTTTCCGTGGTTTTCTCCGAAACTTGCGTAAATACGGGCTAGGATCCCACAGAAAGACCTCTACAGAAGGCATTCCCCCTCAGGCCTAGGACCCTAGAATAGTCACTCGGAATTTTTCCCAAACACCGACACCTAAGTAAGATATAAATTTCTGTATAAAAAAGATTTAATTTTGGACAATGGGACCCTTTTTTAGTTTGTTCTTCCACATAAAGGCATGCGGTAATTCTGTCGCGTTCCTTAGCAATGGCTACTACATTTCTTAAAATATTTTTCACACAATATGGGAAAAAAGAAAAACGTTTTTTAATTGGTTTAAATATGTAAAATAATAGTAATAAATAAATTACTGATTTTCTTTTTCCTTAAGAGTGAACAATATCTAATTTCATAATAAGAAAACACCACAGACCTGGCATTTAAAAGCAATAATTACAAAACTTTGAATAAACACCATAAAATTCAATAAACTTGCAATAATTGTGTCGGTTCGAAAGAACACACGATCCTTCGTCAGGCGAAGAAAGTAGGCACAAGTGCTGCAGTCAAAGCAGAAACACACAAAATCGCTTTAAGTGAGCAGCAAAAATATATACAGATAAATGTAAACATAAATACTGGTGTGAGGAGAATAGTGCTGACTCTAAAATAAAAGGGCCGCCTGGGGGAATTCAATAAAAAGGGGCATAATTTGCAGTGTTCTATGTTATGATTCTTGTACGTAACAAAAGTAAATTACTAATTTTCCTTGTACATATATATAGGCTGTATGCATTTGTTATTCCAGGAATGCTGAAGAACTACTGCTAAGAAAGTTTAAAAGCTGGGGGGGGGGGGGGGAATGTAAAGGCCTCTAAACATTTAAAATGTTAGCAAAGGCTACTTTATACCAAAATTTCTTTTAAAAGGGCTGCCAGGTGCTAAAATATGTTGAAAAAGGGCCACAGGATGCTAAAAACTGTTTAAAAGGGCACCATGTCAAATTAGCCTAGTGTCAGCCCTACATAATTATGAAATAAAAGAAGAAAACAAATAAATACCTAAGTAAATTAGATTAAAAAAGGATACAAAATCTAAACATTTCAAAATTAAAGGAAAATTGAACTAATGTGAGTAATTTCATAGCACCAGACAAGAATGAAGTGGAACAAATATCATTAAGAAGATTTTTCGAATTTTTAAATATGTAAAAATCTTCATGGATATTCAAATGGGAAGAGAAGACAGGAGATGAAATTATGTTAGTTTTAGAAAAATCAAAACGATGACTATGAACCCGGCAGTGGGAAGCAATAGATTTAGAGATCTCTTCATTACAAACATTTCGATGATGATAATTTATTCTATATTTCAAACACCTTCTTGTTTGATCAATATAAACTAAATTGCACAACGAACATAAGACTAAATAAATGCCAGAACGGTTTTCAGTAGGAATGGGATCTTTAAGAGAAGATAATTTAATTTTGTTGACGGGTTTCTAAATGACTTTAAAACCAAACGGAGAGAGAATTTTAGAAGTTTTAAAAGAAAGTGATAAATAAAAAGGTAAAACAACTGGAATGAGACTGTGATCGTTCAATTTGGTATCAAAACGTTTAGATTCTTGAATTTATATAAAGCTTTATTAATAATAGAGTGATTATAGCCTCGAGAAATAGCAAGAGATTTTAAGTAATTAATTTCTTTCGAAAGACTAGACAGATCAGAACAAATGTGTAAGGCTTATGTTTTTCGTACTCATTTTCCAAAAATTGATAAATTTTTAATATTTCATTTTGCGGTTAAGAAAAAGAAAGAAAGAAAGAGAAAAATGCACATATTGAAAATTCAGATGTTTGAACTTAGAATTACATTAAAAATAAATAAACGTTTGTAAATTTTCTAAATGTGAAAACAGAATTTAAATATACATTATGTAATGAGTAATCATGAAATCAAACTTTCCCATAGAGTAACATGGGCCACGGCTGTCGGTGAGATTAGGTATTATCCACTCTAAAAACATAAAAAGTTGCTTTCCTTAGGAACAGTTACTACTTTCATTTCTTAAAATTTATTTTGAAAGTTTTATGTTTTACCTGAATTATAATGTAATATCTTTAAACTTGTTGGAAAAGGGGGAAAAATCTTTTTCAGTTGTTCTACTTTATCTCAAACCAATACTCTGGTTGTCCTAAGAAAGATGCTTTTGTTTAGTCTCATACGAGAATATATATAAATGTATTTATTTCTGCAAAGCACATTAACCATATCTTTCGAACGATACTACTTGTAAGCCCTTCCTTTTATTGAATAGGCTAAAAATGTAAGAGGAATTTCATGTCTGCGTATTAATATATAGATTCGCTGAAAAAATTTAGAATGCTCCAAAGAATTACTAAACTAAATACATGAAAACACCTTTACTGACTTCGTTGCTTGCGGATTACTCTTCGTTTTTAATTAATATAGTTTAAATGCTCCAAAGAAGTATAAAAAAAAAAAGCTACTAAATGGAGGGGAAAAAAAAAACGGCTTTTTTTTTTTTTTCCCTAGGCAGATTTTAGGAATAATGCCCCGAAGGAGAGGGGGGGGCGAGGTACGTATTAACCGACGAGAGGGGCACAGGCCCTCTCGTCGGTTGGCAACACTCTTGAAAGTATGTGGGTGGCATTTTCAGATGAGGAATACGAAAGGGCGCCAAACGTCGGGTCTCCCCCCCCAATCAAATCTTCACGCTACGCCCCTGATCATCGCCATCGGCGGTTTCTTTTGAAATCACTTTGATGTGGGAATCGAGTTGACGCGAAGCAGGAGAGATTTTCTCGGCTGACAAACCTCCTACTGCGATCGAAATAAAATCGAGAGCAATAAAAAGTAATGTCCTTCATTGTAAATGTGTGCAAAACTTCAAGGGTCGCTTTCGGACAAAGGATAATTTATTAGTTTTGAAGCTCTGCTCGTTGCCAGTGTCTGAAAGAAGCAGAAGCGACCGGTTGTTGTTGTCGTACCATTCTCTATAGAACAAATTATGTTTTGTGATTTTCAAGAGTTTTTGCAGGTACGTTTTCAAACATTTAAACTTACTAGTACACATGATGTTTGAACATTGATGTTAAGCATAATGTATGCTCAAAGAATTATATTTTGTTATACGTTGGTCGTTTTTTAGCTGCAAATATTTTGTCCATCACTTTAAAAGTTTATTTTCAAAGATGGCGTGTCGGGTATTATGGAATACTAGGTATTTCATGGTATCATCTGAAACTGACTTTATGTATTCAACTAAAGAATCAGAAAATAAAGTCGCTGAATGTATTTTCTGTAACGAAAAATTCTCCGAAGATAAAAGAGGATAAATTTGGATTAAAAGTGTTTCAGCTGTTCTGTGTGGGCTCACCGTGACTGTACAGGAGCAGCGAACGAAGATTATACCTATGACTTTTGTAAATAGACTCGAAGCAGAAATGGCTCTTAAAAATATGGTTTTTATAGTTAAAAATAATTATATTTTATAAAGTCTAATTAGTTTCTATGGTTTAAACCCCCTATTCCATATTACCCGACTATTTCATATTAACCTCCATTTGTAACTTTTTTTTTTTTTTTTTTTTTTTTTTTTTTTAAGTAAACTTTTTATTACAACAAAATATTTGCTTTTGTTTTTTTTAAATGACAATTCATTACAAATAATTACACTACGTACTCATCATGATTTTGGAGATTTTTATTAAAAACAAGTAAAGTTATTTTAAGAAATGTAAATGGTATTCCATAATACCCTACTCTCATCTATATTTACAAACATAGCTCGATTGAATAAGGCGTTTAGACACTGTCGCATTTTAAATAATTTTAATCCAAAGGCCATAATGATAAAGAAATTTCCATTGTGTCATTGTAAACCATAGTTTTGTATTACACTCACCAAAATCTATGCAGGTCGTGCGACGAGAACCAAACATTCATGTACCAATTGGATTATGTACCATTGTTCTATTCACGTACCATTTCTAGGATCAATCAAATGAAACGTTGAGACATTATCGTGTTCTATATAAATATAAGCATTTAATACATGAATTATGTATTCATGTATTAAATGCTTATAAAAATTAAAAATTAGTCGTGAAAACTTTACCGAATGGTTTCGAAACAATATGTTGTCATTTTAAACTTTTAACTCTTAAACTGCACTTTTAACAAACAAAAAGTGTATTATCGTATTCATTGACATATATGCGTACACATCTCGCCGTAAAGATAGTAAAAATGAATTCGAGAGACTTAAAAACGTATAAATACATCAAAATCTCATAGTTGAAAATTTTCATGATTACAATACTTTCCTTAAGTTTAGTATATGTTAGAAAAGAGCGCAGTAATTTTTGTCACCAGAAAGTGCTGTCGCAAATGGACGACAGCACATTCTCCTGTAAATAGAAACAAGAACGAAAAATCATGCGGTACGCATTGATTATTAACACTTTCCAACTGTATGTACTTGTTGTATAACCTTCAAAGTTCTTTGCCTGCGTTATCACACAACGGACAAACAGAAGGATTGAAAAGCATATAAATAGACTAATTGTATTCATAATAACTCTTAAACATTGTCGGAAAGTGTTAAAATTACTTAACACAAAAGAAAATGCAACCCAGAGATCCTAATTGCAGCCCTTAATGTATCTGAATATTTTAGCGTAGACCTGTAAATCTGAAGTTTAACCATATCATATTCTACACAAAAAAATTATTTTAACATATTAACAATAAATGCCAATTTATTTAAGATTTTTACAGTAGAAAGTTACTTAAATGTGATTTATAAAAATGTCTGTCTAAAACGCAATGCATTGGATTTTTTTGGGGTGTCCCTGTACACAAACCAGTTGTACGAGATCTATTAAATCCATTTTAAATAGGAAATATTCCATAGTGAATTTGAATAACATGTATCAAGTTTTAAAAATTCTGAAAATATTTAAGGACGAGGTGGATGGGCCGACGGACAGGTAGAAAGATGGACAGCCGGACAGACAGATACACAAATTGAAATCATATTCATAATTAAAAAACGTTTAGAAAGCGATAAAAACATTTAATATAAACGAAAATGCAATTCCAGCAAATTTCCTATAATAGCCTTTAATATAACTGAATATTTTTGTGTGGTCCTATAAATATAATGCTAATCATACTGCATTCTATGGAAAGCATTCTTTTGTGCATATGAATAACATATTTTAATTTCATTAAGATTTGTGCAAAGTAAAATTATTAAAATTTGGTTTATAGAAATACCTCTCATTGAATATAATGCTTTGGAATACTTTCGGGTGAATCAAACCAGTGATGGTAGTTACTCCATTTTCAATGGGAACATCCAACAGTGAACTTGAATAACATATTTCAATTTCATTAAGTAAAGTAAGTGTGTAAAGTAAAGGTATTAAAATATGGTTCATAGAAATACCTCTCAGAACACACTGCTTTGGAATACTTGCCAGTGTCCCTGTACACAAACCAGTAAAGGTATTCACACCAGTTTCAATAGCAGAAATATGTGCAAAATAATGGGTTTTGCTTTAAATATTACCGTACTTCCCATTTTCTCTTACCCATATATGGCAGAGAAAGCAATTTTTTGAGGTCCCGTGTAAGACTACTATATGATGTAAGAGTTCTAGCAAAGAATATCTACTACGGATAATATATACTACTATCTACTCGTAGTAGATATTCTTTGGTTCTAGTCCCGTGAATACGAAAAACAGGTTTTTATCGATTGGGCACTCACTCTGTGTGTGCGTGTCATCAGCATATTTCACGAACAAATTGTAGCAGGAGGCCCAAACTCGGTATTTTAAATTTGTACTACATAGTGATGCTACATTAAACTTCTCATTGAGATTAAGCGAATGGGTCGTGTAGAGGGACATCCAAGAGAATTCCGATACATTACGTCTATGGGGGAAATTTCTGGTGGGTACAGTTAAACATGTACAGGTTGCGTTAAACAAAATAAAATGAACTTACATTTTTTATATGCATAAAAGCATGTTTCGTGAAGAATGTGGTATAAAAATATTCACCATTCGCTTGCAGGGCTACTCAAAAGAAGTAGAATATAGAGGGACTATGTTTGAAAAATGCTGGAAGTGCTACCAATTACAAAGTAAAAACATTCTTTTCTATTGAATGTAGTTGGTGCAAGTGATTTACTACATTCTACCATTAGGAATGAAAATTAATTCCTCATATACTCACAAAGTAAATAAAGTATATTTACACTCGCGTTCAAAATTAAAGCAACAACCTATTTTTTCGTTTTCTTCTTTTGCGCATAAATTTTAAACAAACATATGGACATAAAATTTCGAAGGCATGTTTGTTATTATATCACCAACCGAATTTTATATCACTTTAGCAGAAGTAATAGTGTTCAAATTAATAATTATTCAATTTTTCTCAAAAGTAAAGCTTTGGAAGAAATGAAAAATTTTAGCAATTTTAAAAATTCTGGAGTGACTCCACTCGACTTTCCGACATTGAGTAATTAACAGTTTTGTAGATAAAGTAAAGAAAGAGAAGTTGTTAAACAAACAAAAGAGAAAAAACCATTATAGTATTTTATGGGCAGGAGAAGATTTATGATTAAGCCATAACTAGGATATGACGAGGCGTTTCATTTTAAACACATAAAATTTAATAGATGACTATGACAATTACAGATGAAATACACAAGTAACATAAACGACTACATTTTTAAGACTGATCTGTTTTAGCAGAGATAAAAGTAAAGGGAAATTAACAGATCACTGATTGGACAGGTACATGTACATTTACGTGACGTCACTTACCCAAAAGACCAATAGATTTAATCAGGAATACAATGGCGAAATACACCACAACTCTCCTCCCCTTAATTCCGTATACCATACCTGATGGGAGGTTTTCTTACTCTAGATGATCTTCTTACAACCTGTTCAGAAAAAGATAAGTTAGTATGTTTAAAGTTTGAATGTTCAGATTTTAGTTCTTTATTTACAGTACTGTTGATATTTTTATCACAGTCAATTTCTCCAGGCTTTGTAGACACAGATCTACTGTCGGTTGGCACTGGATCTAGTGTAATGGAAGGATTGGTTGGCACTGGATCTGGTGTAATGGCAGGATCGGTTGGCACTGGATCTGGTATAATGGCAGGATCGGTTGGCACTGGATCTGGTATAATGGCAGGCCTCCTACCAGACTTAGATTCTCCATTGCTTTGTAGGTGTGGACTCTTGCTATCGGGAACCATGGAAATATTTGCACCAGGACTTGTAGTTTCCTCCAGTTGTACTCTGGAACCTACACTTTTCAGTTGATCAACGTGTCTTTTCCATACACATGAACCTACTTGAATTTTGTAATACAGTTTACCTAGTCTGGCAATTACTTTACCTATTTTCCATTTATCTCCTGATGTGTAATTGCGTACTGCAAATTTTTCATTTATTTGGAATTCTCTTATTTTTTTCTTGTTAAAAACATTTTTATGTTGTTTGTTTTCAACATAATTTTTAACATTTGGTACAAGTAAATCCAGTTTTGATCTGATATTTCTCTTGAGAAATAATAATGCGGGACTCTCCCCTGTTGTAATATGAGGCATTATTCGGTATTGGAATAGAAATTCGTTTAACTTAAATTGGAGATTTCCGGGTTCTGAACTTAAGGATTTCAATCCTTTTTTAATTATTTGGACATATCTTTCGGCTTGACCATTTGTAGAGGGATGATATGGTGCAGTTAAACTATGTTTTATGCCTTTACTTTGTAAAAAATGTTCGAATTGTTCTGAAATGAATTGTGGCCCATTATCAGACACAAGGGACACAGGATAGCCATATCTGGCAAAAAGCGAAGAAAGACAGTTTATAGTGTTCTCAGCAGTAGTATTAGGAACAATGAACACTTCTGTCCATTTACTGTGGGCATCTACTACGATTAAAAACATTTTCCCCATCATTGGACCAAAAAAGTCTACATGTATTCTGTTCCAAGGTGTTGTAGGCCATTCCCAGTGATGGTTGTCCATTTTAGGAGGATTGTGTTTTACTTTAATACAAACAGAACAGTTATTTGCTAAATTCTCAATGTCTTTATCAATACCTGGTCACCATACAAAACTACGTGCCAGTGCTTTCATTTTAACTATGCCAAAATGGCCAAAATGTAAATCTTCTAACACTTTTTGTCTATGAACAGTAGGAATTACAACACGATTCCCTTGTAGTATGCAATTATTTAGTATAGAAAAATCTTCTTGTTTATGTCCGAAAAGTAAGTAATTTCGCATCTGTGTGACTGATATTAAATGCTGGTACATTTCTTTCAATGTTGGATCTCGCTTAGAACTTGCACACAACGTTTTTGTAGTTAACGGTAACGAAGTGGTTTGATGAATAAATAAACAATCGGATTCATCAGGGTTGCCAAATAAATTTGGTGACAAAGTTGGTGACACTTTTTCTGGCTGTAGCGAATCGGACGACGGCAGCAGTAAGTCTTCACTACGTAATGGAAGACGTGATAGAGCATCGGCATTTCCGTGCTCTGCAGATTTTTTATATTTAATATCATAATTAAATGTCTGTAAGTATAATGTATATCTTTGCATTCTAGCTGCCGAAAGTACCGGAATACTTTTTACGGGTGAAAATATGGAAACTAGGGGTTTACTATCAGTATACAGAGTAAATCTCCTACCATATAAAAATTGAAAAAATTTCTTTACACCAAAAATTATTGATAACGCTTCTTTATCTACCTGACTATACCGCTTTTCTGCAGAAGACAAAGTTCTAGAAGCAAAAGCTATGGGTTTTTCGGAGTTATTTGGCATTGTATGCGAAAGTACTGCCGAAATTCCATAAGGAGAAGCATCAGTGGCTAAAATTAAGGGTAATTTAGGATTAAAGTGGGTGAGAATCCTTTCAGAAGTAATTTCCTGTTTAATTGCATTAAATGAATTTTCACATTTTTTAGTCCACTGAAAATTTACATTTTTACGTAATAATTCATTTAGAGGATAAGCAATCGTAGATAATTTAGGAACAAATCTAGAATAGTAAGATACTAAGCCTAAGAATGCTTTTACCTGAGTTACGTTTGTAGGTATTGGAGCATTTAAAATAGCAGAAATTTTTTCTTGCGTTTTGTGTATGCCATTTTTATCAATTTTGTAACCGCAGTACTGTTAAACCGCAGAAGGATGATCCCTGGCGTCTTCTGCGCATGAGTGAAAAGGGTTGGTCCATTTATAAAATAGGAATGTTCGTAGTACCTAGGGATGTGTTTGTTTATTGGTATGAAAAAATTATAAACTCACTGATTGCATTTCTTTTCCTTCTTTGAATTGATTCTTTAATATATCTGGTTATATAAATATTTTACGATTAATTAAAAGATAGAAAAACTGATAATATTATAAAAGGGATAGTTTTAAGGTATAACTTTAGTATATCCCCATAGCTGAATTTGGCGATTTTTCTTTGGCGATATAATATGGTAGCGATATAATATGGCAGCCTATATGTTGTTTATTTTGGACTTATGATTTTATGATTTAGATTATGATTTTATCATCTATGATTTTTAGATTTATGATTTAGCCATAATCGCCAACAAAAAATTGCCAAATGTCATTGTGGGGATATATTAAAGTTGTTCTTTGAAGTGTGTAACACTAATTAAAAAAATTATGTCAATTATTATTTACAAACTAGTATATAACCCCTTAAAAAATGACGAAATGGGAAATCAACTAAGGTAGTGAATCAACGAATTCTTTGCCAGCTTCGCTGGTCACTATATTTAAAGGGGACTAATGTACAAGTCGTACCTGACGGGGAAGTTAAATCCTATTTCGTGAAGAATTCTTCTCAAAGTTTCACTTTGATACTTAAAATTTATCTTTTTTTTAAGTACAGGAATTAATTTGGGAATTGTAGGTACGATCTTATTTACTGCGTAAAACTCATGTACTGTTCTTCGAATAACATCGCAATCAAAATTATCCAGAGAAATGTTTTCGATGGTACTGTTCTTTTGCCGCTTTTTTGGTGATACAAACATTGGATTGTTTTCTCCTTTTGATTCTCTACGTATTCTTTTAATCGTGGCTTCTGATATATTAGTTATTTCACTCATACGTTTCACTGATTGGGAAAGTGGAACAATAGCTTCTCCTTCTAAAGCTTCTTTATCGCAAAACTTAATGACATTATGTACAATACGCTTCGTTTCACTATGAAGAGGTTTAATCCGAGAACTCGTACCACATGTACGATCCATTTCCAATATAAACAGACTGTTATACAGAAAGAAATAAAAGAAAACAAAGCAGGAGTATTAATTATTCTACACATAACAGAGGAAACAAGAATAATAGAAAAATTTCCCCTCTCTCTTCATTGCTGTGTCTCCCAGAGCGTGAGTGGAATCGTCCCGGCACTTTGCCAACCAGGTATCAATCTTCGGCGGGCCAACAGTATGTAATTTCATCATTCATGAAAAAAGATTTTTCTTTATTTATTTTAAGATTATATTCACGTAACCTTTCTAGCACTTAATAGCAGGAGACTTGGCGTTGGAATATTAAAACAGGAATGAACTACTACGTCAGAAACGCCAAAGAAAAATTATTGAGGTGCATACAGCTGTTTCGGTAGCCTAAAGCGTACCGTCATCGGTGCAAAAAAGAATTCTGAATCTGGAGAACTACTCGTATATATAGGAGAGGGACCGGATTTAGTTCAACCAATAGGATTACGGAAGAGGTGGGGAGTGTGGCCAATAGGAATTAAGGAATGTGTAGCTGTGTAAACAGTAGAAAAATTAAGGAAATGTGGACTGAATGTAAAATTTCCAACAATCAGACAAATAGGGAACAGCGAAATCACAATTTACAAGGTTTTTAAAATTTTTATAAATATGAAAAGCTTCAAAGAAATCGAGTTCATGAATGGATTTAGGTCTGTAAATTATTTTAGCTGAATTAAATTTAAAATTATGATTTTTCGCCCAGCAATGTTTAGAAATAGCCGATTTATTGGTTTCTTGTTTGCGGACGTAATTCATATGTTCTTTTAGACGAAATTTAAGACTGCGTTTAGTTTGGCCAATATATGATAAGCCACACTGACAGGAAATACTATAAATGCCCCAAGAATTATGCATATCAATAGGATCTTTTAACTGAGAAAAGGTCAGTTTATTGGAAGGCGAAAATATTATTTTAAAATCATATTGTTTGAGAATTTTAGCTGTGGTTTGACTGGTTTTAGAAAAATAGGGTAAAACAATACTGATATTAGATGTGACTGATTTAGTAGACGAAATACGAGGGAGTTGTAATTTTTGGATAGCTTTGTCTATAATGGAAGGGTCATAACCTCTGTCAATTGCGATGGCTTTCAGGTATTTAATTTCAGATTTCAATAAAATAGGATTTGAACAAATATTAAGGGCACGGTTTACAAAAGTATAGAAAGCAGCCGTTTTTTGGTTAGGTGGGTGACATGAACGCGCATGGGGAGGAAGGGAGACTGTAAAATTTTTACGATAGACAGTGGTTGAAAATCCATTTACAGTGCGAGAGACGAGGGTATCAAGAAATGGAAGGGAGCCATTATTTTCTATTTCATATGTAAACTGGATATTACTGTCAATTGAATTTAAGGTTTCTAAGACATGGTCAATATTGTGATGAGATATGTCAATAAGCGTGAAGGTGTCGTCAACATAACGGGTCCAAAAAGGAAAAGATATTTTCTTAAAAAGCTTGCTTTCGAAATAGTGCATGTAAATGTCTGCGAGAATTGGGGAGAAAGGGGAACCCATGGCTAAACCTTCAGACTGACGATAGAATTTATTTTGGAAAGAAAAAGTGGTTTGTGATAAACAAATGCGGGTAAGAGAAATTAATTCTTCTATTTCGAAAGAGGTGAAATGAAACTCTTTTAATCTATTTTCGAGACAGCAGAGGGCGCCACTTATTGGAACATTAGTGAAAAGAGATTTTACATCAAAAGAAACCATAGTGAGATTAGTGTGAGGGCAATTTTGAATATTTTTTGCAAAATTTATGGAATTCTTAACAGTATAACTATTAGCAGCAAGAAGTGGAGCAAAAATTGTGGTGAAAAATTTAGCTAGATTATAGGAAGCAGTACCGATATTAGAGACTATTGGACGAAATGGAATATTGGGTTTATGAACTTTTGGTAAAGCATAAAATCTGGCACAATTAGCAATAGAAGGGATAAGATGGGATTTAGTCGAGTTCAATAACAAGGGGCAAGATTTTATAGCAGATTTAATTTTATTTCATTTTTGAGGAGAGGGGTCACGGGGCAGAGGAATGTATGGGTCATCATTAATTAATTCGGTAACACTTTCGATGTATTGTTTTTTATCCAAAATAACAATCTGACCACCTTTATCTGCTTTAGTAATGATGATATTTTCATTAGATTTTAATTCCTTCAAGGCGTTTTTTTCTCCAGGGCTGAGATTTGATTTAAAATTCGCTCTAAATGTATTTCATCCGTTTCCCTTGAGATACATATATCATCGATAAAAACTGAAATACCCTCTATACCTTTTAAAATTTGTTCTATAGTTCTCTGCCATATTGCTGGAGAACTCGCAATTCCGTATGGTAATCGCGTAAATTGAAATAAGCCTTTAGGAGTGTTAATAGTAAGTAATTCTTGTGAATTTTCCTCTACCGGTAAATGCAAATATGCTTGATTTAAATCTATCTTTGTAAAATGTAATCCACCCCCTAAAGTTGCTAATATATCTTCAATTTTTGGTAGCGGGTATTTGTCAACCTTTAAAAATGTATTTACCGTGACTTTTAAATCGCCGCATAAACGAAATTTCCCGTTAGGTTTTACCACCGGAACAATAGGTGTTGCCCATTTACTAGTACTAACAGCTTTTATTATCCCTTCATTTTCTAATCTTTCTAATTCTTCATTTACGGCATTCCTTAATGCATACGTAACTGTTCGCGATTTACAAAATAGTGGTGATGAGTCTTTCTCTAAATGTAATTCAGCTTTAACATTTTTAATTTCACCTACGTTATTTGTAAATAAATCCGGAAATTCATTCAGTAAATTATTTAAATTTTCCGAGATTTGTACTTTGTTTACCGGAACAGTTTGTAAATTGTTTGGGAATATATTAAATGTAGTTATCCAATCCCTACCTAGCAATAAAGGAAAATTGTCTTTTTTAACTAAATATAACTTAACATTCCTAGTTTTGTTTTCGTAAGTTACATTTACTCTAACAAATCCCTCGGGCTGGAAAATTTCTCCCGTAGCTGTTTTTAATTGTATATCAGCAGGAAACATTTTATGTTCTTGAAATAATCTCCGAAAACGATTTATCGGTACGGCGGAAATCGCCGATCCTGTATCAAGCTCCATTTCTGCTTTAGCACTATTTTCTATCAAAACCCAAATTTTTATATGTTTAGTGCCTTCAGATTGTAATGACAAAATGTCTACAGTATCAAGAACATTTACATTTTTCTTTTGAGTAACATTGTTTTGTGCGTTCCGACACACCTTACTCAAATGACCGCGTTTTTTACAAAAATTGCAAACTGCATTAATAAATTTACAAACATTTGCTAATGAGAGCTATTTCCACAACGATAACAATGAGTTTTACTTTTATTTGCACTCGCAGTTTTGTTCACGTTTTGTTTACTTAAGTTATTTTGAGAATAATTTTGTTTTGGTTTCCTAACACTAACAGAAACTTTATTTAAATTCAAATTTTTATTTTGTAATTCTACCAAATCATTTTCAGTACTTTGCATAGTTACGGCTTGTTCTACTGCTTTTTCAAACGTCAAATCTTCAACCTGAGACATTAATTTGCTTTGGATTGTTTCATTTTTTAATCCGCGTAAAAGTTGTTCTAACAAATTTTCTGACAGCGAATCGCCCGTAAACGCGCAATGTGTTGTAAATTTCTTTAAACGAACACTAAAATCTTGAACTGATTCAGTATCTCCTTGAAAACATTTTCTAAATTTAATGCGTTCTGTAATTTTGTTAGGAGTTTTACATAGATGTTTTGTTAAGACATCTACTAATTCAGTGTAAGTTTTTGATTCAGGAAAATCTGGGAACAATAAATTTGTAAGTAAATTATATAATTTCGGTCCGATAAACGTAATTAAAGCACTAAGTTTTTTTTCATCTTTTATATCAAACAATATAAAATTCTGTTCCAATCTCCTGACATAAGTGTCAAAAGACCCAACAGAATCATTGAATTCTTTAAAATTTTGAAACATTTTTAATGAAAATACGCTACTTCTAATAATAAAAAAATGCAATCAAATAAAAGAACAGAAAGAAAAAAAAAATAATAAAAAAATGCGTAAATACCTTTTTCCCTCTCTTTCTCGAAAAATAAAAAATCTTAGACGAGTAATTATCGATGGCGCCTATGCATTTCCGCCCCGACAGCAGACAGAAAACTCACGGCTGCTGTCTCCGATTTGCTTTATGATTCATTTCAAATAACCAATTCCTTCTTCCTGAGATATTTAGAACATATTCCGTTCTCTTTTTTTATGAATTGCAGATTTCATTTTTAATTATCTTCAATAAATGTTGAAGAGCAAAACTTTTTTGCTTTTTTCTTTTGTTTTATTCCTGGTCGCCATTATAGTATTTTATGGGCAGGAGAAGATTTATGATTAAGCCATAACTAGGATATGACGAGGCGTTTCATTTTAAACACATAAAATTTAATAGATGACTATGACAATTACAGATGAAATACACAAGTAACATAAACGGCTACATTTTTAAGACTGATCTGTTTTAGCAGAGATAAAAGTGAAGGGAAATTAACAGATCACTGATTGGTCAGGTACATGTACATTTACGTGACGTCACTTACCCAAAAGACCAATAGATTTAATCAGGAATACAATGGCGAAATACACCACAACCATAATAGAGTGTTTGAGTATTTTTCTCCATATATTACACGATGTTTTATTTAACGCTACTGAACTTCGAGCCCATAGATCATAATGATAAAGAATTTTTCGTTGTGTTCCTGTAAAAAAACTGTAAGTGCTAAATTCACCAAAATCTATACAGTTGGTGCAACTGTGAACTATAACATGTGTACATATTTTTTGCTCAGATTAATAAGGCGTTTAGACGCTATCACACTTTTAAAAATTTGGCCTCATAGGCCATAATGATAAAGAATTTTTCTTTGTGTCCCTGTGAAAAAAAAAACTATAAGTGCTAGATTCATCAAAATCAATAGGGTTCGTGCTACGGTAACTTGCAACATGCGTACCAACTTACAGCTCATTCGAGCAAAGCGTTTAGACGCTAGCGTGTTCACTCACACACACACACACACACACATGCACACACACATACATACACCATCGTAAAAATAGTGAAGACGGACTCAGGGGACCTCGAAACGTATAGAAACATCAAAATCTCAAATTCGGATTTTTGACATGATTACAATACTTTCCTTGTTTACTTTTTTACTTTCCTTGTTCGGAAAGTAAAAAGAAAACTTAACGAAAAATGATCGTATGGAAGCATTACAGATAGGTGGAGATGCGTTAGATTAAAACTAGATTTTTCTGCCTGTAATCACTTTTCTGTTTCTTCTTTTACCTTCTTTCTCATGTGAATAACTTTTCAAAAAATATACATACAAACATGAAAATTGGATAAGACGTTCTTTAAAAAATTATTTATCGACATTATTATTATTCAAGTGTTGAGCATAGTTTACAAATTAGTAATTATAGATTTTCAAAAAATCCGTTACAAAATTAAAAGAAAAGTGAATACAGAAAGAAAAATCGGGATTTAGTTTAACATTTGAATGCATGTCCACAGGCCCGACTAACAAGTTTTTGTGCCCAGGGCATTTTAAAATTTTCATGCCCCCCTTAGAACGGGAGAAGTTGTAAAAACTACCAGGGACTTAGCAAATCAAAGATCATGGGGAAGGCAGTCCCTCCTCCCTTCAACCCAAAGTTGGAGAAAATATTTTATTTAGCATGCAGGAAAAAACAATATATATATATATATATATATATATATATATATAGATGTATAATTTTTTTTTTTCAGTCGGCTTCTATTCTGACACGCAAATTTCAGCAGCAAACGTGCCGACAGAGAGAAAAAAAAAAAAAAAATGGTGAAGGATAAATCTTTTTCTATTTTTGACCTCAAAAATAAATAAAATTGCTCCTAACGATACATTTTATTAAAAAAATTTCATACAAATGAAAGACAGCTAAATTAGATGAAAAAAAAAAAAAAAAAAAAAAAAAAAAAAAAACGTGAAATTTTTTTAACAATCAGCAATTTTTTGTGCCCGTTAGAAATTTCGTGCCCAGGGCATGAGCCCCGGGTGTCCGCGTGATAGTCAGGTCCTGCGATGTCCGTCTTCACTTATCTGTAATGCATTCTTAAAACCATTTTTCATCAAGTTTTCTTCTCTAAAATTGTTGAAATTTTTCATTTTTTCCAAAGCTTACTTTTGAGAAAAGTTTAATAATCATTAGTTTAATAATTATTATTTATATTGAAGTTATATAAAATTTGATTAATGATATGATAACAAACAAGCCATCCAAATTTTATGCTCATATGTTTATTTGTTTAAAAAGTTATGCGCAAAAGAAGACAACAAAAAAACAGGTTATTGTTTTAATTTTGAACTCCAGTGTAACTTAAATTTTCTGCGCTGATTCTTTTGTATAATTATGCGTTTTGAGGTCTCCTAAATATTAATGTCAATTTTTTAAAGGGCAATCTTTGTGTACGTTTGTTATCAGCGTAATTTAAAATAATAATAATAATAATAATTGCAGGCAATTAATTTTTTTTAAATTCATATGAGGTTGCTGCTTGAGAAATTTCGATCAAGACTGATAAGTTTCAGGGAGTGATGCGAGTGAAGAGCTGAGTGAATAATTTGAAATAAACTTAAAAATTGTATAACAGCCGTATAAATAGAATACTATCTAAACGAGGTGTTTAGAGGAGCGGTCCCCTTCACATAGAATTGTATGTCAAATTAAACTGTTCCTAAACGCACACAGTAAAAAATAACGGTAATTTTTACAGCAGATTGTGCTGGTAGAAAGGGGAGGCAGCATATTCTGCTGTTAAAAATGAATAATTTACAATAGAAACATCTTTAAAAGAGCCTCTTTTTACAGATATTTTCGCTGTAAATTACTCTATTTAACAGCAGAATGTGCTGTAAAAATGGGTGCCAGTACATTCTGCTGTAAAACTATTTTTTACAATGTAATTTCAATTTTTTTAAATATAGGTTATGCACCCTAAATCTGAAATTTGTTTTTACAGTATTGAAATACAGGATAAGAGAAAAACATGTGCCCGTGTGAGTACCCCCCACTGTTTTTTTTTTACTTTCTTCTATATGTAATATAGAGAAAGTATTGGATTCGCGAAAATTTTCGAAGTCCACTTTTTGATGGATTTAAATGTTTTGGGATGTGGAGAACACGAATTAATAGTTTTTAGAAAATGTCTGTCTGTCTCTCTGTCTGTCTGTCTGTCCGTCTGTCTGTCTGTCTGTATCATTTTTTTGTGGACGCTGTATCTCACGAACCAATGAATGAAATTTAACCAAACTTGGTATTTAGTTGCACCCTGACATAAACTGGTGCTGATTAGATTTTGGGATCAATCGCTCAATAGGTGGCGTTGTGATCGCATTTTATGCAAATTTTTAACATGGCAGCATAGGACAAAATTCCGTATAAATGGGCATAAAGAGAGTTATTTTACACTTGTGATTGTAAAATTAATATGAATTATTGATAATAGTAGTAGTTAGCTAGGAAAAAAATTTCGTGCATGTGGGGGCATCGGTTACTTCCCCCAGGGCCCCAGGGTACTTCCCCTGGGGGGGAAGTACCCCCCGGGGAAGTAAATTTTCAAGATGGGTATCTTTCGAAAGGTCTCGTTGATAATGGTAATAGTTAACTGGGAAAAAATTTTTGTGCATGTGGGGGCATCGGTTCCCCCCCCCCCCACACCGGGGGGGAAGTTCCCACCCGGGGGGGCAAAGTTTCAAGATGGGTATCTTTCGAAAGGTCTCGTCAATACCTTTAAAACGAATGGTTGAACCATAAATCTGTGATAATTTAAAACAAAGTTATCGATTTTTTTTACTTTTAACAAAAAAAAAAACTGAAAAAAATCGCATTTTTTTTTTTTTTTTTTTTTTTTTTTTTTTTTTTAACGAAATTTAACCAAACTTGGTATTTAGTTGGTCCCCGACATAAACTGGTGCTGATTATGTTTGGGGATCAATAGCTCAACAGGTGGCGCTGTGATAGCATTTTATCTAAATTTTTAACATGGCAGCATAGGACAAAAATTCGTATAAATGTGCATAATTAGAGTTGTTTTAAACTTGTGATTGTAAAATTAATATGAATTATTGATAATAGTAGTATGTAACTAGGAAAAAAAATTTCTGCATGGGGGGGCATCGCTTCCCCCCCCCTGGGGGGGAAGTACCCCCCCGGGGGGGGATAAATTTTCAAGATGGGTATCTTTCGAAAGGTCTCGTCAATACCTTTAAAACGAATGGTTGAACTATAAATCTGTGATAATTTAAAACAAAGTTATCGATTTTTTTAAAATATTGTTACTGATTGAATATGTATAGGTAAATATAGAAGAAAGTCTTGTGGTGGCCACAACATACTAGTTTTTTTTTTTTTTTTTTTGTTCTTTTACAGTGAAAAAGATTTTTAATTAGTCAGTAATAATGTGGGAAGACTCAAATTAACGTAAAAAGCACCTGTCTTTGAGAACAACAAAAGTAGCAATTCACTGACACATGACTCAACAGTCGATGACATTCATGAGTAAAACTCATGAGACTGACGATTGATTGACCGGTCATTTGCGTATCTTTATGCGAAAGAATACTCATAGACGAGTCTGCCAATGTTGCTGGTCTCTAAATTAGCAGGTGTTTCATCTTTCCGCTAGTCACGAGAGCTACTGTATACGTATAATTTGTAATTGTACAACCCTCCAATAGAATCAGACGATACAAGAACGAAAAATCTTGTTGTTTGTATAGATTATAAACACTTTTCAACTGTATACGTGCCCCTTGCATATTTTAACCTTTATTGTATTTTTTCCTTCGAGGTGACACTTTAAACTAGTATGTTGTGGCCACCACTAGTATGCTGTGGCTTCTATATTTCCTAAAACAAATTCACTCAGTAACAATATTAAAAAAAAAAAAAAAAAATACGATTTTTTTTTAAAGTTTTTTTTTTTTTCGTTAAAAGTAAAAAAAAAAAAAAAATCGATAACCTTGTTTCAAATTATCACAGATTTATAGTTCAACCATTCGTTTTAAAGGTACTGACGAGACCTTTCGAAAGATACGCATCTTGAAAATTTACTCCCCTCGAGGGGGGACTTCCCCCCAGGGGGGGGCGAGGCTCCTACACATACAAAAAAAATTTCCCAGTTGACCATCTCTATTATAAATAATTCTTGTAAATTTCATAATGATTGCTAAATAATAATTCTCTTTATGCACATTTATACAAAATTTTGTCTTATATCACCATGTTAAAAATTTTAAAAAAGCGGAATGGCAACGCAACCTGTAAAACAATTTTTACCAAAAGTTGATAGGCACTAATTTATGTCAAGGTGGAACTACCTACCAATTTGTTTGAAATTCTGTGCAGTAGTGCCTGAGATACAGTTGCCACAAAATTTTGTCACACACACACATAGACAGACTGACAGACAGACATTTTCTAAAAATGGTCAAATCGTGTTCTAAAGCTCTCAAAACATTCATCAAAAAACCGAGGTCGAAAATTTTTACGAATCCAATACTTTCTTCTATTGAATATAGAAGAAAGTAAAAACATATGTTTTTTATTAAGAAGAAAGAAAATTCTCAAAAATTACTTTTAGACATTTTACCTTTTTTAAAAAAAAAAGAACTATTGGACTCGCCTCCTCCTGCTCGTTCCTCTTACTATCTCCCGTGGTAGGATTAGGATTCGCTCGTCAGAACAGTTTTAATAGAGGACCCCGCCCTTGTTAAAATTTGGAATTTGGCACTGGAGATGTTCGAAACTCTCTTGCCAAGGTCTTTACTTATGCAACAGTGACAGCTATTTTAATTCATCGCCAAAACGGCGACAAAATTTTAAAAATCGCCAAGGGGAAAAGGATCCTATACTAAAACTGTACCTTTCTTCTACTTCACGTATTGTTATCTAAACAATATCCATAAGCAAAAGTAAAATAAATTTGAAACTGAATCTTTCTCTACAGAACTTTTTTTAAATAATACAAATAAGATATAAACTAAGATATAAAGTAAGGTATAAACGTAAAAAGTAATATTCATTTCACCTGGATCAAATTTTTGCATAGTATTTTTTAAATCTCTATTATTTTAAAAAGGTTTTCTCTATTCTAATAATTTTTTCTTCTCTCGAAGATGCCAATCTTTCAATTTCTTTCTTTTAATTTCTTTCTTTTCACGCACACGCATATATATACTCCATGATTGACATTTTATTTTCCCTGATCACTGTGACGTCACAGACTGAAAATCAACGATTCGGAGAAACTATTTGCAAGTTGGCAATTAGAGTACCTTTAATAAAGAGAGGATTTTTAATTGATAACTTCTTTAATTAATGTGATAGAAATTTCAGACAAGGATAAACATGTTTCTTGGATTATTCTGCAAACATCGGTACCTCTCACGACGCTGAGGACCCTCTCGTTCATGAGGAGACAAGGTCGCAGACAAACAAAATGAAAAGCAGACGAATTAACTTTATTATTATTATTATTATTATTTGACAAAAAACTATACAGTAGATTGTTTTTGTGTAACCCTCATGTAGTGATTGCCATTGAAGTATCTATATAATATTTCTCTAACGTGGACCAGTTTCAATTATTTTTTATCGAAACGATACGATAGTGGTGTAATTAATAAAATACGCGAGGATAAAAAATAATATTTACACATGGGCACGCGGACTGAGCTCAATGAACTAATAAGAGAAAAAATGACGACATTTGTCTGATGAGATTATTTTACGGAAAAATGTATTTTTAACAGTTGCTTCTTCAGAATCTTTGCAAACGTCATTTTAAACCCAGCAATACTTTAAAGATATATACAGAATATGAACTTTTGTGTCATAAATTGACTACAAAGCATAATCATAAAAAATATAATCAAAATAGGAATTATTTTATTTTATTTTATTTTTTTTAAATATACCAAAATTAAAAAGTCATTGCCAACATGGCGACCAAAATTTAAAAGGCGTCGTGGGAGTACTATATTAAAACTGTACTACCTGTGGAAGTATGAAAATTGGGTCGTGAACCATGAATTTTACTTGGAAACCTTTCTTTGAATGTTTATTGAAATTTAATTTTTCCGACTGAGTGAAAATAATGCCTGGACCGGGACTCGAACCCCGGATCTTTGACTTACAAGGTCAAGGCTCTACCAATTGAGCTATCCAGGCCGACATCCCGGTCAGCATTACTCACTCAGACAACCTGTTAGGCAGAAACAATCTGGTCTATCATTTAGATAGCTCAACAGAAACAAGCCGCAGGAAATGGAAAACACCATTAAACAATGGGAGAAAGAAATACAATTTTTTTTAATAAAATCACACAATCAACTGTGGAAGGAAATCATATTTATTGAAATTTAATTTTTCCGACTGAGTGAAAATAATAAATTTCAATAAATATGATATTTATATTATGACCGGGGTTCGAGTCCCGGTCCAGGCATTATTTTCACTCAGTCGGAAAAATTAAATTTCAATAAATATGATTTCCTTCCACAGTTGATTGTGTGATTTTATTAAAAAAAAATTGTATTTCTTTGAATGATTTTGGTTTCTCTATTGTACAATATTAATTTGTTTTTAATAGTAATTTGGCTTTTGGTAAATTAAAATTTTCATTGGGTGGTGAAATTGGTATAACATTTATGAGTTTCAAATTTTAAAGGTAAATAAGAAAAGAAATAAAGTGCGAATATTTCGCACAGGTTTGCTAGTATTAACTAAAAACAGCAAGCCTACAAGTGTATCAGGCGTTTACATAATTTTGAACGAGTAAATAATTTAGTAACTAAACAAATGGGAAAAGTACAAGAGGACGTTTGACTATTTCGCCCCAAGTTTGTACAATAGATAAATAACTGAATAAATACAAAACAACTGAATTGTTTTGTATATCCCTGAAAAAAAAAAAAAAAATGAATTGTAAGCCTGCAGTTTTTACTAAAGAGTATTCTCTGTCAAAACTGTAAAGCCATTATGTATCCATTATTGTAAACAATTTAATAACCTTCAGGTAATTAGTCTAAATAGTACGTGATATGTAAATAGTTTCATGCTACCCTGTATATGCACAACACACACATGATTTTCTTAATAATATTCCCAAAATAGAAAACAATGCAATATATTCTCTCTTTTTTAAATAGAGCAATAAAGCAAACTTCAAATACTTTTTGAGTCTATAAACCGCAATGTATGCGAGCATTCTAATACTTTCTATTCCAGTAAATAAAAAAAGTATTGTAAGTTCTACACACCTCATGAAAAGCTATATCATGCAACGATGACCTATCACAAGCTACCCAATTTTACTTTAATCGAATGAAGAGTACAGACGTTAGTGCGTTTCAAGTAATTTGTGTTCATAGGCTGTAATGATAAAAAAATTCTTTTTTTTTTTTTTTTTTTTTGTGACCCTGTAAAAGCCCTATACATTTTAATATTTATGCAGGTTGTGCGACGGTGACCTTTAATATAACTGTTTACTTTAAGCTGAATTTAACTTGAATTTAAGCAGAACTTAACCCTTTAACGTTCACTACTTAATTTATTTTAAAAATTACTAAACTAATTTTAAAAATGGCTTTTAAACTCATAGCTGATGATAAATATTTAAAAAATAAAAAATTAGCATTGTTCCTTTTCGAGAAATTTTCGGTTTGAAACATCTGTAAGTAAACCTTGTTAAATTCAAATAATATTTAATTTAATAAATAAATCACTTTATAGGTAAACATTATCGACAACAAAAACTCGTAAAAGTTGCATAGATCCCAACACTTCAATTTATTCCGGAGTATTTTAACCCTATGCGGGGCAAGGTAATTCGGATCATTTAAATTACACTGCCACCGGAATTTACGAACACAATTAAAATAGAAGACATTTTAAATTTTCAAGTTAAAAAAAGGGCCTTTTCTGCTATGTTATAAATGTAAATTTTTGCTAAAAAATTTCCGAGATGAGTTTTTGCACTTGAGAATTAAAATTAGGTGTTCCATCAGCGGGAACACTGCGACTGAAAGGGTTTAGCAAACTTCCATTATAGGTGTCTTTCAAAAGATCTTGCCAATGCCTTTAAATCGAATGGTTGAACCATTGATCTGTGATAATTTAATATTAAGTTATCGATTTTTTTCATTTTTACCAGAAAAGGAACTTAGAATCACATTTTTGTAAGATATATATTATGTAGAGAATAAAATTAACTTTCTTTGGATATTTAGTGTTATATTTTACACCTCTAGGAGGGAAATCGTCAGTACTCATCATGGAAGATAATTTTAATAAATAATAACTTTAATAAATTATTTTTACAGAGTGATTTTTTTTATAGGAAAATACAGAAAAAAGTCATGTTGTCGGGTGGCCAAAACATATTATACTAGTTTATTATCTAGAAGGTACTTATTTGAACTAACTAAATTTTATATAATCATAAATATTTAATTTAAAATATGGTTCTCATTAAAAACTAGTATAATATGTTTTGGCCACCCGACAACATGACTTTTTTCTATATTTTTCTGTACAAATTCACTCAGTAACAATATTAAAAAAAAAAAAAAAATCGATAACTTTGTTTTAAATTATCACATATTTATAGTTCAACCATTCGTTTTAAAGGTATTGACGAGACCTTTCGAAAGATACCATCTTGAAAATTTATCCCCCCCCCCAGGTGGGGGAAGCAATGCCCCCACATGCACAAAATTTTTTTCCTAATTAACTACTACTATTATCAATAATTAATATTAATTTTACAATCACAGGTTAAGAATAACTCTGATTATGTACACTTATACGAAATTTTGTCCTACACTGCCATGTTAAAAATTTAGAAAAAATACGATCACAGCGCCACCTGTTGAGCGATTGATACCCAAATATAATCAGCGCCAGTTTATGTCAGGGACCAACTAAATACCTAGTTTGGTCAAATTTCGTTTAAAAAAAAAAAAAAAAAATACGATTTTTTTTCTAAGTTTTTTTTTTTTTTTTTTTTTTTTTTTTTTTTAAGTAAAAAAATAACGATAACTTTGTTTAAATTACCACAGATTTATAGTTCAACCACTCGTTTTAAAGGTATTGACGAGACCTTTCGAAACATACCCATCTTGAAAATTTACTCCCCTCGAGGGGGGACTTCTCCTCCCCCCAAGGGGGGGGGGGGCGAGGCTCCTACACATACAATTTTTTTTTCCCAGTTGACTATCTCTATTATAAATAATTCTTGTAAATTTCATAATGATTACTAAAAGATAATTCTCTTTATGCACATTTATACAAAATTTTGTCCTATATCACCATGTTAAAAATTTAGAAAAAGCGGGATGGCAACGCAACCTGTTAAGACAATTTTTACCAAAAGTTGATAGGCACTAATTTATGTCAAGGTGCAACTACATACCAATTTGTTTGAAATTCTGAGCAGTAGTTCCTGAGATACAGTTGCCACAAAATTTTGTCACACACACACACAGACAGACATTTTGTAAAAATGGTCAAATCGTGTTCTACAGCTCTCAAAACGTGTAAATCCATCAAAACCCCAAGGTCGAAAATTTTTACGAATCCAATACTTTCTTCTATTGAATGTAGAAGAAAGTAATAATGTGTTATTGATATTTATTCATACAACAAAGAATATGTAAACAAAAAGTTAACAATTCTCAGAAACTTGAATAATTATTTCGGAAATAGTAATTCCACACTGTTATCTGAGTATTATTTAAAAAGTTTGCAGACATTTTTAAGATTTAAATTAAACTTTGAAATATTTCTGGATTTTGTAAAAATGTCTTCAAAAATTCTGCAGATAATTTAAATACAAAAATAAGTTTACAAAATGTTTTTATAATGTCTTCAAAATTTCTACAGATATTTTATGGAAAAAGATAAATCTTCAAAATACTTAAAACTATTTATAGAATTTCTATAGAAAATCCTATTTCCTTAAGAATATCTTAGGATTATTTTTAGTGGGGCTATCTTATTCACTCACACATCTATACACATACACATACACAGGGGTGTTTGCGTTCCGCGTTTTTATTTTATTTCCCACCAGTAATTATGAATTGTATTTTTGGTTATATCTAATTGCAAAACTTTACTAGAAAACTGCCAATACTATCACAATTAAAAAATTCTGGTGTCAGTTTCCGGGGCCACAAACACCCTTGCATACATACATACTTCATCGTAAAAATAGGAAAAATGAATTTAATCTTAAAATGTATTCGAATACACTGAAACCTCGAAGTCATATTTTTTCATGACTACAATATTCTCCTTATACAGTATATGTTCGGAAAGTTATAAGATAGATTAAATTAAATTCATGGATATAAAAAAAAAAAATTCAAATTTTTACAGATTTTTTACAGGAAAAAAAAAATATATATATCATAGACTTCTATCAGCAAAACTCTATTCTCTCTCTCTCATGATTTTAATAAGATTGCGATTACGAATATTCAATGTGAAAGAATTATTTACGGCTCGATAGTTCCTAAAGATTAAACTTTCCTATGTGCAGCTCCTCAAAGCTAAATACTTTATTCATGTGACCTCACAACCAATTAGTAATCGTCGTGCAATTTTCTCTAACAACTTTAGAGTAAAGAATTCTGCTCCATATTATGTCAGCATTAAAGGAAAGAAGTAGTAAATTTGGAAATAAGTTTAATTGAAAATATCGACCGCTAGGCGGGCAAAGACCAACTAATTACTTCATAAGTATTGAAATAAATATAAAATGAAAGAATTAAACTGTCAAAAAAGAATTAAAATGACATCTAATAGAAATGCGTTAATTAAAGGAATTAAATTTTACTATTAATCGAGATTTTTTGTGGTGAAACAGGAGTGTTAGAAAAGCTTTGTAACCCCACTCAAAATAATCTTAACGAAAAATAACGCCTTACGAAAAATGTCATTTTCTAGAGAAATTCTGTAGAACTGTTTCTAGAGAAATTCTGTTTCTGTTACCTGAAAAAAATTTTCAGATTTAGATTCATCTTCATAATATCTGTAAATTTTTTTAAGTCATTTTGGAGACATAATGTAGATTTAGTTTTATCTTTAAAATATTTTCAGATTTTTTGAAAATATTACGCAGACATTTTGAATATTATAAATTAAACAAAGAAAGTTAAAGTTAGATCTGCAAAATATCTGCAGAATTTTTGTAGACATTTTCGATCGTAAATATATTCGTAAGTACGTATGTAATGGTGAGTGACTCACAAGGAAGGGTCACCAACTGTTCAAAAGGTATTTATTTATACATCTTATATACCATCTTAAAGGTCTAACTGAGATGATAACGAAAGTATCCATCGTATCGACAAATGCGCCCCATAGTATGAGTTTTTTCCAACTAAAGTTTGCAAATTACAGACTCTTCAATAATGTACTTTTGCAGAGTTTTTCTTATTATAATCAGTTTTGCGGTAGATTCTCATTCTAAATACGACTGTATATATTTATCAGTAAAGCTTTTCTTTACTGTTAATAATTATTTTGTGGCAACATTAAATCTGCAAATGCTAAACTATGTGAAAAATACACAGAATAATAATTAGGAAGAAGGAGCATGCCAATACTCTTAATGCTTACAAACCTCTTCTAGTGAAATGCCAGCGAAAGCTACTTTTGCTACTCAAAACCTTAAAGAAGGGCCATAGAATAATAATAATATCGCTGTTTGTTGTGGCAACACAACAGCTTAAGCAATAAAAGTATAGCACTTGTATATTTTATTGTAACGAATAAAACTATCATTTCATGCTTTCTCTTTCTTTTCTTTTTTCATTATAATTATTGTACATTGTAATAAGTGATACAATACGCAAGCGAAGTGATGACGTCGCTGACCGTCCGTGGATGCAAGAAAAATACTTCCTATGTTAATCGCCCATTGGATTTTTTTGTAAAAAATTATTAAAAATCCAGGAAAATTATTTCCCGATTTTAATCCCCGTATTTGAGAATAGGTACGTATTAGTTATTGCATGCATATGTTGGATTGAGTTATTTTGTTGGCAAATTGGCAAAATTTTAATTTTAAATTTCAAAACTCTGTCGTCCTTGGCGTTTTTTGTATTTGGCGATGAAAAACGTAATACGAAAATATCAAAATTTTGTGCCCAGGGCACTTTCAATTTTTCGTGCCCCCCCCCCCCCCCCCCGAAAAAAAAAAAAAAAAAAAAAAGCTTTTATTATTATACTACAATTTATAGCAGGTGAGGCAGACTGAATGGAAAAAGTATTTGAGCAAAAAAATAATGTATTTCTGTTTTTGGCTTTAATAAAATTACTTCACTCAGCCAGATATAGGTGCTGCCGGATTATAAGTTTCTGGATTATCGATGCTTCACTGTACGTTAATTGTACAATTTCATGTATTTCAAATGATCTGATGTACAGTAGCAATCACGATTTTATTTTAAAAATTTATTCATAAAAATAAAACACAGTTGAGTTAGAAAAGGAAAAAAAAAACTAGGGGATTTAGGTCAGATATTTTTAACCATTAGTAAAACTTTGTGCCCCTCAGAAATTTCGTGCCCAGGGCACGAGCCCCGGGTGCCCGTGCGATAATCAGGCCCTGAAAATATACATGCCATATGTATATTTTCGTAATATGTATTGTACGAAATATTGTTTTATATTATTCATTACTCTCTTAATATAAGTAGTTAAAATAACCATGATTTTTGAAAGAAGTTAAATATGTTCGCCAAATAATTTGGCGATATCGTTTTTTTCCGCCAAGGATGACAGATATGAAATCTATTCCGCTGCAACATGAGTATCTTATATCAGACACTTTATTCAGACATTTGAAAACAAATTTGACTTCAAATTATGATAGAATATTTATCATTTTCCTTTTAATTATTATATTAGTTGGATATTTATTTTATTGCGTAAATATCGTCCTTTGAAATGAAATGTTTATGTTTTCAATCGAATATGGAAGTTTGCCTTTTTTCCCCCTAGAGTTTTGAAATTGAAAATTCAAATTTTAACAATTTTACAGCAAAAACAACTTAAACTAACGCATGCACACGATAACTAATACATACCTATAATCAAATACGGGGATTAAAATCGGGAAATAATTTTCCTCGATTTTTAATAATATTTTACAAAAAATCCAATGGGCGATAAACATAGGAAATGTTTTTCTTAATCCACGGACGGCCAGTGAAGTCATCACTTCGCTTGCGTATAATGTACTTTGCAGAGTTTTTCTTATAACCAGTTTTGTGGTCGATTCTCATTCTAAATACGACTATTTATTAGTAAAGCTTTTTTTACTGTTAATAATTATTTTGTGGCAACATTAAATCGACAAATGCTAAACTATGTGAAATAATTGTAAGATAAAAAGAACTTTTTATATACCTTTTTTAAATTTTCACTGTAAAAAATAGTTTCTTAAAAATGAGCTAAATTGTCTCAAAATAGCTTCGAAACAATATATACTTAAATTTGAAAACCCATGTACTCATTTTTGAGTATATTGACATGCTCAAAAAAGAATCCTAATATCCCCATGTTTCACATGCCAATATACTCAAAAATAAGTACATGGGTTTTCAAGTTTAAGCATATATTGTTTCGGAGCTATTTTGAGACAAGTTAGCTCATTTTTAAGAAACCATTTTTAACAGTGTTCTGATGAATCATAAAGATCTTATCAACGTGCATAAAATTTTTAAAGTGATAATAATGTCAATTTTTGTGAGATGCATATTTTAACTTTTTATAATTTTTTAACGTTCACTTTTAATTAAATGTATTTATTTTTATGTCAAAAGAAAATGAACTCGTAATTTTTTTTTTTTTTTTTTGGCAACAATTAAATTATAGCTGTCAATGGTTCATCTCGTTGATTTCAATGGCTATTTTAACGCTATTAGGATGTTATTATTTTCCTATTTTAATCAATTATAAGAAAACTAATCAAAAATTCGAAAATCGGACTTCGAAATATTGTGTTGTCACCGGGTTCTGAGCTACTGTGAAGTATATTTTATTGTAACGATTAAAACTATTACTTCATGCTTTTTTCTTTTTTATTATAAATATTATATTGTAATAAGTGATACAGATATTAATTTTTTAAAAAATGTGAAATTTATTTTTCCACTTATATTTTCTGTTGCTGTAATAGTGCATTAAATTTCTTTTAATAATTTTCATTCTATTAGATTCACTGGGCGATCAAACGAGTCCACATATTTATGATTTTCCTGGGGCAAAAAAGTTACGCCATATGTTTTCCCAGAGTGTTCAAGTTAACTCAGATTGTTTTTCAGCTCAGAAAATGAGTTTAGCAGAAAAACAATCTGAACTTGAATGTTTGCCATCACAAAAAACGCAAGATTTCTTCACCTCTCTATTTGAAGTGGCCGTTAATAAACCCGCAGCAGTAGGTACTTTACTTTTCAAATTTTCAAAATTGCACTGCTTCCTTTTTAAAGGTTTGTTCTCTTGGCTCTTTCCTAAACCGAAACCAGCTACTGCCAAAGATATCCTTTCTTCACCTTCAACTTCTTTTTTGAGAAATTGCATTAAGTTATTTAACTTCAAACTTAACTTCAACTTGTGGCGTCCTGTCGCGGACGCCACAAATATTAAAGCTAAATTAAGAAAATCACCGTTTTCTTCTGCTTTCTAAAAACTAGTGTTATCTACGGACGCCAGTAAATGAAATATTCACACTTTTATCTTTAAAGCGGCTACTCAATTGAATAACACGTACTGCGTTTCTTCTTAAAATTCAAATATCAGTAAAAAAAGAACACAGCTACGTTGAATATTATTTACAAAAAGAAATCATTTAAAAAATATAAAAAACCTTTATTCCCAATGGAAAAAAACCTGCTACTCTCAAACAGTAAATTACTTATTCCAAAAATTTTAATACACACGAGCTCTCGATTAAACGAGACCAAGTATCATATTTTTTTTAACTAACGTTGCCATCCAATAATAATAATATTCATAAAATAAATAATAGATATAATAATACATTTTCAACATCCTCCCACCTTTTTGATTATAAATAATAATCAAAACATAAAAACTATTAGTCAAACAACTTTGGTACAAAGATGGCAACATTACATTTAAAAAAATATAAAAATGAAAAAGTAAATTAAATAGAAGAATGATCAACAATATCTAATATAATCTACAAGTTCAGTCTTTCCGGCACCTTAATTCTTCGGCCAACTCTACTAAACTTCATTTGCTCATTAGTAGTACTGTCTGAAACTTTGGAGATGTTAGCTGAATCTTTAACTTTACTGAGAGTCATCGGTGTGGGAAGATCTTCAGACGATGTTATCTCTAGGGGATAAACTCTTTGAATCGGGCGTAAGAGCTCCTTTTGGGAAGTTTGCACTTTAACAAGTCGTACTTGTCCGTCTTTACCTGGTATAATCTCAGTGATACGACCTAAAGGCCAGTAGATTCTCTTTTTATTATCGGCTCCCACCATAACAATTTCGCCAACAGTAACAGTATGTTTGTCTGACTTTTTGCTTTTACTTTTACGTAGAATAAGAGCACCAAGATATTCAGATCTAAAACGGCTTCGTAAATCTTTGAGAATGGTTTGTCTGTATTTGAGCCTTTTACACAAAAAATTTTGCTCAACAGCATCCAAATCAGGAAGACTGCATTCATGCATATCTTGGATGAACATCGATGGCGAAATTGGTTTTACAGCTTCCTCTTCACAGATGTAAGTAAGAGGTCTTGAGTTGACTACCTTCTCACACTCAGCTAAAACCGTCATCATTTCTTCGTAATCGAGACGTGCCAGCCCTAACACTCTTTTCAAGAGATCTTTTAGAATTCGAATTAATCTCTCCCACCAACCACCCCACCAAGCAGCAGTTGGGGGATTGAACTTCCAATCAATAGAGTTGATAGCTCCATGTTTTCGTATGCGTTCCCAGTCTAGTTTCTTGAAATAGTTGGCTGCTCCTACAAAATTTGAACCATTGTCACAGTATACAGTAGAGCATCTTCCTCTGCGAGCTATAAATCTTCTAAAAGCCATTAAGAACGCATCTGTTGAAGCAGCAGTAACAAGCTCCAAATGGACCGCTCTGTATACTGCGCAAGTAAAAATTAAAACCCAGCTTTTCTTGTTATCCTTGAGAAATAATGGCCCAGCCATATCAACACCAATTATCTGAAAAACTGCAGCATCTTTAACTCTGTTTTCTGGAAGTGGAGGACTGATTACTTCTAAGTTCTTTGACCGAAATCTTTTGCATGCAGTGCAGCTGGCTACAACATTTTTCACCGCCTTTCTGCCGTTTAGGATCCAATACTTTTCTCGAAGTATATTTAATAGTATCTGGACACCAACATGGCAGTTCTCAACATGTGCTTTATAAATTAGCCGTTTTACCACTTCATGTTTTGATGGAAGAACAATAGGTTTAAGAAAATCTTCACTATCCTTTCGATAAATAATTTTGGTCTTCAAACGAATGACACCAAACTCGTCTTTAAACGTTTGCAAAGTTTTCAATCTCTTTTCGTCTTCTTGAGAAAAAATCTCATTCTGAATTAAAAGTAAAACCTTCATTTCTGCTTCATGAATTTCTGAGGCTGTCAATTCACCATGCTTCTTCCAATTTAAATTCTTGCAGTTGTGCTTGAAACGAAGGATCCATGCAACAAGGCGAATAATTCTGTCATAACTAGAAAAGTATCTATAGTACCAGTCTTCATCAACAATAGCTTCAGTATTTGTCAGTATACAAGTCTTTCTAGGTTTTTCCTTTTCAATTTCTTCCTCATTCCAATCGCGATTGGAGAAATCCATCATTGTTCGAAATTCAGAAACATCTTTCATCCATTGTGGACCCTCCCACCATTTTGATGAGACTAGATGCTTTGCTTTGCATCCTCTGGAGGGCAAGTCTGCAGCATTCTTCTCCCCCGTTATATGTCTCCACGATGAAGGATCACTCAGTTTTCTGATCTCCTGCACTCTATTTCTTACAAAAACGGACCAATTTTCTTCTCGCTGTATCCAGGCAAGAACCGTTGTAGAATCACTCCAGTAATGAGTCATAACATTTCTCCAACCAAGAGCTTCAATAACCGAATTCGTCAGTCTCGCTCCAATTACAGCAGCTAGAAGTTCCATTCTAGGTATAGTTACACCTCTTAACGGAGCCACTCGAGACTTTGCTGCAAGCAAAAATAAATTAACTTGATTAGCATCCTCTACTCTAAGGAATGTAACTGCACCATAGGCATCTTTGCTTCCGTCAACAAATGTGTGAATAGTGCAGTTGCTTAAATCTTCGGAAGATACTCGA
The DNA here is from genome assembly GCA_963930645.1 of Salticus scenicus. Lineage (NCBI taxonomy): Eukaryota > Metazoa > Arthropoda > Arachnida > Araneae > Salticidae > Salticus > Salticus scenicus. The sequence goes on along the minus strand of OZ005660.1, from coordinate 69,976,946 downwards.
ATAAACCTAGGTATCTGTATATCAGACAAATACTTCAGTTCTTGAAACCACTGCATAAACTCTTTATGAAGCTCACCAGTTATCTCTTCATCCCAACTCGTTCCTAGTTTCCATGCTTTTTGTAACATTATTTTTGGACAAAGCATGACTGGTGAGGTGAAGCCAAAAGGATAAAAAACTTTGTGGACGACAGACAACATAGTTATTTTTGTTAATTTTTCCATATTAATGTTGTCTAACCATTTCATGTTAATTTTCAATGTGTCTAGCTCTTTATTCCAAATAAGACCTAATACTTGAGTCTCTTTCTTAGAACTAGTCTCATTACAGTCGCCAGACCATTCCCATTCTCTAAGATCAAAACAACCTTTGGCCATTAAAGCTTTAGAATTAACGATAAACTTATCTAATTCTTCTTTGTTATTAACACTGGTAACAACATTATCTACGTAGAAACTCTCTAAAAGCCTTTTCTTTAAAGATTCTTCAAATCCGTTACAACGCCGAATATGATACTCAATTACCGCAGCCAAAAGGAAAGGACTGCATTTAACACCAAAAACAACTCTTGTATGGCGAAATACTTTTAGTTTCTTACCTTCTAAGTTTTCCCACCATAAAAAACGCAGGAAATCTCTGTCGTCTTTAAGAATGCTTATTTGCAGAAAAGCTTTTCTAATGTCAGCGATAACGCCAAATTCTTTTTCCCTGAATCGAAGTAAAATATCTGGGATAAGTTCCATTTGATTAGGACCACATTCCAAGCATTGGTTTAAAGAAGGATAATTTGCTAATCTAGCTGAAGCATCAAACACTGGGCGAATTGGAGTAGTGCTGCTACTAGGTTTTATTATAGCACGATGAGGTAAGTAATTGCCATAAGAGTTTACTTCGTTCTTGGGAACTTCCTCAATTATGCCTTCATTAATCCAGCTCAGAAGAACATCTTCATATTTTTCATACATGTTCATCGCTATAAGCTTCGCTGTTGTGTATTCGAGCCGTTTCTTCGCCAAACTCAAGTTGTCGGGTAAAGGCGACTTATCATCAGCCCATGGCAAACAAACTTCATAGCGGCCCTCTCTATTAACTGCCACTGTTTCTAAAAAATGCTCTTTAGTCTGAATATCAGACTCGTGTTTGGACTTCTTCTCAATAGGATCATAGATTCCAATTAAATCCAACTTCCATAGATTTGAGATTTCAGCTTCATTTACATATAGCGATAACACTGACATCGCCAAGTTTTCTTCCGAGGCTTTTCCAGGCGGTACTTTTCCCATTAAGGTCCAACCTAAGTATGTTTCTAAAGCCACGAGACCCGATGATAAGACTTTTCTTTTTCCTGTCAACATTTTTCCCATGACGTCAGCTCCGACGAGAATATCGATTGCTTCACATTTGTCGCCAATGTCCGTTAAATTAATCTCATTTTCTTCTAACTCTTTTATCCAAGGGCCTTTAAAAACCGGTCTAATATTTTCACATATTATAGACTGATCCAAAACTTCGAAATTGCAGCCAAAATTTTCTTTCAAATGTTTCAATGTCACTTTATAGCAGTTATGCTTGACCTCGCTAGTGATAACGCCGCCAAAAAGGGAATGAACCATTTTCTCTTGGCGAATAGGTATATAATCCATTTCTTTGGCTACACTTTCCAGAATATATGACTTATGCGATGCGGAATCAAAGAGCAATCTCACAGTTTTCTGTTTATTGCCAGAGACCAATTTGGCTTTCACGGTTTGGAGAAATATCTTTGGACTTCGTTTGTTGAAATTGGACATACTAACATCATTTTCTGCAGGTTTTTCTTCTTTCTTTTCTACAGCCCTTTTTTGTGAATCAAGTACATCACACATTAGAGGAAAATGCTTTTTAGAACAGATCACACACTTTAGAACTGTTCGACATTTCTTAACAGTGTGAGTTGGCGATAAACAGGCAAAGCAACAACGCTTATCTTTAATTATTTTTTGTTTTTCTGCTAAACTCATTTTCTGAGCTGAAAAACAATCTGAACTTGAATGTTTGCCATCACAAAAAACGCAAGATTTCTTCACCTCTCTATTTGAAGTGGCCGTTAATAAACCCGCAGCAGTAGGTACTTTACTTTTCAAATTTTCAAAATTGCACTGCTTCCTTTTTAAAGGTTTGTTCTCTTGGCTCTTTCCTAAACCGAAACCAGCTACTGCCAAAGATATCCTTTCTTCACCTTCAACTTCTTTTTTGAGAAATTGCATTAAGTTATTTAACTTCTCTTTAGCATCAGTATTTGAATGAGAAATGTTACGATTCCAAGCCTTTAAAAAATCAGCTGGGAAACAAGATTCAACCATGGGATACAATATAGATGCACATTTATCCGTGGTTACACCTAATGTTTCCAATGCACGTAGATACGATTCAAGTCTGTCATATAGAGAAGTTAATGAAAACATTTCCTTAATTTGAACAGAAATAATTAATTTTAGTAACTGTCTAACGTATACTTCGACTAAGAGGTCCTCTCTTCCAAAGCGTGATTTCAGGCTTTCAATCGCTTTTTCATAATTGGCGCCAGTTGGCGGAAAACTTTCAACTACTTCTCTGGCACGGGAACCAGCAACCGTGGCTTGCACTAAATACTGAAATTTATCTTCCGGTGCGATATCTTCATCTTTATGCACCTGCTCAAATTGACTCCAAAAAGGAAGCCAATCTTTTAAGTCATCGCCAAATTGTCTAAATTCCAATCTTGGCAACGTAAATTTCCTTTCTGAATTGCTTAAATCAGGTACATAATTTAGTGGAACAGATTCACCTCGACTTTGAGCTTGAATTCTAGCGAGCTCGATTTCTTTTTCAGCTTCAAGTTTCATTTTCTCAGATTCAAATTTCATTTTTTCAAATTCATTATCTTGTTTCATTTTTTCCTTTTTATCTTCTCTTTCTCTTTCTTCTTGCTCTTGCAATTTTCGCTCGGCAACAGCATTTCCCAATAGTACTTGAACAAATTCAGCATCTTTCTTGTATTCCTCACTGTTCAATATAATATTTTTTAAACCTGAAATAGTAACATTGGCTGGTACTTCTTCGCCAATTTCAGACGCCACATATATCAAATCATCTTTCTTAAATCCTTTTATTGCTTGAAACATGTTGCTACGTCCTGTCGCTCAGACGCCACAAATATTAAAGCTAAATTAAGAAAATCACCGTTTTCTTCTGCTTTCTAAAAACTAGTGTTATCTACGGACGCCAGTAAATGAAATATTCACACTTTTATCTTTAAAGCGGCTACTCAATTGAATAACACGTACTGCGTTTCTTCTTAAAATTCAAATATCAGTAAAAAAAGAACACAGCTACGTTGAATATTATTTACAAAAAGAAATCATTTAAAAAATATAAAAAACCTTTATTCCCAATGGAAAAAAACCTGCTACTCTCAAACAGTAAATTACTTATTCCAAAAATTTTAATACACACGAGCTCTCGATTAAACGAGACCAAGTATCATATTTTTTTTAACTAACGTTGCCATCCAATAATAATAATATTCATAAAATAAATAATAGATATAATAATACATTTTCAACAACTGGTTTTATGCAACAATTAAATTTAAATTGTTTCCATCAATGGAAGGATATTTAAAAATGCCATCGAAGAAGTTTTCCTTAATAATTAATTCATCATCCGACATCCTAGCATGTAAAACAATAAACAGATTTGATAGTCTGATTCAGGGTTGCCAGATTTGGCCTTTTTACTTCCTTATACAAAGTATAAGGAAGTATAGTAATCCCGATTTGCGAAATGGATTTTGCATTTCACATTGCTCGAAAACGAATGATCGCTGAATGTTGCCAATTTATACGTGTGACTGTCATGATGTCTAGTTGTACACCTGCAAGTGTCGTCTTAACACGAGCTCTCGTTTTAGAGATATAAGGGAATTTACACGATTTTTCGTGACGTCTGTATGTATGTGTGTCTGTGTGTGTGTGTGTGTCCGTATGTCGCATAACTCAAAAACGGTTGGACGTAGAACGTTGCGAATTGGTACATAGGTTTGTTATAACATCTAGTTGTGCACCTCCCTTTTTGGACTTTGTATGATCTTCCGTTTTGGAGATATTTAGGAAAATTAGGTTCATTATGGCCAGAATGTATCAAAAAACGGTAATAACTCAAAAACGGTTTGGACAAATCTTGCAATTTATCGAAATCTAAAATTTATCTAAAATATAATTGAATAATTTGAAAGCGATGTTATAATTGGGAAGAAAAAAAAACTAATAATCCTCCGTCCTAAACTAAATTCTGCTTTTGCCAGAATTTACACAAAATCTTTTCAAAATGACATTGACATGAGTCCCCCCAAGGCACAACTTTGACATGAGTCCCCCCCCCAGGCCCAACTTTGACATGAGTCCCCCCAAGGCCCAACCTTGACATGAGTCCCCCCCAAGGTACAACTTTGACGTAAGTCCCCTGAAGGCCCAACTTTGACATGAGTCCCCCCCCAAGGCACAACTTTGACATGAGTCCCCCCCAAGGCACAACTTTGACATGAGTCCCCTCAAGGCACAATTTTATTTTTATTTTATTTTATTTTATTTTTTTACGTATGCATGCTTTTTTTTTTTTTTTTTTTTTTTTTTTTTGAATATTTTTAGCCAACTGTTTCGGGTCTAGTGACAATGTTTTTTAACATTATGTATATTTCTAAAAGTGTATAAGGAAGTCATGTGGTGCCCACATCAGATTTTTTTATTCAATAGTCACCAATAATTTTTAACTGTAACATTTGCCTAATCACTTCGAAGATTGATGGTCTATTATGTATATCAAATGTCACTTCTCAAAATTATTGGTGACTGTTGAATAAAACAAGTAACATAAAAAAGAAAATTTTTAAATCAATTCCTACTTACAAACACTATCGATTTTTTTTTTTTTTTTTTTTTTTATAATTTTGAATTAGGAAATAAAAAGTGCGCGTGAAAAATGAAATAAAAATAATTATAAGATAAAAAAAAAACTTTTTATATACCATGTTTGAAATTTTCTGATGAATCATAGAGCTCTTATCAATGTGCATAAAATTTTTAAAGTGATAATGACGTCCATTTTTGTGAGATGCATAATTTAATATTTTTTAATTTTTTAATGTTCACGTTTAATTAAATGTATTTATTTTTATGTCGAAAGAAAATGGACTCGTAATTTTTTTTTTTTTTTTGGCAAGAATTAAATTATCGGTAATATTTTAATGGCTAATTTAACGCTATTAGGATGTTAATATATTCATATTTTAATTAATTATAATAATAATAATAAAAAAAAAATAAAAAAAAAAAAAAAAAAAAAAAAACTAATCAGAAATTCGAAAATCGGACTTCGAAGTATTGTGTTGTCACCGTGTTCTGAGCAATCCTGAAAGTTTCAAATTTCTAGCTAGTCGGGAAGTTAGTTAAAAATCGATTGCAAGATTTGTACAAGATATATATAGGGAGAGTGTGAACTATAATAACAGGAATTGAAAAAAGGCCACATCTGGCAACGCTGGTCTGATTTTAAATCAATTTCGAACTGATTGCTTCAATGACTTCTTTTTGTATATTTGGTAGAAAGGTGACTTTCCTGTTGTAAAATAAACATATTTTCCTACTTTAAGAGAACTACTGTTTGAATTTCTATATGTATCTTGTTCTTCTCCAACCTGTGACAATATGTAATTTACACATTTTTCACATTGCAGACTGCAGAATAATTTTGTGTTTAGATTGTTTTATCATAAACAATCATTACAATTAATTATCATCTACTTGTCTATAATTACCATTCTTTGGTTTGTTATCTATAAACCAATATTCTCATTTTGTAATTAATTATAGCAAATTCTATGTGCATTATGCGTAAAAAGTTAAAAGTGATTGATTTTTGCAATAATAAAATTAAGAGATCGAACATTTCGAATTCCTAAAAGCTACGTTGTACATTTTTCTTTTTAATACAGTAGTACCTCCAAATAAAGGACACCCAAGGGACCGGACATTTTGTCCCTTAAATAGAAAATCCCTTATTCAGAGGTATGAATATTAGCATGAAATAACTAAAATTATGAAAGAAACCGAGAAAAAATTTATTTGAAATAATCTATCTATCTATCTATCTATCTATCTATCTATATATATATATATATATATATATATATTAACAAGCATGTACATATTACGAAGCATTTTTTTCTCAAATGGATATTAAACGCCCTTATCATTTTAAAACCTTCCTAATCACCATTATTTAAGTGAATTTTTTTAGTTGTGAAGTGTAATTTAAGGCATCTTCAAAGCTTTGAAATTCCATTTTTTTTCTCCTCTATATCCTCTTCTTCACTATTCTCTTATTCCTCTAAAAAATTTTTTCAATGTTTTCATGATCTACAGGCGACACCAAAGATCTAGAATCCTCATTTGTCTCATCACCAGAGCCTGACAAAGACAGGGGCATGTAGGGCAGTTGCCCCGGGCCCCCAAATCGAATAGAAAGTTTATTTTACGTTTCTTTCTTTAATGAACTTTCTTTAAACAAAATATCCCTACAGTGTAAAATCCGGCTTAATTGAGCCATCGTAATTGCGAAAATTTAGCTGAATTCCACCCAAATGTCAGCAAGGATATGAATTTTTTGCAGCTAGGTGACAAAGTTAACAATCAGAAATAAAATGGATCTATAATGAGGTGAAAAATTTAAATAATACCTCTATAAAGTTCGGTTCTTTATTATTGAAGTAGTGAAGCAGAGGGGGGCCACCAAAGAAGTTTTTGCCCAAGTAGTGAAGCAGAGGGGGGCCACCAAAGAAGTTTTTGCCCAAGTAGTGAAGCAGAGGGGGGCCCCAAAGAAGTTTTTGCCCCAGGCTCCAATTAGGCAAAGTCGGGCCCTGCTCATCACTGCACAAATTTTCATCAACACACAGATATTCATCTACTTTAACATTTAGGCAACTTATTTCGGGAAGTTCAGTTCAGACAATTCTTTTTCTTCAATGTTTTCATTAGACTTAGTTAAAACAGATGCATCAAACCCTTCTTTTTAAACTTTAGGATATATATATTTAACAGCCGTAGTGTGATCCATTGTATGTATTGCATCCAAAACAATGACACAGGTATGTTGCAAATTTATCACTGTTTTCAAATGTAGCTTGTGAAATTTCATGTTACAAAAAAAAAAAAAAAAAAAATCTGTGTTGAACCTTGAAGCTCCAGTTTATTTTCCTTAATCTAAAGTTTGCAGTAATGAAGTTGTATTTGATGAGAAGAACGCTAATTTCGCAAATTTAAATTTTAAATCGGTTGGGTGCAATGATGCGTTACATATTTTTCTATATCTATATATAAACTTCGTCTTTTTTTTTTTTTTTTTTTTTTTTAATTTTCTTTCACTACAATTCACAGATGACCAAGTCATAATTGCAAAAAGTAAAAGTGATTTAGAGAAAATGACAATAAAAATTAAGGAAGAATATGAAAAATGGGGACTATACATGAACGTCAATAAGACCAAATACCTATGTATAGGAGGAGACGAGACGGACCTAAGTCTGAATAATAACATCAAAATTAAAAGTTGTGATCATTATAGATACCTTGGTGTAGACATTAATAGAGAAGGAAGAGACTCACAGGAAATTAAGAATAGAATCTGTCAAGGAAGAAAAGCAGTAAAACTATTAAATTCGAATTGGTGGAGTGGGGAGTTATCTAGGACGAGAAAGTATAATATATACAACTCCATTGTAAAACGCAGAGGGATGGACAATTATGGAGACGGAAAAAAAGAAATTGGCTGCTGTTGAAATGGATGCCCTGAGAAGATCATGCAGGATATCAAGAATGGAGAGAGTGAGAAATGAGAGAATCAGGGAAATGATGAAAATAAAGAAAACCATATTAGATGAGGTTCAAAAAAAGCAATTAATCTGGTTTGGTCATATTAAAAGAATGAACGATGAAAGATTACCTAAAATCGCTTTTAACTATATACCAAATTAGAAAAGAAAACAAGGAAGACCAAGAAAGACTTGGATGGATAATGTAAAAAAAACGATGAGGAATAGGGGTCTGGAAGAAGAGTGGACCCATGACCGGAAGACCTGGCACAGACTTGTGGATTCTGTCGGAAGGCAACACCCGATGCCATAAACCGAACATACATACATACATTCTTTCATCTAAATCTATCAGTCATTCTGACATAATGTCTTGAGTGATCCATGACTTTTTATTGGAATACAAATGTGTTGATAAAGCTTTTGGTTTAATGTTTTTTGAAGCATCTAGCTTTCTTGGCCTTCCCAATCACAAGTAGTTGCTCGAATTCTTTTAAGCACAGTTTCCACTGCGGTTGTTTGGAGGTTGATTCGAGCGGCCCTATTCAGAATCCTTTGATGTGGTCAACCGGGCTCAAAACCCTCGAACGTGGTTGGAAGTCTGGAGACCTAGCCCCCTGCTGAGAAAATTGAGGGGCCAGAGGCAGATATCTTTGTCAATTTTGCATACTTTCCTTTGAAGCAACTGCGAAATCTGATAAAAGAGAGCTACAACTGATAACAAGACATTTGGCTCTTTGTGTCGGAAGCGTGATTAATGGTTTTTTGAACCTCGAAGTTTCAACCCTAGTGGAAACCGGTCTTTAAGTGCAGTTTCCACTGAAGCAGGTTCAAAGTCGTTTCGAGCGGCGCTATTCATGTAGTCCTTTCATGTGGTCAAGCAGTTGGACCTGTTTCAACGAGGTTGTTTCGAAGGGGAAAGTGCCTGGTTCTAACCCCCAGCTGAGATAATTGAGGTGCCGGAGGCAGATATCTTTGTCAATTTTGCATGCTTTCCTTTGAAGTAACTGCGCAATCCGATAAAAAAGGGTGATGACAAGAACTACAACTACAACTACAACTGATGACAAGACATTTGGCTCTTTGTGTCGGAAGCGTGATTAATGACTTTTTGAACCTTGGTCTAGAGTTCACAGTGGAAACCGGCCTTTACTATGTTACAACAAAGTAACACTGTCAGGGGTTGCAGATGATGGCCTGGCTGTTTCTTCCTGTATTGTTCCCTTTTCTACACTGAAAACTATTCTTCAAAATAGAAAGTTTAACACGTTGAGCGCCACGCGTATTGTTAATAAAATCCATTAAAATTCCATAATGATTCCTCCTGTAATAAATAAAAATTACGTAAATTTTCAATAATTAATTAAAACAATGTAATATTTTTAGTTTTATATCGTATTTTACACTGTCAACCACTGACGGTTGACGCGGCTTTATATCATATTTGACACTGTCAGCAGCCACCGATGGCTGACGTGGCGCTCAACGTGTTAATAAATTTCACTCTTTTATGTTTCACAAAATTTTCTTCCACGTATTCGAAAATTGTCGCTGAAGTCTCAAAATGTTTATTTTTGAATTATTGGGTGTCTCTTAATTAGAATGTCCCCTAGCCAGAGGTAATCACATTAAGGTTCCTATTCAAAGAGACTGGGACCAGAGAAGTCATCCCTTAAATAGAGGTGTCCCTTATGGGAGGTTTCACAGTGAAACATCCCATAAGGGACACCTCAGATCACAGCATTAATGATAATAAAATCTCCAGAACAGGATTTGACCATTTGTAGAAAATGTCTGTCTGTCTGTGAGTGCAAGATTCCCAGCAGCGATTAAAAAGTAATTCTACTTACTACTAAAATCAATCTCAGGCTACTGTGACAATTATTTTTGTGTAAAAGTGGCTTAAAAGCTACTATTTTCAGGAAAATGGAGACTATTTTGAACAAAAACTTGTTCCCCACTATTTATTCAGTGCCTTCACTGCATTTTTTCTTCCAACCATAGATAATGGCAATATTTCTTGTATTCGGTCAAAAAATTCAATTTCGAGTTTTAATCTGATTTACATGTTTGCCCAAGAAAGTGGTTTTCAGCAATTGGGATGTGTGTGTGGGAAAGGAAGAGAGATCTTCTGATTACCATATCTCCGAAACTAATAAATATAGAACAACGATGAAACTTTAGAATTGAGGCAGATCTGGTGTACAGAAGGTTTTTCCAACTTTTGGTGAAATTTGGAAACCCGAAGTGGATGAACCGTAAGACTGTATATAAACACCTTCATAGATATCCCTTCATATGTATTAGTTGATTAGTAAAATTGATATGCTTTCTTATAAGTAGGTCAATTTAAGGTTCTCGGGAAAACAACTGCACATTTTTTTTTTTTTTAAACTTGCCGTATTAACTCCTTTTTAAATATCCTTTGTATGTAATTGTTTATCGGTCGAGAATTGAATTTGCCACGTTTCAGTGAAAGTATCTAAAAAGCGCCTCTATCGATTTTCTTGAAAATTGCTATATAAATCTCTTTTTAGATATCCTTTTGCATCAAATTATTGTTAATTTTCTGTGGTTATTACAGGAAAATTAACAATCATCCTGATTAGATAGGTCAGTTTTAGATCTCAGAAATTGCTGTCTCAAAAAAGGCTCTATTGATTTTTCTTTTTAATCTCTCTATGTAAACTCTGTTTTATATGCCTTTTACATATGTATCAGTTTTCTTCTTAGGTTAATTTTATATCTTCTGACCACATTATCTCCAAAAATTGCTTAAATATTTATATTGTATTTAAAATAAAAATTAATACATTTATTTAAACTTCGTGCTTGGCAGAAAGCTTTTTGTGAGGGGACCCCCTCCGTCAGCGGTGCTGACTGCACTTCGTGGTTGGTGGCTACTGTAGTCTTGATCTTCTCCTTTATATTCATATAGGTGATGCCACACTTTGTCGATTTCTGCTGATTCGTGATCGTTGATGACGTGATTATGGTGCGCGATTTCAGTACTTTCCACAAATTAGCAGAAATCGACAAAGTGTGGCATCACCTATATGAATGTAAAGGAGAAGATCAAGACTACAGTAGCCGCCAACCACGAAGTGCAGTTGGCACCCTTGACGGAGGGGATCCTCTCACGAAAAAAGCTTTCTGCCAAGCACGAAGTTTAAATAAAGGTATTAATTTTTATTTTAAATATGTATTATAACTTCGTTTTAAGTAGTTTTTATAATGTATTTATATATATTTTTTTAATCCAAGACTATTATTTAGATCGGAGTAGCTATTACTTTGGCTAGTATTTCATACATTAAAGGCAATAAAAGCAACTGTTTTTGAGTGTCTTTCATGCTGGGAACCCTGTGTATGTGGCAAAATTTCGTGGTGACTGTATCTCAGGAACTACTGCACATAATTGCATATAATTTTATATGTAGATGCACCTTGACCTAAATTAGTGCCTGTCAACTTTTGGTGTCAACCAATCAACAGGTGGCGCTGCATGCAGCAATTTCCACAATTTAAGATAAAGCTACATCTCAGGAACTACAGCACAAAACTGCATATAAAGTCATATATGGATACAACTTGATATAAATTAGTTCCTACTAACTTTTGGTGTCAGCAACTAAGCAGGTAGCGCTGCTATGCAGCGATTTCCACAGTTTAAGAAGAGGCTATATCTCAGGAACTACTGCGTAAAAATGCATATAAATTTATATGTAGATGCATCTTGACATATGTTAATGTCTATCAATTTTTGGTGTCAACTGACCAACAGGTGGTGCTGCTGTGCAGCGATTTTCATAATTTCAGGAAGGGTTATATCTCAGGAACTACTGCCCAAAATTGCATTAAAAAATTATACGTCGTAAGGGTGAAATATTTCAAGGGCTAATCCTGAATTCAGGGTTTTTGAAAAAATTACTGTCGAAATTTCATGTTAAATTATTTTGTTTTTATAGAAAATTCTCATTTTATATGTTTAATTTGCTTTATAATGTATTAAGAACTCTACAAATATCACTTATTATAGGTAGCCATATGCTATATCATTGATAAATCTCTCCTGTTTGCATGCAAGTAACAGTTTTCAGGGTTTTTTCATGTTAGGAAGTTTCACCCCTGATCTCGATGCACCTTGACATAAGTTACTGCGAATCAACTTTTGATACAATTGCTCAACATATGGTGCTTCTATACAGCGATTTTCTCAGTTTATGGCAAGACCATATTTCAGGTTCTGATGTGTATAATCAAACAACATTAGATATGTGAGAAAGGCATTATAAGACATTATGCAGATTCACTTTGGAGTTTGGATGTATATCTACCAATAGATTGCACTGCTATAGTGCAGTTGTTTCCAAGAACAGGAATGCCATATTTCAACTTCTATGGCATGTATTATTCAAAGAGTTTGCAGACATTTTTAAGATTAAACTTGAACTTTGAAACATTTCTGGATTTTGTAAAAATGTCTTCAAAAATTCTGCAGATAATTTAAATGTAAAAATAAGTTTACAAAATGTCTTTATAATGCCTTCAAAATTTCTACAGATATTTCATGGAAAAAGATAAATCTTCAAAATACTTAAAATTTATTATATAATTTCTACAGAAAATGCTATTTTCTTAAGAATACCTTAAGATTATTTTTAGTGGGGATTTAACTGTGTGAAACTTAATACATGAGATAACCATTATGAAAACGCATTTTTTACATCCATTACCCTACTACCTTAGGTAATGGAAGTATTGTATTCGGTCCAAAAATTCGATATCGAGTTTTCACCTGATTTAGAGGTTTTAAGCCTCCCCCCTCCGAGTAAAAAAAAAAGTAGTTTTTGGCAATTGGTCAGTGTGTGTGTATGTATGTGTGGAATCTTCTGGCTATCATATCTCTGAAACTAATAAAGATAAAACGACGAAAATAATTGATAATTTTACAGGGATATACAAAATATTCTGATAAAGTAAAAACTGCTCAAAGTGTATTTTTCATTGTATTGTTAAGTTTCTAAGAATAAAGGATGCAATAATGTACGTTTTCTACAGAATTTGGCATGATTAACAATAATGATTAGTTCACAGGGAAATGGAAATCCTAACTAGTATTTATGCACATTTTGTAGAAAACCACAGGAATTTTTCGAATGGTTATGACAATGAATCAGACCTGACTTTGAACCCAGCACTCCCATCTATGAGTTTTGAGGTCCTGCTCCGAGTTGGTAGACGAAAAGTGCCGAGTTTAAATTCAGGTCACACTCATCATCTTAACCAATTAGAATTTTTCTTGGTTTTCTTCGAAATTCATGTAAATACGGGTTAGGTTCTACACAGAATATCACATACAATCCTACAATTCTCAAGTAGGCAATCGACTTTAACCGTCAATATCAGCAATAGTAAACAAGAAAAATGTGTTAGTCGATCGCCTGCATATCTTTGCACAGACAAATACAGCTCTTTCTATATTTAACTTTCCTAGATGCAAGTTTTAGAGAAAAACATGAGATATTCTGAATGGTTAGAACGAGATCTGAGTTCGAACCTGTATTTCCCATATATCAGCATTGACGTTCTGCTCATAGAGCTAGCATACAGGATGTTCCTAATTTGAATTCAGGTTGTTCTTGTTGTCTTAAAAGTTCCATTTTCCATAGTTTTCTCCAAAATTTGCTTAAATATCTGGGTTCCGTTATAAGTTATGTGATTTTTCATTTTTAGTCCTAAGTAGAGCTTAGTTCTAACAAAAACTTTTTTGAAAGTCCTAAAAAAGATTTTTTTTTAAAATCTCTATAAAAAAAATTATTTTTTAGTCCTGAAATGAACTTGCAAACAATCTAAGAATGTCAACCAAATAAACAATTTCCAAAGAACAAAGAATGTTTTGACCACGATATTTTTAAAAAATGTCTGTCTGTAGCACGATGATCTCCAAAACAACGAGGTGTACTAACAAATGGAATGGTACAAATATTAACAGTAATATTATTAACAGCATTGCAGTTTTTGATAAATACTTAAATAATAAACTCTCTTCATGTAGTGCCCCCCCTGTCGGGAAATTTCTGGTGCGACTACTGAAAGGACTATAATTTATTTAAATTGTTTTTGATGCAGGTTTATATAACAGTACTCATTACCTCACCCCTTAATCTCCAATCTGTCTCTATAGTATTGAATTTCAGGGTTCCTGTGAGTGCCACACCATATTATTTAACATAAACTTGAACTTGTTATTTTTAGCTGATAACAACCGAAGATTATATGAAATCTTTGATGCTAGACGGCAAAAGCAGAATACCAAATTTTGTTGGAAAGCTGCACTTTGATTTTAGATATTTTTCATGTTTTTGTGTTGAACCAGGAGTTGTTGATGATGGAAACAGTCATAAGTAATTCTGTTTTCGAAGCTGGTAAACAAGGAGGATCAGATTCGAACAAGGTTTTGCCATATTTGGTGTTTTCTATGGTCTTCTCTGATACTCGTGTTAGGAATCCAGGCTTAAAAAAACCCAGAGTTCAATATCTCCTCCCCTCCATAGGCTTCGGTCCTCACATAGATAACCGGCAAATTTGAAAACCAAACCAACCTGTTTCATACAAGGATAAAATAAGTTATACAAATAAGAGAATTTTTAATCCACATAATGTTCATTTGAGGCTTTTGTAGCAATCCAATACTACATGAAAACATTCATAACCATTTTAATTTAAATTTTTGGGAATGCATTGTAGTGAACCATCTTATTGCACCTGAACTTTTTTTTATGTGGGTGCGGATGGTAAAGCAAATAGTTCATTGTCATGGAGAAATCCTGCTGGAACATTTCAAAGAAGCATGTGTGTTCTTCAGTCATGCAATAGTTCCAACCAAATGGCATTTTCACTTTTGCACCAATGGAGTTCGGCAAAATTTCTATATTGCTTGTAGAAAAATGTATCTTATGGCCATATCACACAGGAGTATATATACTCAACACAACGTTATACACAACATGTTCAATATGCTGAACGAACGAGAAACCGGTCAGTTGTCCGTAGGGTTCCCCTCAATTGATATTGTGATGTATTCCCTTCTCTAAAGGTATTCCAGGAAAAAATCCTGTTTATTCCTCCTATTGGTCAATTTTGATCAGCACGCTCAACATACTCAACTTTTTCTAAATGGTTTCGTAAAAGCTGATCATCCGAAAACTTGCTGTAGTTGAACAAAATCAGGCTGAGTGTGTTAATGGTATAATGCTGTGTTTAGTAAAATACTGAACGAAAGTCTCTCGTGTGATATGGCCATTAATGCTGTTGTTGAATGAAGTTGAGTTGAATAAAAAATCATTAAGCAAAATTATAATTTTTTTATAAAACACATCACAAATGTTTCAGATCTAGATAATTAACCACAATCATTTACCAGGTGAAAAATGTTTGGCAGGAATGCAACACAAAAACACCATTCACCTTAAATTAAATAAATAATAAAAAGAAAGAAAGAGACTCAACCTTTTCAGCTAAGGAAATAAATTTAATATGGGATCAATCGAATTAGCTTCCAGAAATAAACTGAAAAGAATGATATTTGACAAGACCAAATAAAGGCTTTATTTACAAATCTGAACCAATAAACTATGAATCAAGTATATTATTGTTTTCACACTGCTTATAAACCTATATATTTTCTGGTGGAAAGTCATGCTTAATTACACTGTTCGGCATGAAAATTACCCCCAATACCATTTTTGCAAATTCTTATGTAAAATGACCTCCTGAATCCAAATATGACGGGCATTTTGCCCTATCATCCACCATTTTGGTGGGACGTCCCCCTATTTTTACCACTTTTCGGTAATTTTATAGCTATAAATTTGATTTATAGTGGAGAAAAGAAATATTTTAACTGTTAAATATCTTCTGAGGGCCTAAAGAGGTGAAAAATTCTATAACATGAACATTTGCAGCAAGGGGGAGATTTAGGGGGAATTTGCCACTGAAATTAATAAGTTATATTTATTATGTTTTATTAATCAATTATTATACATTGTAATTTTTAGGTAGATTCCTTATAGGAGATCTACCTATTGCAATGGTTCTCATGACACAACTTCTGGAAAATTTCTTCATATCTTCACCGATCATGACCCCAAGAACCCAAAACCACCCTCCGTTCAAAAGTTTATATATATATATATGTATATATAGGTATATATATATAACGCTTTTTCCCATGTTAAGTTGTGAACACGATAACTGGAGTAATTTTTATTTAAATTTAACCAGCTCGGGATATGTTGTCAGGACAGTAAAAATCTCGGTCGAGTTCGTATATGGGGTATCCAGCACAAAGGGGGTGGAAATTTTCATTTACCCACAATTTCTTTAATATTGAAAATAGGAAAATATTTCAAATCAGGCGAATTACCGCCTTACCCTAAAGAACAACTTTTGCATTTACACTTTTTCGATAGCTTCAATTGTTTAAAAGTTACAAGTTAAAAAGTGATTTTTCGTCAATTGTGATGAAGCCGACTTTTTCTATCTTTATAATACTTCTCTTACGTGGTCCAGTTACGATTAGATTTTTTTAAAATGATACGATTGTAAAGTAATTAATGAAATATGCGAGGATAAAAAAAATAATATTTATACATTTGCAATGTATAAATATTAATATTAATTATAAATATTTGCACGCGGATTTAGTTCAATGATTTAACCCTTAAATGCCGTGTGTTGCCTTTCGGCAACATACCCAATTTTGTCTTTTAAAGTATTATTAAAATAATATTGAAGCTCTAATGCTCATGTTTGCCAACTGACAATAACTTGCTTTTTAGCTGTAAACCATAGTTAAAATAATGTATGATTTTTTAAAGTATTTTTCCCTTGATTTATTTAATAAAGGTAAGAATAAAACATTTTTAAATTGATTTAAAAAATAATCAGGCATTTAAGGGTTAATTAGAAAAATGACGACATTTATCTGATAAGATCACTTTGTAGAAAAAATTTGTATAGTTTTAGAAATTGCATATTTACAATCTTTGCATGTGCCATTTTAAACAAACCTCGCAATATTTTAAAGATATAAACAGAATTGAACTATTGCTATAAGTTGACTAAAACATGCAATAGTAAAAAGTATAATCAAAATAGGTACTAATAGATTTTTTTAAATAAAATTATATCAAAATAAATAATAAAAAGGCATGTCAAGTAATAAATAAAGGCCTGCCAATAAGCAAATCATCAACATGGTGTCAAAAATAGTCGCCATGGGGGTTCTATAATAAAGCTGTACTGATTGGGGAAGTATATGAAAACCAGATTGTCAGATATTAATTTTATTTTGAAACCTTTCTTTAAGTTTAGAACGCCGGTTTAGGCAAGAATTTAAATTTACGATTGAAATTGAGAATAATGCGTTGCAGCTTCCTTTAACTTTTATCTTGTGGAAACAAGGTATTGGTCTGTGAAGAGATAAGGGGTTTTCACGTGTGAAGAAAATATAATGATGCCAAAGCTGGCATTATCCATCGCCAAACTCGCCAAATTTTGTCGTCAAATAACGAATTTCATCGCTAAGTCAAAAATTTCGTCGTCAGCTATCACATTTTGCCACCAAATCACGAATTCCATTGCTAAGTTGCAAATTTTGTCACCAAAATCTCACCAAGTCATACAATTTAATAAATTCGTAACAATTACCATTGAAATTTAGTGGTGCCCAAATGGTCCAGTGTTAACTAATGTCAATGTTATAATTGCAGGTTGAAATTGTTATTCCATACAACGTAAAGGAATCTACCTTCGCCTTTAAGCTTGCCGAAAAGGGATTTTTTTATTTTTAAAAGTTAAAATAATTATTTCCCATTCTTCAAATCAAGTTCATGGCCATAAAATTACCAAAGAGTGATAAAAATTGGGGGAGGTGACGTTCCGAGAAAACGGTGGTGGATGATGGGGCAAAATGGGGGTCATATTAAGATTCAGGTGGTCATTTTACATAAGAATCAGCAGAAATGGTATCGGGGCTCAGAAAGAAAAAAAAAAAAATGCAGCATTTTAGACCTAAACAATTATGTGTTTTCTGAATTTCAAGGCTTAGCTTACTAAATTTTTTATGCATTAACCTAAATGTTACATTTTGACACCAGTCATTCTAATGTCAAAATGTAGTTTATTGTTTTGACAGATTGCTGGATTTGTCATGTTTGGACTTCTGCTGGTGGGATCATATGAAGTAAAGACAAAATTCCCATTGAATCAAAATTTTTGCAATTATCCTTAACTAAACAAAATAACTAAAGTTATCTCTTAAAATTAGTATTTTCCTTACTAAAAATAATTGTATTTTTTAAACACTAAATAGACATACAAAAGGGTAACTTAAGAAATTAACATCCCCCAAAAATTGTGGTCTAACTACACCACTGATCAAGTATTTGCTGTCTTGTCAAGTAAAAAAGAAAAAAAATATATATATTGCAGCTGATTGTCTTGTGAATATATACAAATGTCTTTTTAAATTCTGAAGTTAAAGAATATAAAAATTGCACTTCATTTTTTACATTTTATAGCATCAAAATGAAATATTAAAAATTAAGAGATTAATTTTTGACATAGGTGCAGGAGTTAAGTCTGACTGACTACATTCTAGGCCTGGGTGGATTGCCCTTCATGAGGTGCCTTTATAAGGAGGTCCTAGTCCCTATTTACATAAGTTTTCAGAGAAAACCATGAAAAACTCCAAACAACTAGGCCACCGAGTGGAACTTGGGTTCGAACCAAGCATTTCTCATCTACCAACTTCAAAAACAGAACCTCTCAGCCACTGGTGAGGCAATCAACTATTAGGAAACAAGAAGAAATGTATAGCGGTGAATTATCAATATAAAAATGAAGTGTAAAAAAAAAAAAAAAAATTAGGTAATGAGCAATACTATACACAAATTTCTCTATAGAATAATGTGGGTCTTGTTATCAACAAGGACAGGTATTGTACGCTCTCTCAGAGGTGCCAAATCATTATGGAATGTCCGTAATCTTCACACCAAAATTTTTTTATTGTATTCTTTTGTAATAATTATCTGCGATTAAATAGGACAAGTTTCACTATTTCTTTACAGTGGTATGAAATTGAATTTTGGCTAGTAGTAACTTGCAACCTCTGCACTCTTAAATAATTGAAATAATTATTTTAAGAATTTTTTTTTTTTTTAAAGGAATGTTTTGGTTATCGTTTTTGCGCATGCTTGTTCATTCCTTACTAGGGTTAATTTTAGAATTTTTTTTCAACACTGATTAAGAAAGGTGTAAAAGCTTGAAAACTATTATCATGCAATCAAAATAATTTTTGTCATGATGATATTTTACCACAGGCCTCCTCAACTCCAAACTGTATGCAGTAGACAGACTTAAAGCTAAAGTACAGTCGGTAACAAAAGTGTCCAAACACTAGCAAAAATTTCTATGTAAAAAATGTACACTTCATACGGTTTTGTTAAATAAATCCTTGTCAAATCCTGTTCTTAGTCAGTGTAAGAACATGATTCGATAAGGATTTATTTAACAAAACCGTATGAAGTGTTCTTTTTTTACATAGGCATTTTTGCTAGTGTTCGGACACTTTTGCTACCGACTGTATGTTGCTTTGTCCAAAAAAAAAAAAAAAAATCAGAATATGGCAGATATGCTCTTCATATTTAGTTTCTTAGAAAACTTTAAACAAATTAATGAGTATATTAAATAAATGATATCTTGATGCTATAGTAAAGTAAATATAATTAAAAACAAAACTCACATATTACAATTTCAGCAGTGTTAAACATACCGTCATTCTGCCCTTATGACAGTATGCTTAATGCTACCGAAGCTATAGTATACAACTTTGCCTTTAATTTTTCATGTTTTTAAAACAGGCATACATTCAAAGAGCACCATTTAAAAATTACTTTGAATTTACTGAAATCTATATCATCCAATGAATCATTTGATGACAAATAAAATGTTAATAAACATTTACAGTTCAATAAATTTCTATGAGCTTATATAACAGGGTTCATACTCAAATATGGGAAAAAAATTTCCTGAGTTCCCAGACAACTTTCAAGAAAATATTAGTGACATATTACAAGAAACGCTCTTCTAGACAAGACAAAATACAGCTACTTCCACAGTATGATGTCATATTAATGCCGATCATGATAGAAATTCGGGTAGAAATCATTATTTACATGCGTATTTTCACAATACTTAATAATTTAAATTTTGATACGAAGCTAAACAAGAAAAACATAACTTGAGAAGAAAAAAAAAAAAAAAATTTGTTTTTCCAGGTTTGATAACTGATTTTCCCTGACTTTTAATGAAAAGTTTTATTTTCCCTGACTTTTTTTAACAAATGCCAAATTCCCTGAGTATTCCCTGTTTTCCCTGAGGAGTATGAATCCTGATATAAAAATATGTCTAGCATGTTGAATACAGTGTTATCAATTGTAGGAATATATCCCTACACATAAGGAATTTAGCAGTTTTCTTCAGCATGTATGGATGGAATAGGGACTTTTTTAGAGTCACCACTCTTTTTCCCCAGGACATTTTTAGAGCATCCTGAGGTGAGGATGAAAATAAGTCCTACAGACATCGCCAATACTAAAGTAGAGATTTTTATCATCAATATAGAGACATTTTGAGTTGCTTGTAAGAAACATGACAAAATTGCAACACTGGTTGAATAAACTTAGTAAAAAGGGCAACTCAATCTCAAACAGCTGATTGGGCTATGAAGAACCTTACCAGAGTTAATGTCTGTTTACATTCATCTGTTTTGTTTTATATTGGTAAAGGAGAAAATCTTCATTCAACATGTTGCCTGTGTTTTTCTTATGATAAAGATTACAATGATTTAATTAAAGCTATGCAGATATATGTAAAGAGACATTAGCCTCAGCATTTCCCTTCATACATCAACCAATTGTACTGTAATCACACAATCAATTGTGGCCCTTCCCACTACATCGGTTGTACATTGCCCTCCCTCTTTAAAGGAATACATCATCACTAATCTAATAAATATAATGCAGAATTCATACTTAAATAAAAAATAAAATAAAATTATCTAAATTTTCCAGATCATTTTCACGAAAATATTAGCAATATGTCCGATGCTGTGAGGGTAGTACCTGCTGCCTTCACAGATGCAGCAGATACTACCCTCTACACTACACAATGCTATACTGTTCAACAATATATGTTTAGAATAATATTAACTTTCTATCTTTGTTCCCTTTCAAATAATGCACTAGTTAATTATTTGTACACTTTTTGAAAAACTATTAGATTGTATCATGTTACTATTCCTCATACTAAATACGAATGTTTGCATATTTTTTGCAATATTTTATCATTTGAATCGATAAACAAAATATAAAGAGAGAAGTGGGAAAAATGAAAAAAATTCATTTTTTTTTTTTTTTTTTTTTTAATGAGATTTGGAATCGAAATTCTTATTCCATAAGTATTCCAGATTATCCCTAAGGTGTATGAGCTCTACAATGCAATTACTGATCCCACGAAAAATTAAAAAAAAAAAAAAAAAAGTTTTCCCTCAACTCTCTGTAAGCATTTTTGTTAAAATTCATCTTAGATGTTAAATTTTGGATACATGTTTGTGTTTTACGATTTCTCAAACAATAACAAGATCTGGGTGGTATTACAATGCTAGAAATTTTAAGATTAAAAATTCAATTAAATTCTATTATAAGTAATTGCAAGATAAAAAGAACTTTTTTATATACCACATTTTTAAATTTCTGTTGAATCACATAAACATGACAATTCTAAAAAAAATTTTTGATGAATTATCCCATCAACTCTAAATGATCCAATGCATAATAAGAAAACTTCAAATATTTATTAATTGAATAAAAGTATTAAAAAGAATGCATAGCCATCGTGTTCTGAGCTATTCTTAAAGTTTCAAATGTCTAGCTAGTCAGGAAGTTAGTTAATTGATTGCAAGATTTTTACTGGATAAACAAGAAAGTGAGTTAATTTTTAAAAAATTTCAATTCTGCTTAAAGATGGCTAAAAGTATTAAAAGAATGCATTGTAATAGAGTTCAGAGCTATTCTAAAAGTTTCAATAAATGGTTAGCTAATCGGGAAGTTAGTTAAAAATCGATTGGGAGATTTGTACTGGACAAACAAGAAAGCGAGTTAATACAGGGGTTACAGGGTTCATACTCAAATATGGAGAAAAAATTCCCCGAGTTCCCAGACAATTTTCAAGAAAATATTAGCGACATATTACAAGAAACGCTTCTCTAGATAGGAGAAAATACAACTACTTCTGCTGTATGATGTCATATTACTGCCGATCATGCTAGAAATTCAGGTAGAAATCATTCATATGCGCATTTTCACAATACTTAATCATTTCAATTTTGATATGAAGCTATAAAAGAAAAAATTAACCTCAGAGAAAAAAAAAAAAAATTTGTTTTTCCAGGTTTTATAACTGATTTTCCCTGACTTAAAATTTTTATTTTCCCTGACTTTCTTTAACAAATTCCCTGAGTATTCCCTGTTTCCCCTGATGAGTATGAACCCTGAACTATGGTAAAATAAAGACAATTTGCTTATTTTATATTGTATAGTGAAGCAAGAAAAGACTAAATCTTTGTTAATCTTAATGAGCATTTGTTTATTCAAGGTTGCATATCAGTCAGACTCCCCTTTTCTTCCTTCCCACATTTAATATTTATTGCTTTGTATTTAGGATATCTCATTTAAAAAAGATTTTCATTTTAATTCCACTTTTTGAACATATCTTTTTTTATTTTAGAGAGCAATTTAAAATAATAAATTTAAATATTGTAGTTCAATAAGTAAACTCAAAGTGCACTATTTTTAATCTCAAAAACAAATATTTATTTTTCTTTTACTTGCTCACTAAGCTAAAAAGTGACATGTTCAAAGTAATATTTAAAAAAATTATTTTTGAATGAAATATCTTTTATAATAACAGGGTCGCCAGACAAATCTACTGGAAAAAACAAACAAAAACGAACCTTTTAAAAGCAAAATAAATAACATACAATTATGTAACATTAGAACCCAACACATTTACATGGCAATTGGTTATATCTAGGATGCATTAATCTTATTCGCTTACTATAGCTTTTTTTTTTTTTTTTTTTTTTTTTTAAATAAAGAGCTAAAATTTATATATTAAAAGAAAAAATCTTCAAACTACATAATTTTTTCCCCCAAAATTTTCTACATTTGCTGATTTTTCTGTTTTTTTGCAATAAATTTTGAAATTCCTTGTTTTTTGATATTCTTAAATTCCCTGAGTGTTCCCCATTTTACTTGAATTCCAGGTACAGTAGCAATCCTGAATACAAAGAAACAAAGGTTCCATTATAGGATTACATGAAGAAAGGGAAAGACTGAACACCTGACTGATATGCAACCTTAACATATTTTTTATTCTATTTCTGTTACGATTATAGTACACAAGATATAAAATGGACAAATTTTTTTGCTGTACAAATGCATTGTTACATTGTGTAGCCTCATTCAGCATCATTACACAAGATGTCAAAATCTTAATTTTAAAAACAATGTATGAATATTACTAAACGATAAATCAATGATGTCTTATCACACATTTTTTCATAAGATTTTTAAAAAAATTCTTTATTTTTATTTTGAATTATAGAAAACAACATGTTTTAAAAAGGTAAAACTTCATTTCTAGTCGGGCAAATAATTATATACTAATATTATACACGGTTTGCCAAAAGATTGAAACATGATTTAATTTTTTTCTCTATTAGAGATAAGTGGCAATGTACAGTAGCATTGGTAATATAGAAACCTATAATCTGGCACTGAAGACCTTTTTTCTTCGGCCATAAGTCATAGTACTCAATGGGTTATTCACATATGACCTTGGAGCAGCATACTTGCCAAGTAAACTTTATGGATTTTCATTTAATTTTTCTGATTTACAGATTGATATCACTTTCCTAAGATGCTTGCAGAAAAAGACCTCAGCATTTAAAAATGAACCATCTTACTCAGCATACCTGCCAACATTGAAGAATCAAAATAACGGATATTTTATAAACGTTATTTTCGGACCTACACTGCTAAAAATTTTTGTAAATTTAATGTAAATATTTATCCAGAGTCTCTGTAAATTTACAGTAATTCTTAGTTAAAAGTGAATAATCGAGATTATCAATCTTTATTCTGTATTTTTACCGAATTTTATTATTTAATTTTTTAATTAAAACTAAAAATGACTGTTTCTACTTTAGAAAAAGCATTGAAAGTCTGAAATATATTCTCACCAATAATTAATTAAATTAACATTAGTTATTAAAGTGAATATATAAAATAAGTTTTTTAACATCTCTGTTTATTTTTCTCTGTAATTTTACGTAAGACTTAAGATACAGGGGTGATTGTGACTCAAAGGTAAAAACCCTGAAAATTAGAGCCTCAAATTAGAAAAAACACAAAATATCAAATGATATTCAAACTATTTAGGCCAGAAGCCCTCAATCTTTTCACCTTTCATTCACATATCACCTGGATGACCAATGAAAACAAAAAATAACTTTATAGGAAATATGAAAATACAGATGGTTGGAGTAAAAACCCTGAATACAAACACCCCTGGATAATATACATTACACAGAGTTTTCTGTTGAAATTTTTAACAGTGTAGACAACATAGATAGGTTTTGACATATGTTATACTATTTGATAGTTTAATTCATGACTTAAATTGTCAAAAATCTATGTGTCAATTAAATTTAATTAATCAAGTAAAAGTCTAGTAATTATTAATTAAAAATAGAGCTATCTACTCAGATTCATAAGAATTTTTTTCAGTAAAAGCAAAAATCTTGCTTAAAATTGAAGATTTGTTGAACTTTTGAATAAATTATAGGTATAATTTTAAAACGTTCAAAATAAGGAAGAAACATATGAGAAGGGAGAGTGGAAAGTATGACTCACGGATGAAATAGTATAAGGATCAAATTACATTGTTAAAATGCTCAAATGCAGCAGGAACACACAACCTCAAATTTCTTGTAATTGGCAAAAGTAAAAAAACTGCATGCTTTTCATGCTTTAAATTATAACACACAAAAAATAATTCTGAATAGCCTGAAAAATGTTAACTAGAAAATTTATAACAAGAGAAATCTCTGTAATATCTCTAAAACTTTATTGCATATAGAGTGAGTAGACTTGCAAAAAAGCAAATATACTCAGAATTTTAGAATACAAAAGTATTTGTATTCTAAAATAAAAAAATGTCCAAAAGCATTCAAATAAAATAATAATAACAACAACAATAAAATTCTCAACTTCCTTATTTTCTAAAACACTGGTGTTGCCAACATTTTCTTTTGGCACCCATTAAAGTGTTACAGACTTTCTGTAGAATATATATCACTGTATTTTGCTTACACAGATGTTCAATAATGACAATTGTGTACGTTTTATTGATGTGATGACGAATGAAAAATCATTTTAAGGCTTGGGGCTTTCAGACTACTGGTTGGCTACCCCTGTTCTAAAATAAGGCGTTCAATTATATTCAACGAAAAAGTCTATTTTGTCAAAATTTCTTGTAAAACTAATATGTTGTGTGGGTGGCTATTAAAAGTCTTTTTTATATTAATTCCCGCAATGTGAGTTACTTTAAAAAATTGTTTATTAAGTTTGTTTATTATGAGTGCAGATGATTTTCATCTCAAAAATATAAAACTAAATGCCAAGACAAAGTCAAATTCTGTGCCCTACAGTAATTTTAGAAACCTTTTCGAAAAGGCAAGATGATTTGAGAAAACTCATTAAAAATTTACACACACACTTTTAGTTTTTTTTTTTTTAATTAAATCTAGTACACTTTCTTTCAAAGCAGATTACTTTCTTAAATTTAATTATTTTTCTTAATAATAAATGTAACTTACATTATGTTAACACATTAACTGCCAACCATGCAATATCGCGAGTTCTCACCAAACATCCAATTACGCAACATCACGTGGATGTTGCTATCAAATTTCTAAACAGCCACACCAAAATGGTGCGTAATATTTATGTTGTCCACTAGGGAAGGGACCTATTTTTTTCTATTTGTATGAAATTCCAATTTTCAGCTTGACAATGAATGTGTTAATAATTAAAACTGTATGAAAGACAAGAACTTAACACAAATCAAAGACTTACTTCTTTGTGAGAAGTGTATAACAAGCCAACTTTATTTAATGTTTAGGAGTTCTACAATAAGTTTATCTTTTTCTTTATTTTAACATGCTTAGACAAAAAGTTTTCATAAACATTTAACAAGCTGAGAAAATTTGTTTTTGAAGATAACAACATATGCAATTCGAAACAAGCTTTACAGTATTTAGAGAAAAATCGAAAGACAATATGTCAATACACATAAATCACATCTGGAAGATTATCACAATCATAAATCACTAAATCTTGAAAGCTGCAACAGGACTATATGAATTTTAAAACAATAAAAAAAGGAATACACAAACAGCATTTACACTAGTATACAAAGAGTTTGCATTTACATATTAAAAATGAAAATTACAAATTTTCCAAGTCTTTTAAATTTGACGTGCGAAGGGGGAAAAATTAAAAAATAAAAAAGGTGAATTCTATCTACGAAAGTGGCTAGTTACAACACCGTTTTATTCAAGCGTGAAACTTGATTTTAAGTACATGACATGCACATCTTCTCAGCCTTCAATTATAAAAAGAAATAAAAGTAAGGAATGAAGAAAAAAATTACTGGTCTTTTTTCTTCTTGCCCATGGGCATCTTGGCATTGACCCTGAAAAAGAAGAAATCACCATTAATAGTTTATAACTGAAATAATCTTATGATGAAAAGGGGGAAAAAATAATGCAAAGTAATATCCAGGGGTAGATTTAGGCTTAACGGCCCTCTTCACTTACCATCTCCGGAAGCCCGATCCAATGTTATTCTATGGGGAAATTTTCTTTACAAATAACTTATTAACTAATACATATTTTTAAATTCTGTTTTCACATGTTGAAAATTCCCAACTGTTAAATTGATGGACCTTTTCCAAAAATGTATTTTTTTTTTTATTTTTAATATTTTATTTTGAAATTGCAAAATGAAAAAATTTCACGTGTTGAAAATTCGTATTTTGCAGCTTCAAAATAAAATACAGAATTTAAAAATATGTATTAGTTAATAAGTTATTTGTAAAGAAAAATTTCCCATAGAATAACATTAGCTTCAGCTTCCGGCGGCGATGAGTGAAGAGGGCCCTTAAGCCTGTAAGGTCTAGGTGTGCCAAATTTTCACAAGTGATTAAAATTTAAATGGCGAAAATGATAATTTTTTTTTTTTAAATGACTAAAATTTGAAAAGTAACTGTGATTTAAAAAATAATTAAAACTGAAAATTGACTGAGGTTTTCATTGACTATAACATTTTTCTAAGCCACTTTGACTCATTATGGATTTTCCGAACTAGTTTGAAACACTTGGATTGCTAAGACTGTATTTGTCTGATGATCTGACAGACCAGACAACAACTGTATGTAAGTAGGAAATGCTGCTACTTTCATACAGCGATAGAATAGGCAAAGCTTTGAACTTATCCTTAGGCCTGCAAGGCCCCATGTAAAGTAAGGCAAAATCTATAAGCCTATTAAAATCTGAAAAACAATTTAATTTAAAACACAAATTTAAACACAAAAGGCAACTGGAATTCAAACTGATTAGGTTTTCAGTACAAATAAATTTGAAAGATTCCGCTAAGACTGTAATATGTTTTCATTTCATGAGCCGAATTATTGTTAAAATAATTATATAACAATTTAAATATAAAATATATCGAATGGAAAGTTGTAAAGATAACACTATGAAGCATAACAACTTATCCAAATAATTTCCATAGTATTTGTTGAAAATATAAACATAATGTTTGTTTCTCACTGATTAAATGAGAATTTTAATTCTGCCATTCCTATTCTATCATATTCAGGAAAGAAACCAAATATATATATATATATATATATATATATATATTTATGTGCTGATTATTATATGCAATGTTGCACAGTGAATGATGTATCAAACTATAATATAGTTTTCCTAGTTATATTACATTTATTATTATAATTATATGTACATACTGTTTCAAAATATGTTTGGGGGGGGGGGGGGGCAGTGCCTGATCATCACACGGGCACTCGGGGCTAAATTTTTATTTAAAGTTATAAGTTCTGGTTTAAATCCTCTAGATTCCTTCTAAGTCAACCGTGTATAACTTTTATGAATAAAATTTAAATTAAAATTTATTGCTTAGCTAACAAGAATAATTTTACTTACCTTTTGGGCCACAAACAGACAGAGAATCTTTCTTCCAAATACCTTTTTCCAGTCAGTGTGTTTGCCTGTTAAAAATTGTGTTAACATAGAAACCGATACAAAAATTCCTTGGGGACCTTTGGGGGGGGGGGGGGGGGAGAGCATAGTTATATGGACCTAGGGAGCAATCTAGCTTAAATCTGCCTTTGATAATATCACTCAAAAAAGTATTGTAATGACTTTGTAAAGAGCAGGCGTGAGAGTGAGAAATGAAAAAAAAGTCTGAAAATATGCATGAAACCAAAAAATCTGTTTTTCGCAATACTCTCAAAGAACTCTTTAAAATAAAGATTGAAACAAAATGTTTACAAGATACAATACTAGGGTTCATACTCAAATATGGGAAAAAAATTCCCTGAGTTTTCCCTGAGTTCCCAGACAATTTTCAAGAAAATATTAGCGACATATTACAAGAAATGCTCCTCTAGACAGGACAAAATACAGCTACTTCCACTGCATGATGTCATATTACTGCCGATCATGATAGAAATTCAGGTAGAAATCATTGTTTACATGCATATTTTTACTATACTTAATCATTTAAATTTTGATACGAAGCTAAAGAAGAAAAACATAACTTGAGAGAAAAAAAATCATTGTTTTCCCAGGTTTTATAACTGATTTTCCCTGAGTATTCCCTGTTTTCCAGGTTTTCCCTGAGGAGTATGAACCCTGAATACATTCATTCTATAAAGAAACATGGGAAAATTTATGAAAAAGGTTGTTCAGATACATGAGAAAAACAAAGGAAATTAAAAACAAGAGTAAAAAAGAAAATGAAAGAAGTTTTTTAAAAAGTGTATTGAATTCCAGTTTACATGAATGTTAAAATAATTTTACTATTATATAAAAATCTGAATAAGAGAAGTCTGAAATTCCTACAAAAGCCTGAATAATTTCATCCTTGAACGGCTGATTGCATATATAATAAATAGGCAGAACCTAATACCGAAGTGGACCTCAAAATCAAATATAAACTAATTTCAATGCTTAAAAAAAAAAAAAAAAAAAAATGTAGATGTAAAGGGCTTTTGAAGTGTTTGCCCCAGGCTGTAGTATGGAAAACAGACTGTACTGGAACTCAAAAGACTTATAAAACATTGTCAAGATAATAAAATATGTGGTTTAAAATCTAAACAAATAAGTGATACATTAATATATTTGAATAATACCAGTCACATATTGGAATTTGAAAATGTTTGAGTTCTTGCTACAAATTATACAAATCATTAGCACATGCTAATCAAGGGATGGTATTAAAAGAAAATAATTAAAACCTTTTAATGAAGCAGGCACTGCACCATCAAAATACTCTTCGTTAATCTGAACTGTCAGTAACATAAGCATTTGCGTT
Source organism: Salticus scenicus (assembly GCA_963930645.1). NCBI lineage: Eukaryota > Metazoa > Arthropoda > Arachnida > Araneae > Salticidae > Salticus > Salticus scenicus. Next base: position 69,947,249 of record OZ005660.1, on the reverse strand, counting down.
ACTGCATTATGACTAATGTAAGTACTGAAGAGCCACTTGCATACTTTCCAACCTTTCAACTTGCAGCAGATTTTTCCGGAAAAAACCAGTAGATTTTATCAACTGGTACTTTAAACAATATCTGAATTTATAACGATACATAATCTCCAATGTATACAGAGGCTGTTCGCACATTTTTTAGACGATTTTATTTCGCCGTAAGAAAAAATCGTCTGCACGGAAAATTTTATTTTCACAACAGTTGTATTTTTGGAAGTTTTATTTGTTGTCTGATATTTAGAATTTTTGTTTACATGCAAAATGGCACTTAAAAAGGCAATGGATGGAAGGATACGTTTCCACTCTTTCCGAACAGAACACGCTACAGAACTCTTTATGAAAAACATTTATCAGGAGAAAAATAGAAAAATGTTGTAGAAACAGATGAAGCTTGGGTATATTCAAGTGATTGCAACACACACACACACACACACACACACACACACAAAAAAAAAAAAAAAAAAAAAGAAGATCAATTTATTATCACGAAAGAGGAGAAAAAAATTTTGCTACATGATTCAAAGAATCAAAAGAAAGTTTTTCTAAAGGATTTATGATTGTCTGTAATTTTTCATACAAAGGCAAAATAAAAGGTAAAAAATGTTGACAAAAATGTCAAAATCAACACTAAATACTATCAAGAACATATTTTAGCTCCAATTTTTAAATATGAAATTACAGATCTTTATCCACAATGCCATCAGTCCGTTGAACTGCATCAAGACAAAGCAAGCAGCCACATATCACAATCCACAATTGCTTTTCTAGAAAAAATTGAACAAGAAACGGGAATTAAAACCATACCCTTCACTGATATTCCTGTTGAATCTCCTGATGTATCACTAATGGATTTTCATGCTTTTGGACTTAAAACCTGCCTTATCCAAATGCCAGCCTACAATGCTTTGTTGGACTTTGGAAAGCCGTTGAAGAGGAATGGAACAAAATAACTCTTACGATATTACAAAGAACATTATTATCATGGAAATTACGATGTAAAACGGATAGTTAAGAACAAGGGCTATCAAACTGAACATTTAAAACACGAAATATGAGTAATTTTTTCAGTATACTCCATCAAAATCGTCTAAAAAATGTGTGAACACCCTCTGTATATGAATTTACAAAAAAATTCTATAAAAAGTAATATTCTTCAACAGGGTTCCCACTCTTAAAAAAGAAAAAAATTCAAGGACTTTTCAAGGCCTATTTGAAATTTTTCAAGGACTAGGGGAAAATCGCAGAACGCTAGGCATATACACAAAACTTTAGTAACTATTTTCATTAGTAATATTTTTTTTATAATTAGAATAACTTTGCCTGTTTTCACAATGCATTTTTGATGGATTGACCAAATTAACTTTTACAAGAGTCAAAAAACGATTAGTTCTAGATTTGGAATCATTATGATTATTCCAAAGTTTTTAGGTTTGAGTCCTGGTCTAGTCACTTTCTGCTCAAAATTATTGACCAGTCCATCAAACAGGTATGAGACTGGCAAAAAAAAACAAATAAGTTGAAACTATATGCAAAAGCAAGACAATGAAATAAGAACTTTATGACAAAATCATTATATTAGACAATAGCGTGCACTTGTGGAGATGGAGATAGTTTAGCCTTGACAGAATTCGCGCTAAGCCCGTCTATTGGAGTGGAAAATTCAAGGATTTTCAAGGACTTTGCACAAAATTCAAGTACTTTCAAGGGCCCTTGAAAAAGAAAATGAAATTCAAGTACTTCTTAAGGACTTTCAAGGACCGTGAGAACCCTGTTCAAATAAACCACTTATCTTTCAAGATGAAAACAAAATATTGAGGTTATATATATTAAAAACTTTAATTTAAAATCCTTAAAATAAAGAAAAAATATATACAGCCAATGATACTTTATTAAATACATTTTTTTTTTTTTTTTTTTAATTTGTTGCAAGTTTTGCTTTATTAAAAAAAGAAGCAAAACTTTTGTTCACAGCAATTTGAAATTAAATTTTCCTTGTATTTGGAAACTAAAATGTTACCCAGATTTTTAATCAGATAATAAGAATCAAAATTCAGTTTTTTTTTTTTTTTAAATCTGACTGAAAATACACTCACAATAAGTAATTACCCTACCTGTCACCATAACTTAAGAAATCAAATACAATCTTACTCAGATTCTTAAATTAACTACAAATTTATACATGTATGTTTATAATTGAGATTAAAATAAATAATTATATTTACATAAAAGACTTATTTTAACACCCCCCCCCCCCCCCCCAAAAAAACAAAAACAAAAAAACCTTTCTCCCGACATTTTTCTTTATACATTTACAGAAAAATTGCTCAATTTTAGGATTTTTCTGTGTGTTGCTGAAAAACAGTAGATTTTTAATAAAATCCAGTAGACCAGTAGAAATAGCCAGAAACCTGTAGTCAACTGGTAAAAACAGAGTTGGTCTACCTGTTATGAGTTTGAAATATTTACTAATTTATGTGTCTGTTAATTTATTTTAATAATAATAAAACTTTTTTTTATGAATACCACATGTTACATGTTCTTATACAATATTTGTTTATTTATTTGTCCTTTATTTAAATAATAGTTAGAAAACACAAACCACATCTAAAAGAGGTACTAAGAGGTTTTTTTTTATTATTATTATTATATAATAGAGATTCAAACAATTGAGTAAATGATAAGCTAAATGTTTTAATTTAAGAAAAGATTATAAAATAAAAAACATTTTCAATAACTATTAATGAATTACAGCATAAAAGAGAATTCATATAATGACAAAATCTATACTTACATTTCAATAACTTCCTTTGATTTTGTGCGAACAAGTTCAGCGTACATATCAATTTGAGTCTAAATGTAGAAATGAGTGAATGTTAATGTTTCATTTAATGAACAATGCATAAGTTAGAAATAAACATATAAACATAATATGCAGGCAAACATAAAATAAAAAATTTGATTTTATGTCTGGATTTTATAAAAAAAATTCAGGCTTAGGATATACATGATATTTGAATTAAAATGACAAACTAGTATATATTATGGTCATCACAAAACTTTCCCTATATAATTCTAATATATCAATTGGTCAGAAAACTACATAAAGTGGAAAAGAGCTGCACAACAGTACTACCCTTTATCAGGTCGATAAGCATCCAATTTGAATTTATGTATTTCATAATAAGCCAATTTACAAATGAAGTTTGATACATTTATACAGAACAGATTTAATACAGTGAACTCTTATTAAGACAGCCCCGTTTAAGATGGATTTCTCGTTATTACGTACAAAAACAGAATCCCTGGCTAAGGCCTATAGCAATTGCATGTAATAAACATCGCTTTATACGTACAATTCATTCGTTAAGATGGAATTTTTTTTCCCTCAAAGCTTACTTTCTTCGAAAAAGAGCCAGTTCCCAAAATATTTTCAAATATATATATATTTTTTTTATTAGCATGAAAAGGTTCAATAATAATAAGGTTAATCTCTTTCATTCTGTGCTATTACACTGTGAGGTAAATAGTATTGATTGACAGTGAAAGTTGAGGTCAACAATTTGCACCTGTCTCCACTTCTATTGTGGAGACGTAACAAAGGATTTTGTTATGAAGTTGTACTATATGAAGAGAAGAAGTTTTGAAAGTAAGTATCGGTTTTGATGCTTTTATATTTTTAGTGAATAAAAGGGTATGAGGAAACAAATTTTCATTCGTGTTATACTGTGTATGTGTACATAATAGTGATTTTAGAGTTCATATAGAACTTCAGTTTATGAATTCCTGTTATAATGGACAAAAACTGCTGGCCCTTGATTGTCTGTTTTAACGAGAGTTCACTGTATATGCTTTCCATAAAGCAGGGGTAATCAACCTTTTTTTACCTACTATCCACTTTTGTATGTGTGTTAGTAGTAAAGTTTTCCAACTGCCCACCGGTTTCACAGAAACTGATTTATAAAGTAGGGAAATAACTTTACTTATTCATAAAACTGAACTACAGCAAAGTAAAGCATATAATAAAGCATTTTCCCATATCAATGTTTTTAAAAAGTCAATTAAATTTAAAAAATGAAAGTGCTTCATTACCCATCAAAACTTTATCGCCCACAATAAAAGCTCAAACGCCCACTCTAATAGGTGTTAGGTACTGAGTTGACTACTGCTGCCATAAATGGTGAAAACTGTAACATAGCAGCAACTTTTATTGATTAATGTGCAATTCAGTATACAGAGTGTTCGGAATAAATCTGACTATAATAAATAACACTTTTGGGTGCAGCCTTCATGATGTCCCTAGGAAAAGTTACAAGTGCCGCCTTAATCCTGTCAATAAGCTGGGTTATTATTGTTGCAGGCAGAGCCGTTAGTGTGTTGCCCCATCCCGCCCCACATATAATAATCCGTAGGAAAGTAATCAGGGGAGTTAGGGAGCCAGATATCGAGTCGAGATGGATAAAATGATTTGCCTTGGTGAGTCCTTGCATCTTTACAGTCAAGAGTTGGCTTTTACACCTCTTGTAAGAGTGCTAACAAAGGTCCTCGTTCAAATCAAGCTTTATGGTTGATGGGGCAAAACCCACTTCCCATGCCAGAGTTTGGATTCCCTTCCCTGGATCTTTCTGCACAGTCTCTTGCAATTGGTTTATGAATTCCGGCATGCTGTGGCAATCAGATCGTCTTATGTGAGCTTTCCTAGCAACCACAGCTTGGTAGTCACTCTTGCATCTCTGCATTTCATTTCATATCACTTTCACTTTGATCAAAGAACATTATTGCTCATCTGTTTTGATTGCAGAATTCAGTTGGCCGGCACAAATCATGAAGATCCAGGTAAATTTTTCCAATATTCTGGTGGCCCACATCCATCTATTGCAGTTCTGTTTAACTTCACAGTTGTATCCGGATCCAAAGAGAAGTGATGTGTGAATGCTGGCAATACCTTCAGATAACTTATATATACACGAATTAAAACAAACTGTCAAAATTACCTTGAACACTCTGTAGTTTTTAAAAATAGCTATCTTATAAATCCCACCGAGCTCCTGTTGAGCTCACCTTAGTTGAAGAATCCCGACTTGTTTGATCCTGCAACCCATCTTCAGGCTTCTACATATTCAGGTAGAGGTAAGCGGTGGTCTCGATCACTGCAGGCACTCCCTAAGCTACCGTGATGATGATGATATCTTATAAATCAAGTTTGGTGCATTTATATACAATAGAAAATAAAACATAGCCTTTCTATAAGTAGGCATAACACTGCACCATAGCCAGAGTTGCCACTCAAACATGAGAATGAAATTCCCTGACTTTTCCAGGTTTTCCAGATGTGTTCTAAGAAAATTCCAGTCTAGCCGTATATTGTGCATTGGTTGTATTGAGGGCAAAATAATTATGGTACGACTTGAAAACACAAAAGTTACGTATTACTTTGACCTAAGGACAGATTGCCCTCCATGCGGGGGTCTTTCCAAGAGGTCTTGTTTTTAAAAAATGGCAGAAGTTAAGAAAAAAACAAGAAAAATGACTATGTTGAAGGAAAAATTAGTTTTTTTTGGCAATCATTGTATGAAATTCCATGACTTTTCCATATTCTGGCTAAAATATTCAAATTCCCTGACTATTCCAGGTTCTCCAGGTAGCGTGGCAACCCTGCATAGCAGTTTAACATATTGGCTGATATACATTTAAAATGAATTAACATAATTTTTCATAAAACCCATCACACATATAAAGTTTGATGCATTTACATACTACAGAAGCTGAAAAATAACATCTCTATAAATAAGGAATGGCTAAAAAGTATGAATGGAGAGGGACTAGACATTGAACAAAAAATGGCAGATACTTGCTCAAAGACCACTCTATTACTGTTGAGCATATACCTTTCCATAAATGAGCAAACACTTTTGATATAAGAAATTTTATCAAATATCTCAAAAAGTTAATCACCTTGAAACTTTAGGAATGTAAAGAATGTGTTATGCCTCACATATTTCAATGAAAGTTTTGCCCTAAAAATAAAAGGGGGTCCAGTAAAAATCAAAGAATGAAAATTTTTGGAATCACCCTGCCAAAAGTAATTCTTGAAATATTATCTGGTTGCAGCATGTGATTATGAGGATCATTCTTATCTTTATAAATTTTTATGAGGCTGCTAACTTTTAGCGAAATTTCATTTGCATAATTTAATAGCTAAATATATTAAGCTACTTATATGAAAACCGCAAAAAAGTATAGTATAAATTAAAAAAAGATTGTATGAGACAGAATAAACAGAATTTCAGTTCTTAAAAAAATAATAATAATAATAAGGATGTTTTATCAATATTTATTTATGGTCAACAAACACTATATTACCATAACTGAATCAAAATAAAAATGTGAATTAAACTTCTTATAGTTTAGCTTTAAACCACTTTTAGCACCATATTTTTTAATTAGCAACAGAAAATCGAGATGTTTAAAATGATGTAATTGCTATTTTTAACTATTGTAGATAATACATATGTGGTTGAGTGTGTGGAGGTAAAAAATAAAATACATAAAGCTATGAGAAGTGAAATAATGGAAAATTAATTTATAATTGTTGCACCTGCACGCTCTGTGAACTGCAATCGTTGGCGGTATTGTAAATCTTCCTATTCCCAACTCTTTAGTTAGTCTATAACTCCAGTAAGGGAGGCTGGACAGATTCTACACTTCACTTACTTATGGTCCAATAATGTCTTGTGATGTCTAAATCACCTCTAGTTGAAGTTTTTTTTTTAATTATTTAGTTTCAATAACTGGTAATATAGTTTTTAATCCACTGAGCTAACAATAATAAAATAGATGATTTTATTTTTCAAAAATTTAACATCCATACGGACATATCACAAACATGTCTTCTTAGAAAACAGAATTAATTTATTTTTGATAGATTGGAGTGGAAGGCTGATTTTTACCAACTATGTGAAAAATATCAGAGCTGGGAATCGAACCCGGGAATTCTGCTTCCCAGCTCTGGTATTTTCCCCATATCTAGTAAAAATCAGCCTTACACTCCAATCTATCAGAAATGAATTTCCAGGTTGATAAATAAAATTTCTTTAAAAAAAAAAAAAAAAAAAATTCTAAATTAGAATTAATTTAGCTTAAATAGAAAAGTGTACAAATATCAAAATTAAGGATAGTTGGGTTAAAAGAACACCGAGTAATAAAAGAAAAATATCTTAATATTCTAGTATCATTGATTTATATAATATTAATATAGATTAAATATTAATTTAAATGACCAAATATTTTTAAACTATTTCATCCACTAATCAATTTTCAAGCAAAAGGCTTTTTTTCCCCCTTTAGTAGAATAAAAAATTAAATATGGAAATATATATATATATATTATATATATTTCTTTCTGTCTTCTTTTTTTTTTTTTTTTTTTTTTTTTTTGGGGGGGGGGGTGCTTTCATATTAATTAAAATGAGAATTACAATAAATAAAAGTTGGTGTTACCTTGTTGGTCTCATACACCTTTGGCAAGGTGAAAGCTGCAACTAATGCTATAAAAATAAGAAATTATATTTTAAGAACATTTTTATGTAAAGAAACTTAAAAAAAAAATTAAAATTAAATAAACAATATTCAACATTTTAAACAACAGTCATCACAAGAAAAAATTTTTAGAAATCAGTAATGCAATTTTTTTACATTAAGAGTTACTTGTAACTATATTATGTGTTAAGCTAATATCTTCATTTAATTAAATAGGATCATAAAAATTTGTCATAAATGCCAAATAAAATTTCATATATATATATTCTATAATACTTTATACATTTTTTAATATCAAGTATTATTTTCAAAAAGTAAAAATGCTAAGCATATACATCAATTTAAATTGTAAACAGTAAAAATATTTACTTTTTTTTTAAATTCAAGACAGGCTTCATAGTATATAAATAATTTATCATGAAAATATATATATATACATACAGTTGTTCATGCATACTTTAAGTTCTGACATATTTTGAATACAATGGATAATTTCAAAAATATGCCTAAGTAAAAAGAATAATTCGGTAACTAAGGGGAAAAAAATCTGGTATATAACAACCCACAACTTCAATTACTCACTACCACACATATTATATACTCTTTTTGGAGATAATGTGGTCAGAAGACATAGAATTGACTGAAAAATGAGTCACCTTACAATTTTTATGTAAGATCAAACCAATACATATGTAGTAAAGTTAACTGAGCTTAAAAAACCCAAATCTGTAGCTGTTGTTTGAAACATTTATTTTCAAGATCTAAAACTGACCTACCTCATCTGGTCATTTGTTAATTTTCCTGCAGTAATCAAGTGACACATTTGAAAGGACATTTAGAAAGGGGTTTATGTAACGAATTAAAAAAAAAATTGTTGAAGCCATTTTTGACTCATGAGGGTCCCATATCCAGTTTTCCCTAAAACTTTAAAAACTTATCTGTTCACCAGAAACTAATTGGTAAGTTATAAAAGTTAATTGGGCAAGTTCGAAGAAAATCCACAGAGTCATTTTTAAAGGCATGCACTTGCGAGACTTAAATTCACCTATTTATACAACCAACTAATAGATATGAAAGGACATCAAAAAGGGTGTTTTATATAGCAACTTTGAAGAAAATCACTACAACAATTTTTGAGAGAGTATCTCAAAAATTGCTGTAATGATTTTCTTCAAAGTTGAGTCCAAAAATTTTCACGAATCCAATACTTTCTCTATTTATACATATAGAAGAAAGTAAAAATATGTATGATGTGCCCCCAATGTGCAACCTTTTTCTTGAATCTACTTTTTTTTTTTTTTTTTTTTCTGTATTTTACATTCTATATAATACTTGTGACATCCTTCTTTAACACTTAAAATCTACCACAATGATCTGAAATGAATCTTCGAGGAAAAATGGGTAAAGAAACAATGTCATTGGAAAAAGCATGAAAAAAAAGCTAGAAAAGAGACTAATTGAACAAAAGAAACTAAGAGAGACAAATATGAAAAAAAAAGACAAATAGCTAGAATAGCTAGCCACTCCTAGGTCTGAGATACAGACTTATGGTCCATATTCCAGTTTTCCCCCATGAGTTGGCAAAAGTTAATTTTGAAGCTTCTTCATTCTATCTGTATTAGTTTTGGAGATATCATAGTCAGAAAATTCTCCTCCAACACACTAACCATTTGCCAAAAACCACTTTTTTGGACTCAGGAAAACCTTAAAACATGTTAATAAGAGTGAAAACTACACATTTTTTGACCGAATAACAGGAAATTACCTACATTACCTACAGTAGTTGGGTAATCTGAAGGAAGTAGTAGTTAGGTGCCATTTTGATGCCTGGCTTTCATCCTCTAATTTCTAACAGGGTTCCTACACAATTTAAAAAATAAAATTCCTTAACTTTCCAGGTTTTCCAGGGCCTGATTATCGCACAGGCCGACAAGGCCTTGGCCTAGGGCACCTCTATCTAGAGGCACCAAAATAATTTTTAAATTTAAAAATTGCTATTTTTGGAAAAGATTTCTTTAAAAAAAATTAACCAAAAGTTAGCTAACGATAATAATTTTTTGTTGAAAGTAGGGATTTTTCAGTATCTTTTAACCAAATATCCGATTAAATTAAAAAATACAACATTAGCTAGATTATGAAATATACCAGTTTTCGTGGAGATCGGTCGAATGATATAACATTTTACAGCGGACCAAAAAATCCAGATAAACTTTCACTTGCAGACTTACAGTTATATAATACAAATTAAAGAACTTCGTATCATCCTAATGGAAAATATCTTTACATTTTCAGTAGTATTTGGTCATCTGTTCATATTTACACACCCGCTGACTTCATATGGATGAATGAGGTAGATTAGGATTTAAAAAGAAAACAGTATTATAAAGAATACCTTGTAAAAAATTACATTTCTATGCAAGTGGATTCCAACAGTCATAGAAGAAAGATTACCCCTGCACCAATAATAATAATAATAATAATAATTTGAGGTCTCGTTGCAGAAGAAGTTAAAACTAATTTCTTATGAAGGTGATGCTTTAACTTTTTTACTTGCAGTCAAACTTTGTGCAGAAATTAGATAAAAAAAAAAAAAAAAAAAAAAACTTGTTCGAGTACGGAAGGGGGGGGGGTGTCACCAAAATCGTCCTGGGCCTTGGGCCCCAACAGGTGGTAATCAGGCTCTGAGGTTTTCCCGCCTATTTTTTTAAAATAAAATTATAGGTCACAAAATTGTGACAAAAAATAGCTCATAACAAAATATAACATAGTACATTTTAAACTGCATGCTCAAAAAGCACTTTCCAGGTTTATATCATCATTTTTTCAGGTTTTAGTGCAATATTTGCAATTTTCCCTGTTTTTTTTTTTTTTTTTTTTTTTTTTTTTTTTTTACTAATTTCAAATTTCAGAATTTTCCCCAGGTTCTCCCTGACCCATGGGAACCCTGTTCTAATCCTGCTACAAACACAATACATCACAATTCCTTATTGATTTGTTTTACAAAACTTTTGGATAAACTATACTGCACATCACTTGAAAAAGAGAACATTAAATTTAAACAAGTTTGACTATTACTTAGCACTTTAAGTGAAGTGAAAAAAAAAATTAAGGTACTAATACAATTTTAGGTCGTTAAGAATTAAATGCATAGCAAAAAGCAATAAATTTAAAACATTTCTAAAATCTAATGAGGCTTTGCATGTCACCACTTTTGAAAATAAAAAATTTATTGGTGACTTCAAAAAGATTTCCAGAAGTGAAACTATCTTACATGCAAAAACCCTGAAAACAGCTACTTGCGGGTAGATAGGAGAGATTTAAAGATACATCATATGGTTACTTTTAATAAGTGGTATTTTGAGAGGTTTTAATATAAGGCTAATTAAACATTCAAAATAAGAAATTTCTATAAAAGAATAATTCAACCCTTAAACGCCCGATTATTTTTAAATCCATTTAAAAATGTTTTATTTCTTTCTTCTCTTAAATAAATTATGGGAAAAATACTTTAAAAAATCATACTTTATTTTAACAATGGTTTACAGCTAAAAAGCAATTTGTTACCAATTGACAAACATAAGGCATTAGACCTTCAATATTATTCTACTACTTTAGAAGGCAAAATTGGGTATGTTGCCAAACAGCAACACACAACATTTAAGGGTAAACATGAAATTTAGATATGGTAAACTTTTCAAAAACCCTGAATTCTGGGGTGGCCCCTGAAAAGTTTCACTCCTGGATTTCTTTATATATATATATATATATATATATATATATAAAATAAAGATGATCTATTAAGCATAGTAGAAGCCAAGCAATAGATAGAAGATCACTGAAACACCAATGACCAATAAGATAAAAAAATCATCAGTGGATGAAATACACTAATTTAAAGAAACCATATCTATTAATTAACAGCCTGCAAAACAAACGAATCAATAAAGTAAAACAACAAATCTTAACTTAAAACCATAAACTTATCAAAATTAATGAAAATACAACCTAAGAAACACAAGGTAGGAAGTAGGAGGCAGGCGGCAAGACTTGTAACTTGCCTATATATATATATTTCAAAGTACGAAAAACACTTATTTCTTTCACATAAAAATTCCCTTCTCCTCTGCTAAAGTGCATTTATTTAATATAACAAATGTATGTAATACACACACACACCCATAATTAATACAATTAAAGATGCATTTGGGACAGGAGACGAGTGATTCTGAATAAGAGAAATTTTTTTTGAACTACATATCAAATTTACTAAAACACTATTTCATACATGGATATATGTGTATATTTCCTATATATTATACATGTATGTACATACGTACACATTTGATTTCATTTTTAAGATCTTCCGGTTCGGTACATATAAGGATTGATCTTAAAAATGAAATCAAATATATTACAAACTTAACCAAACAAGCCATCTACCCTAAAAATTTTGTTGATAAATTATACAAAAAACGTCTAAAGAAAATCAATAATATTCCTAGCCACCAAAAACCAAATAAAAAATACACTAACGCAATACCTTACGATCGCGGAGCCGCAGTAAAAATAAAAAATATTGCAAGTAATTTAAATATAAACATTCCAATTAAGCCAAATCCGAATATTTACCAAATAATTAGAAACGACAAAGATCAAATTCCCCCCCTCGAATCCGCCGGCGTTTACAGAATCCCATTTAAATGTCAAAACAATAGAGACGGTTGTTATATAGGAATGACTAAAAGAAAAATAAATACAAGAATCAAAGAGCATAATAATGACATAAAATTTGGTAAATACGGCACTGCATTAGCACAAACTTATAAAAATGAAAATATCGAAATTGACTTTAAAAACACCGAAAAAATCGCTAATTACAATTATGCCCTCTTTCGCGAAACCATAGAAATTGTCAGCCAACCCAGTGCATGCAACCTGGACCAACCAGCAACAGGTATAGCACCACCTGGCGCCATCTCCTGAAAGAGAGGGAGGATGTTTGTTCACCTGAGAGAATCTTCACAGAATCACAGAACAGAGTGACCTGCGTTGAAAATGAGGGGGGGGGGGGCTAATTTGAAAGTACTTCGCGCCGACGAAGAGTCACCTCAGTAAAGCTGAAGTAAGGTCTTTTATTTATATATATTAATTTTCGTGGCTTTATATATTTAAATTTTCTAAAGTCATTTAGAAATCTTTAATGAACATTTTTCTTGATAAAAATTTTACATATGTAGTTTGGGGTAATTTTAAGCAATAGATACTGAGTTATAGCCATATGGGAAATTGAAGAAAATAAGTTATAGTAGTTCCACTTTTTGGGCCGTATACTATCGATTAAGGAGGGGATAGGGAGGCGATATTTTCTAAATCAGTGTTAAATCGATTTATCTCTATATTGCAATATTAGATGGAAGCTAAATCAATTTATATAATCACTACATCATCCAGTCCTAATCTATATAATGCAAAATTCTATACACAAAATTGAAACAGCCTTATGCTTTTAGGTTTGTGTTATAAATATCTACTGTATGACCTTATTGTTATAAATTAAAATGTTCTATTAGACATTAGAAATGAGCTCCTTTCAATAAAATATAAAAAAACATTAAATATTTTTTTCTTTATCCTGAACTGACAGCCGTAAATTTCTGTGAATTTTCAGATATTTCTAAGAAGAATCACTCCTGATGTGGGATTCAAATTTATACGTTGGACACTTAATTTAAACACTTTATAATTCTCATTAATACTCAACTCACCAAGAATGATAAGTGTCAGACCATTGAACCAGGCTCCGACATATGTCAAGCACCAAGCCAGAACACCAAGCTATTATTAAAAAAGAAAAAAAAAAGCATTAAAATAACACAATTCATTTATGCGACACTGAGTTTGAAAAAATATCTGATGTTGCAAACCTTTATTGTGTCAAAGAGATCTTCAACCAAAACTAAACTACGCATTTTGCCAGTCACACAATTTACATGATGAATGAGTACTTCAACAGTTTCACTGACTTTGTCCTGTGACAGTGCAATATCCATTTCCAAGTATTCTCTATAAAATAAATAAATAAGAAATCACTATATATGTATTTTTGTTAAATATTTCTGCTTAATTATAACTAGGGTTCACACCATGTAGACTGAGCTTCGCTCTCATTTTACATATAAATTTATAATTTAGGGAATTTTTGTCTTGTTACTTTTCAAACAAGTCAAAGTTACTTTTGAAAGTGTGTCAGATTTGACTCAAAATTCAGATACTTCTTTCTGATGAAATTGCAAGAACTCAAATCAAAACAAACCACAGAGAAAGTTAGAAGAACAAAAATGCAATACAAGATTAAAGGGATCCGGACAAAATATTGCGGGACAAAATCTTGTGTAAAAAAAATAGTATGATCTATTAGAAGATTTAATTTTGTGTCACGTGTGATATCTAGCGGGGGCCACAGGGCCTTATAAACAGTGGTGGTTCTACATTGAGGGCCAACGGGCACGGCCCCACCTAAATTTTTTCTCGATTAAAATAATAATTTTGTTTTTTATAACTGTTCAAAAACATATATACAAAATAACTATGTCTATCTTTTTCTTAATCTTTCATTATCATTTATTTGTCAATATATTTTTCCAGCTGTCACAAATCACTAATCACTGAGAGAGAGACCGCTACTTCTCTTTTCCTTATCTAATACAGCGGGCCGGGCAGCTTTCATTCGGCCCGAAATTGGCGTGTTTATTTGTACAAGTTTATTCTACTAGACGATCAGGTTAACATATTTGGCGACTAATTGCTTTATCAGTTTAAGCACGCTGTAATTTTCTAGCCGATGGGCCAACAGATTCCTGCCCTTTGGAACAAAACTATAGGGGAAAAAAACTGTTAACTACGGGTAATATTTGGCGACTTCTGCATTACGTTTTTTACTTTCTCTTACCCATAAGGTAGAGAAAGGTCAAATTTTTGGGTCAAATTTCCGAACGCGAGATTTTGTTATATTTACACGTTTTGAGGTCCCCTGAATACGAAAATCATGTTTTTAGCAAATGGTCTGTGTGTGTGTCTGTCTGTTATCAGCATATCTCAAAAACGAATTATGGCAGAAAGTTCAAACTTGGTATTCTAAATGTGTATCATATAGGGATGCTACAGTAAGCTTTTCGTTAAGATCAAGCAAATGGTTCGTGTACAGGGACAATCAAGAGAATTCTAATACATTACGTCTATGGGGGAAATTGCAGGTAAGTAGAATTTAACGTCTATAGACTGCACTAAAACAAATGAAACGAATATATATTTTTTGTAATAGAGATAGTTAACTGGAAAAAAAAAAATGTGTATATAGGAGCCTCGCCTCCCTCCTCGGGGGGAGTAAATTTTCATGATGGGTATCTTTCAAAAGAGCTCGCCAATACCTTTAAAACGAATGGTTAAACCATCGATCTGTGATAATTTAAAACAAAGTTAACGATTTTTTTTCACTTTTAACAAAAAAAAAAAAAAAACTTAGAAAAAAAAATCTTATTTTTTTTTTTTTTTTTTTTAATATTGAGAATAAAATGGACTTTTTTTGGGATATTTGGTGTTATACTACTACTCTAATATGGAAATCGTCTGCATTATCATAAAAGATAATTTTTTTAAATAATAATTTTAATAAATTATTTTTTAAAAACAGAATTATTTTTTAATAACCGAATTAAATTCTATATAAATGTAGGTGCATTAATGAAACGGGGGGTTGAGGGGGGTGGCAGCCCCCCTCACATAGAACTAATTATTATAAAACTCTTGAGAAGCCTAATATGAATTGTTTAACACAGGTTTACATAACAGAACTCGTTATCTTACCTTTTAATGTGCAATCTGTATTAATAGTATTAAATTTCAGGGTAAGAGAAAGTCGTGTGAGTGACACACCAGATTATTTTTTTTTCTCATTGATTTTTCGGTGAATTTTTTAGAGTTATATATGACAGTTTAAAATTTTAGTGTTTAAAAAAAGAAATCTGGTAATAGTCAAAAATATTTTCTAGACTGCTTATAATAGCAGATTTTATGTACTTAAAAGGAGAAAATATAAATATGATCCTGTTCCATGACTGTTGAAGTCGCACTAGAATTAATTTGTCAAACTGGTGATTGATGGTCTAGATTCATCCACTCTTGCATTTGAAGTTGATGCTAAACTGCAGAGTTTCACTCAGACAGTTTCAGGAGAATGTTGTATCCTGCCTGCCCTTTCTATGAAAAATTGGCACCCTTCTTAACTAAGCTCGAATTAAACAACTTTTTGAATTTCACCTACAAACTGAATGTTTTGATTCAGTTTTAATATGTATTGCTTTGTTTTTCTCTTAACATTAACTTATTTTATATCTATGTATATGTGTATGAAATAGCTCCAGAACAATATATAGCTTAATTTTAAACTAATACATTAAAAGAATACATATGGAGTTATTTGAAGCACAAAAAAATTAATTAGTTACTTAATGTTTGCTAAGCCTAACATGATTCAACACCTGACCTATTTTACCCCACATGTGTATTTTTACTCCAAAATATTATTATTATTTTTTTTTTTCCCCACAAAAGTTTAGGAAATTCATCTTAAGAATGTGCTTCTTGGAATATGATAATAAAATACTGTAAAATTTGCTTTTGAATTAGTTAAAAACCAAAGTTTTTCTTAGCAACACATTCGAGTTACTAATACGAAACACACAAATAATTACTGACTGTAACTAAAAAGTATCAGTTACAGTTAATTTTGCATACAAAATGAAGACTAATATAAATAATATATAAAACCAGCAGAATTGAAATTTAAAAAATGTTTTGATGTTTTTTAAAGAGTTTTTTTGAAACTGACCTATTTTACCCCAACTGACCCTAGTGCAGGGTTTCCTGTAAAAGCATTTATTTTCGTGAAGCTTTAATTTTCGCGAGCCCATCGTAATCGCAAACATTTAAGCCTCGCTAAATACTTTTTTTTTTTTTTTTTCGCAGCAAATAATAAAAAAACAGAAATTTTTCAATTACCAAAACTCACATGCATTGACGGTCCGAATACGAGAAAAGTGAAGGGGTGGGGTGATTACATTTTCGGTGCAAAAGGGTTGTTCAGAAGTCCCTAGTTTGATAAGCAGCATGAAGAAAAAGGGATTAAGAAAAGAAAATTGTTTGGGGTGGAATGTGTGCATTGAGCCAAAGCCAAATTTGATGTATAAGCACTCTTGTAAGCATAAATGTGTTTTTAGAGTGATGAGGAGGTGGTGACGAACTTTTCGGACAAAAGGAAATTTCTTAAAATGCCTTATGCAAAAGGGGTTCTATATTTAGGTACTTTTCAACGTTGGGATTTTTCAACTTTCAGTTCTGTTCATGTAAAATTCATGAAAATTTCAGCACGCGAAATCACCGATATCTTCATTTTTGCGAAAATAAGTGCTTTTACAGTATTTAACTTGTGCAACACCATGAAGCATGAACTTTATTGAATAAGTTATTATAGAAAAAAGTCCTCTGTTTAGGGATGAACGCATTCTTATATCAGGGAAACTGAAAAGCGATTATGGGATTTCTCTCCTATGTGATGATATGTCATGTGATAAATAAGGCATAGCAATGTAATTTTTATTTATATAATTGGTCTTTCATTTTGAGACAGGGTTGGCCTTTTGTGTATCGGGATTATTTCTGTCTGGAGGGAAAAGAAGCAATTTGAAAGAAATACGTTAAAACTATAATTAAAAAAAATGATTAATTTTGCTAACGATTTAGTTTTTAAGAAAGCAGAACAAATCGGAATTATTATTAAAGAATATATTAATTAAATTGTAACTTACCATAAAAAGAACTAATTGTTTTTGTTTTTTTTATATTACATATATATATGTATACTGTATGTAAAAATATTAAAAATGTGTTGTAAACTCCAGAAAATGAAAAAGTAATAAAATTAAACAAAATTCTCTAATAGATACAACAGCAAGCTCACATAAATATATGCTTATAAGTGTAATATGTATTTGAAAAGTTAAAAATAATTTATAAACATTAATATAATTCCTTTTTCTTCTTTAACAAAAAAAAAAAAAACTTTTAAGAAAACAAGTTCTGTTTGGGATACTTTTTTTGAAACTGTCTAATGATGAAATAAAGGCCAAATCAAATACATTTGTTCTAATTTCAAGACAC
This sequence comes from Salticus scenicus, assembly GCA_963930645.1. Taxonomy (NCBI): domain Eukaryota; kingdom Metazoa; phylum Arthropoda; class Arachnida; order Araneae; family Salticidae; genus Salticus; species Salticus scenicus. The sequence goes on along the minus strand of OZ005660.1, from coordinate 69,929,459 downwards.
AGAGATAATATTAAAAATATAACTTCATAAATTGTTCCTTTAATATAATTTTACTAATTTAAATAGATTACTTATAAAATTATTGATGAATTTATTAAATAAATAAAAAAAAAGTGATGCAAATAGAATGTTGAGGCTCTTGATCTACAAATCCTCTAGTTGAACTTCCATTATCTTAAACGAGGAGTTGCTAACTTTTATAAATTCAATGTAAGTATACTATTGCAAGTTATTGTACATAGAAATATGATTAATGACTTTTCAGCCTCAGCCGGTAAACGTAATCTAAAAGTAATTGTAAGATGCTGTCAAAAATTATAAATGTTTTTAGAAATTTATGCAGTTCTTAAAACATTTCCACTTATTTAATCCATTCTAGAAACTAATATCAAGCACGAAAAGATCCTTAATCATATTACGATCAAACATATATTACCTTCTAAGAACTTGAGTGCAGCGATTTAAAATCATTTTACAAAATTATAAACTAGCTTTAATAGAATCCGTAAATAGATCTCAAGTCCTTACTTCTTAAAGTACTTAAAAGTCTTAAAAATAAAACTTCGGCGATGAAGATAACAATGATTTGATTCGTTGGTTGGTTGGTTGACTTAACTTACAAGACCTAAAAAACAATTACTATCGATAGCACTGAGCTAAACTAACAAGAGGAGGGATAGATTTTTGCACTGCTCGATCCAAACTCCTACAAACTGAGATATCTACCATAATTACACCAAACTCCTTGTTCTGCTTTCGGTTATAGTAATTTCAGTTAACTGTTGTGTTAAATGTTTATGTATTTTGTTTTGAATTCGTCGAGCTAATGTTATGGTATTATATTATATCTTTACATTAGAAATTTTTGTCTATGTTAATGTTTAATTACTATGGATAGTGCAAGCTCTGCTTCATATGTTTGCACTGCAGATGTTGCTGCATTCGTCGATGCACTAGAAACAATTAATTGCAGTGAAACTGAAGTGTAAGTGTAGTTTTCAGTGTATCAAATAATTTGTTTAATAAATTTTGAATAAGCTTGTAATTAATTATCAAGAACACAGTGGCGGATCCAGAACTTCACTTTTTTTTTTTTTTGGAAGGGGGGGGGGGGGGGCTAAAAATTTTCTAGATGTTATTCTAAATCAAGGAAAAATTTGCTATCGTAATAGTAGTGTGCATTCCGTAGGTACATTAGACTGCATTAAGAAATTGTTGCAATAATTTATTTATAATTATTACAAGGCGAAATTTTGAAAGATTTTTCAAAAAAAAAAATTTAATAATACATGACCGCATGCATGTATGTTACTACATTAATAGGAACTGCAACTCAAACATAAAATGTAATTAAGGTGTCTATGGGGATGGGGGGGAGAATGATCATTTTTTTTTTTTTTTTTCCCCCAATAGTTTGTTTTTATCTTTATAAATAAAAAATAGTTATTTTCTTAAAAATTTCCTTAGTTCACATTTTTAACTGAATAGTTCCTAAGATATTGAAACTTTGTCAGTCCCTGAACATAACCATAAAAATAAAACTACGAAATTATATTTTTATTTTATTGAAGTAAAAAATCTTAAGTAAGACATATTCAGAGAGAGAGAGAGAGTTTACTTGAAATTCACATTTCAATTCCAAAAAATGGCAAATTTTAGAACAGCTGAGTCAATAATTGACTCAATATTTGACTTTTCCTCACTGTAAACAAAAATTTGTAATACATTGAAAAACACAAATATTCTAGTAATTAACTACTGAAGAATATTTTTTAGATGGGTAATTTAAATATTTTTAAAAATTAAAAAAAATTATGTTAATTGTTGATGTTAAAACTTTCATTTTAAAGAAATTTTAGAATGCATTATTTTAATGATTTACATAAGAATCAGCTGATCAAGAGTGTAATTAAATCTCTGGTTTTAATTTGTTAAAATTATGATTTAAAAATAAAAATCGTGCAATTAAAATCCTTAAAACCCTGTTTGAAATACTGGTAATTTTTGCCACTGGCAAAAATTGTGGCAAAAACTATTTTTGCCGGGGCGGTTTTTTCCGCGGTTTTTACAATGGTTTTTTCCACTTCGGCGAAAATTGGCCAACCCTGAGACTAGCCTTTGAGATAAAAGCTTGTATAAGAATTTAAGACCTCTTAATCTAAAGTGTTTTGAATTTAAATGAGGGGGGAAAAAATAAAAATAAAAAGAGATTTTTTTTTCCCTTCAGAATAGTGTATTAAAACTTTTGTGTAAATAAATTGTAAAATTTTTAGATAAATAATTAATGGATTTGCATGGATAAATGGATTAAATAGCTGCATAAAATTGTGATTTATTATTATTATTAAAGGATTTTTCTTTTAAATGTGATTTAATAGAAACATCCGCAATGTTTCTTTTTTCTTTATTTTATTTTATTTTTATTTTCTTTCTTTTTTTATTTTTAAGATGGTAGCCCGTTTTATTTCTTTATTTATTGAAAGTTAATTTAAATTATTTAAAATTAAGTGAGAAACATGGTGCTTTATTTTTTAAAATATGTATCCACATTATATTAATCATGACTTTCTAAATTCCAATAGATAAGAAACATGAATATAACACTTGAAATTCTATAATTAAAGGATTTATAGGGATATAATTAGCGTAAGCAAAATAATATTACACTGAGGCATTTGAATTTAAATTTTAATGGTGTGCAGTGTTATGGTTAAAGCCAGTTGACTAAAAGAGGGCCCTAGACCTGAGTGGTGTACTCTCTGTAGAAAGTCTTTCTAAGTGTTGCATAGCCCTTTTTATTTGAATTTTGGAGAAAACCATTGTAAACTCCAAATGTATATGTTCACGAAAGCGATCTGGTATCGAACTTGGCAATTTCCGTCTACTAGCTTCCAGATATTTAAATTTTGATATTTCATTGATCAGAACATTACAGAATTTTTCAATTGTATTTATAAAACTTTAATTTTTATGATAATTTTATGCAATGTTTTCCATAATGTTGAATTTAAGATTCTCCATCATAATTTAAAAAAAAAAAAAAAAAAAAAAAAAAACGAAATTTTGCTTTACATTCCATTTTATTAATGTTTGTTTTCATGTTTGAATAATGAATAGCATTAAAGTTAAATTACGCATCATACGATGGATCGGGCCCCACCTGTGAAAATTTGCACGAGCCGCCACTGCTTAAAAATATTAATTAATTAAAATAAATAAATAATTAAATCAGAGTGTTGAATTTCATTATTTTATCTATGTTTATTTTTAAGTTATTTTATCTTTTGCTTTTCACTATTCAAAATACATTTTAAAAATCGTGTACATCACTGTTGGCATTAAAGCTGAACACTGTTCACAAACTTGAATTACAAATTTTAAAACTGAATTCATCATGACTAATCTTGACAAAAGTTAATAAATATAGTCTTTAAACTATTTTAAGTAAAATTTATAAAATGTTTTGTTGTAGGTTTGTCAGAATGTCAGTGCTCTGACTAAGGTATGTGTGTATGGGAAGTGAAAAAAAATAATAATAAATAAAAATAAATAATATATATATAATAAAGATTAAAGGTAGAAATTAAGAAATTTGGTTGGTGGCCACTGGCCACTAGCCTTCATTTTTTTAGTGGCCACTTTTAAAAAGTTAGTGGCCACTGGCCACTCGCTGACAGGGTTGGGTTTCTTCCAGGACAGTGGAAGAAACTGGAAAAAACCGGAAGAAACTGGAAAAATGGAAGAAACCGGAAGAAATGGAAGAAACCAACCAAAAGACAAAACAGATGTTCAAAATTAAAATTTATGAACTATATAAACTGAAAGTATAAATATAATGTCAAATCTAAACTATATTTCAATTAACATTAAAAATATCTTTAGAAAAATAAGTTATTTGATAACAAACACTAAATATATACAGGTGATGGCTTTTTACTTTTCAGTGCTAATATTTTTAGAACTTTTTGCATAGATACAATCTCATAATATTATTATACGTTCAAACAGTACAAGTGATAATAATTATGATATTTTTCGCCATAATATTTGCACTTTTTTTTGTTTTAAGGATACAATTTTTTGTATAAACTCAAAGCTGGTACCCAATGAACTGTATCAATAAGTAAGATACCTACTTTTAAACTGTCCTGCACGTTCTGTAAGATTAAAAAAAAAAAAAAAAAATCCATGGTTTGTTGTTATCTATTTTAAGTTGAAAAATAAAGTGCAGTATTGAACTACGAAAAAACTTTTCATTTGTTTTACAGTCAACACTTTCTAACTCTCAAAAGTTTTGTCCAGAGGTTGTGCAGATAATAGGAATTTGCAAATTAGAGATCATTGCCTTTGTTTACAGTTTTCTTTTGCAGATACAAAGTCAGTTATTAATTAAATAGACATCAAAACGGAAAGAGGATTTTTAATAAATTTTAGAATAAATATTTCTTCAATAGTAATAAAACTAATCTATCACATTTATATATGATGGTAAATCATTTAAGCATATTCAAATAATAGGTACCTATAGAATGTAAACAAACATATTTAAAAAGTATGAAACAAAATATTTTTTGAAAGTCTGGAAATAATATTCATTGCTGATTAATTTTGTTAAACATTCATGTGATAGTGGTTTATTTTCAGTGCTAGTCTGTATGAATCGCAGGATAATAAATATAAGAATGTTACCCCCCCCCCCCTACTTCCCCATTTGTGTTTCAAAGTAAGGATTATGCTAAAAGTTTGATAAAAAATAATTATAAGATTTAAAAAAAACTTTTTATTTACCATGTTTTTAAATTTTCTGATGATTCATTAATAAAATACGTGAGGCTAAAAAATAATATTTAAACAAGCGGAATCTGCTCAGTGAAATAATAATAGTGAAAAAAAAAAAAATGGTTTTAAAAATAAAATATTACTCCTTTTCGAACAACGTATATTAGCATCGTACATTAACACTTATCAATGTGTATAAAATTTTAAAATTGATAATGACGTCAATTTTTGTGAAATGCATAATTTCATTTTTTATAACTTTTTACATTCACGTTGAATTAAATGTATTTATTTTTATGTCAAAAGAAAATAAACTCGCAATTTTTTTTTTTTTTTTTTTTTTTTGCAACAATTAAATTATAGCTAATTTTTTAATGGCTATTTTATTGCTATTAAGAGCTTATTATTTTCATATTTTAATTAATTAAAAGAAAGCTATTTGAAAATCTGACTTCGAAGTATTGTGTTGTCACCGGGTTCTGAGTTACTGTGAAAGTTTCAAATGTCTAGCTAGTAGGGAAATTAGTTAAAAATAGATTGCAAGATTTGTACCGAACAAACAAACATACAAACAAACAAGAATCGAAGTTAATATAAGCATGGTAATAAAAAGTAAAAATGTGAATTTTTTTTAAATATGAGACGTAAATTTCTTTTAGATAAAAAAATCAATTACGGATTAGAAGGATTTGCAGATTATAAATCTGCAGATTAGAGGGAGTTGACTGTACTGTATGTGACTACAAGGAAAATAAAGTTTTTGATGACATTTTGTAATACAGTACTTTTAATTGACTGGATTACGTTAAGAGCTGTTTTATCAGAAAGTATAAGCAAGTGATCCAAATTATTATTTATTACCAGTTAAAGAAATAAAATTGTCTAAATTATAAAACTTTATACTGTTTAAATTGAAATTGATTTTTTTACTGGATTTTTAGTATTTTGGAACATGATCATCAGATACAGAGGTTCATTAGCTCATTTTGATAAAAAAAAACTCATAATTATTAACTAAATATGTTATTAAATTTGTATAGGTATATTTAAAGTTACTTAAAGTTGTTTATAAGATCAATGCATCCATTGTATCTTACAAATCTGCAATTTATAGGATAATTTTTTAAGAAAAACAGTTTCTTCCATTTCTTCCACTTGGAAGAAACCTATTTCTTCCGGTCGGTTTTTTCCATGGTTTTTTCCACCTTGGAAGAAACTTGCCAACCCTGCTCGCTGATAAAAGTAAAAGTAAAATAAAATTTTCTTTTCTTTAATTTTTTCAATGTTCAGTCTCGACAAATCATTAAGAAAATAATTAAGGTAGTCAACTTTTTGAAACTCATCCACAATAATACTTTTCTGATAAATTTTAATAAATGAAACAGGAATAGATTTACATAATTTATACTATGAATGTAAGAAAATACTATTCAATACAAAATTCATATGTTTAAATTGCTCTTTTGGTTATATTATTTTATAACAGAAAAATTCTGATTATATTGCCCCTTCACTATCCTGAATGGTGTCGATTTTCTACTTTTTCAAAAAAAAAAAATTTTAATAATACTTTTTTATTTTGCAAGTTTCTTTTTCCTTTTTTTTTTTTCTTTTTTTCTTGTTACAAATGAATTATAAATTAATTTTTCTTTAATAATAATGAATTTTTAATAATTTGCAATTAAAATCCCCCTCTCTAACTGAATTTAGAGAGTGTGGCTGTAGTCGAGATTTCATAATGTAATTGTAGCTGTCACTTTTTAAAAAGTTAATTTGACATATTTTAAAATTAGCAGCACTAATTCATCTTAAGGATAAACAAGATCTTAAGCTCAATCATTAAATGATAATTCAATAGAAAAAAAAAAAAAAAAAAAGAAATCAATTTTAAGATATTATCAAATTTGTAATTTAATGGTCTGTAGTATGTAGTGCATCAGTGTAACTCAGATTAGGCATAACAAATTACATATAATTGAAAAATAAAATAGTAAAAGAACAGAAAATATTTTACAATGCATAAAATTGTATAATCAAAGTGCACAAAAAATTAAAAACATTTATAACCTGTAAAACTAATAAAATATGAAATTAATTAATAATTAATGCAAAAAGTAGGACTCGTGCATGAAAAAGAAAATTGCATAAGTTATTCTTTCTTAATATTAATTATATCTATTTTATTCTATTTCTTTATATTATTAAGATTCAATTATTAAAATTTGGGCGTCTGGATCTAATGCCATCAGACCACCACAAATCAATTGCTGAAGATGGATCAAAATTTTCCAAATTTATATTAGCTTGCTTAATTTGCAGTCTATGCTGCAGTGTTTCACTATCCATAGACAATGCTCTGTCATCCAGCATTTGATTCATCTTACTCCAGACCCTTTCCACTTCAGCATTACTTGGTGGAATAGTTAGAATAATTTCAAGAATGTTTGACAATAATTCCATGTTTTTAAATACAGTTGTTTTTAACTTGTCATACAAGTCCCTTAAACAAGTCCCCTTTTTACTTTTTTTGGACGAATGTGAATTAATTTTGGACATTTGGAAATGGGGCTATTGAAGTGAAAATGCGTCGAATGACGGTTTTAATTTTTCTGTGAACGTAATACAATCGGAGTTTCAGCCAATTGATTATCTCACGAGCTTCCTTTTCGTCTCTTTCTCCCGAAAGTCGGCCGAAACTCTCATTTTGACATTTTTTTAAAATAAACATTTTTTTTAAAATCTAATACTTTTATAGAAAAATGGAAAAAAGCCATACGTGTTTTTAGTATATGAATAAGACTACCTGCCAATTTCCAGTGTTTACTGTTAAAATTGACTTCCGAAAATGTCTGTAAGTGGCGATGTTAGATTTGAGAAAGCCTGAATTCGAGGCGCACGGCGCGTTTACTGCGAAAACGCCGCCGCGCGATCCAAGTTTCCATGGGAATGGGGTATTCTATAAAGAATGGATAGAAGAATTTTAAGTGTTTACTATTAAAATTGACTTCCGAAATATGTTTGCAAGTGGCGAGGTTAGATTTTAGAACAGCCTGAATTCTTTGCGCGGCGCGTTTACCGCGAAAAAGCCGCCGCGCGATCCAAGTTTGCCTTGGAATGGGGTATATTTTATAAAGAATGGGTAGAAGAGAAGTGGCCACTGCAGTGGCGACCAAAGGCAATTTCTTTAGTCGCCACTTTTAAAAATCTAGTCACCATGTGGCGAGTGGCGACCGCTAATTTCTAGCTTTAATAAAGATGATCTATTAAGCAAAGTAGAAGCCAAGCAACAGATACAAGATCACTGAAAAACCAATGACATCAAAATTTATGAAAAAACAATTTAAGAAACACAAGATAGGAAGGAAGGAGGCATGCGGCATAAGTTTTTATGGATTTCACAAAATATTTTAAGATAGAATAAAAAAATAAATGGTAAAATTGGATATTGGCAAGCATTTTTGAAGTGGAATAGCATAAATTGGTAACGACACAAATTGGCAGATTGAAAGAAATAATCCTATCATACTTTTAAAAAAAAAAATTTCAAGGACTAAACAAAACTTTTTTTTTTTTGATTTTCAAGAATTTGTTTTATTTATTTTTAAACATGAAATATAGTAACACATTCGTGACTACCAACATGAATCCACGTCACTTTAACTTCTACCTGTAAAAAATATATCAAAAACAATAAGAATTGTTGTCTGAATATATATTTTACTGAACAAACTTAAAATATCAATTAAAAAGCTATTCTGGTACTTACGTATTAACGCTACCGCAGCAGAAGTTGCGCTAATGCGCCAATAAAGAGCAACCTTGTTGTTTGCACATAAGAGACATAGGGGGACAGTGAGACATCTTACTTATCAGAGTTCATATAGTGACAGCATCAGGTGAAAGAAAATAGAGACTGTTTTGAATCTGTGTTAAACTCTATATTGGCCCATTTTCTCCCGAAATCCGATTGACTACTTTGCTTTATTTTATGATTTGTCGAAAAAAATTTAGGTGTAGATTGGCGGCACTTAATCTATAGCTGCGGTGGCGTTAATACGTAAGAACCGTGATTCTTTATCTAAAAATTACGTTAAAATTATTAAAAAACATACTAAAATCACCGTGTACAAGCACTTTCAGCTGCTTCCCGCAGCCTTCATCAGTGTTCTTACAGCATACCTGATGAAGGCTGTGGGAAGCAGCTGAAAACGCTTGTACAAACTGATTTTTAATAAGGTTTTTAATAATTTTAACATAATTTTTAAACTTAAAATAGTTCAATTTATAAATATTAAATGGAAATTAAGCTTTTACATGGAACCTTCAGTAGTACCAGGGTATCAAATCAAGTTCCCTTCACCCTTTCTGGCACACTACTTCTTAAAGTTGGAATTTCAGGAAAAAAGTTTGTAGGCAGTCTAATCAGATCTAGGTTGCATGTATCATTTTGTAAAGATTTAAGCAGCCATTTCAATTTTTTAGGTGTAACAAAAAGGGCCCACTGTTCAGATGAGCTTCGAAAACCAGACCCTTAAATTTGGAATTTTAGCAAATGCAATTGTAAGCAGTCTAATAAGGTCTTGAACAGTTCATACGTACTATTTACAGATGATGTTTATATTTTTCTGGTGCACTCACTGCGTCAGATGAATTTTGGAAAAATTAGGATTAGAGTACTGTAGTGAAGCTCATAATAAAGGTTTTTAAAGAATTACTGAAGACAAATGTATGCATTGAATTTTGTAGTACTCATGCACATTATTGACAAAGAAAGTTAAAAATAAATTCTAAATTAATTTTCATTTGGTTTGTTGCATATTTTCAGCATTTAAAATGGGAATGTTTTGGTGATCTCAGACTGGGCTCATTGCGTCAGAAAGGGTTAAGGCATACAATAATCATTCTGCAGTAAAATCAAAATTTAAAAATTATTCAAATAAGAATTTTTTTTTTTTTTTTAAACAATTTAGATACATATTTATTTACTTCAGATTTAGATGGATATTCTTTTTTTTTTTTTTAAATAAAATAAAATGATTGAAAAACCTGAAAAATCATGATCATGGCAATAAGCAGAAGAAAACATAAAACCATTAAAGTATTTTAGGTGAATCAAAGAGGTTTATCCAGTGTCAAATTACATCTTATGCAATTTAATTTTATTATTATTATTTTTGTAATTCACAGAAAATAAAATAAAAATAATATTTTCCCAATTATTTGTTTAGTATTACATTATCAATAAGATTCTATTCTAGTTGATTATGTTATAGCAAGGGATTATTTAACCCTTTGCGGGGCAAGACAATTCAGATCATTTAAATTATACTGCCACCAGAATTCATGAACGAAATTAACTAAAAGAAATTTTAAATTTTAAGATTAAAAAAAAGAGTCTTTTCTGCTATGTTATAAACGTAAATTTTTGCTAAAAAATTTCTGGGATGAATTTTTGCAGCTGGATCTTAAAATTTTGCATCCTCGCAGCAAGGACAGCATGCGTTAAGGGGTTAATGTAAAAAAAATTTTTTTGACAAATATCAATTAGTACAAAACAAATTCATACAAAAGAAACATTCAAAATCAATTATTATGTCTAATTTTTACAATAAACACTGAATAATTTGAGAAATGTATTTATTTTGGCCTTTTATAAAATATTTCCATTTTTTGTAAACCCTTGTGATCAAATAAGTATCCTAAGAATTATGAAATGCAGTAGTGAAACTACCTAACACACAAAAGCCTAGAAAACTGCTACTTGTACGCAGATAGGGGAGACTTATTAATGATAAATCATACGGTTACCTATAATAAATTATATTTGGGGAGTTTAACTTATTTAATACATTATACAGCAAATTAACCTGTTAATGCCTGATTTAATTTTGCAAAATATATTTTCACAAATATTTCACTTCTAAATTAATATAGACAACTGACAGTAAAATATATTAAATTAAACAATTCTTCTGATAGTTTTAAATTTAAAGCCTATCCTCTTTTGAGGCCGTTTAGTGTTCTAACAAAAAAACTTCAAGATAACAGATTAATTCCCTATTATACGCTAACAAAAACCTCAAAAGTAAAGTATTATAATATATTTTAGATAATTTGGAGTGGAAGGCTGATTTTTATACCAACTATGTGAAAAATATCAGAGCCGGGAATCAAAGCCAGGCATTCCACTGAACGCACAGATGCTCTACCACTGAGCTACCCTGGGTGATAGCCAGCTAGGCATTTCTCACATAATATTCATTGGCAAGGTCACCGAGTCTGCAAACGCAGCTGTATCAAGTGACAATATTAATCGTGGCACAACTCCAATAGACCACAAAATTCTAATTTAGAAATTCCTTTAATCATCAACCTTAATTCATGAATTAAGGTTAATGAATAATGATTAAAAGAATTTCTAAATTAGAATTTTGTGGTCTATTGGTTGTGCCACGATTAATATTGTCACTTGATACAGCTGCGTTTGCAGACTCGGTGGCACAACTCCAATAGACCACAAAATTCTAATTTAGAAATTCCTTTAATCATCAACCTTAATTCATGAATTAAGGTTAATGAATAATGATTAAAAGAATTTCTAAATTAGAATTTTGTGGTCTATTGGTTGTGCCACGATTAATATTGTCACTTGATACAGCTGCGTTTGCAGACTCGGTGGCACAACTCCAATAGACCACAAAATTCTAATTTAGAAATTCCTTTAATCATCAACCTTAATTCATGAATTAAGGTTAATGAATAATGATTAAAAGAATTTCTAAATTAGAATTTTGTGGTCTATTGGTTGTGCCACGATTAATATTGTCACTTGATACAGCTGCGTTTGCAGACTCTGTGACCTTGCCAATGAATATTATGTGAGAAATGCCTAGCTGTTTATCACCCAGGGTATCTATTCTCCGATCCGACTGCCATAGTGACCGTCCTTAAACGACGACAGTCATCAAATCAAAAGTCTGAATGTGACGTCACATGATCAAAATAACAACTGCCAGTCGGAATTGAGGTATAGTCTGGTCAGAGAATAGATGCCCTGGGTAGCTCAGTGGTAGAGCATCCACGCGTTAAGCGGAAGGCCCGGGTTCGATTCTCGGCTCTGGTATTTTTCACATAGTTGGTATAAAAACCAGCCTTCCACTCCAAATTATCTAAAATGAATTAAGGTTGATGATTAAAAGAATTTCTATATTATAATATATATTATTATTCATCTTGACTTAAGTTGGTACATTTGCACAAAAAAACAAATTTATATGCGACGAATGCAAAATCGTAAAATAACTATTCAAGTTATGTAATTATAATAATTAAAACTTTGATCATTTAGGATGATACTATAAAGTGTCATTAAAAAGCAGAAATCATTCCAAAAAATCACAAAAATTATACATGTTATTTTATTAGATGTCCCCAAATGAAGACGCTGGGTGTTAATGGGTTAAACATTTAAAAAGTGAAATTTCTATAAAAACAAAATAATTTAATATGGAATTCGGACACAGCAAAATTTTCAAAAACCCTGAATTCAGGGGTAGCCCCTGAAAAGTTTCACCCCTGATAATGTCTGTACCAAAGCATTTTTAAATCACACTGATCGTAATAAATATGGAAAATTAACTTTTCAATAATAACTAAAATAATTTATTTACAAAAATTAAATATTCGTAAAACAAGAAGCAAAATTATAACTCAATTAAGTAAAGAAACCTTACATACTTCTTGAGGTAAGCCTTAGTACTTGCGGGAAGGGGCCCCTCCCATCGTCAGAGGCAGCACGGTGGCGGCTTGCTTAGTTGTGTTGACTTGATCTTTTGCAGTCTTCATTATTCTACACCAGTTACGGTTGATTTCCTGCGCTGGGTTGTTGCTATTACAGGTAAGAGGATTAAATAAAATTTACACCTCCGCACTCACCAAAGTAAACGCTACCGAACCCATCGAAACTTGCAAACTAGCTGAATACAACAATGCAATATAAGCCGCAATTCGAGAAACGGTCGAAATTTTATTTAATCCTCTTACCTGTAATGGCAACGACCCAGCGCAGGAAATCAACCGTACCGTAACTGGTGTAGAATAATGAAGACTGCAAAAGATCAAGTCAACGCAACTAAGCATGCCGCCACCGTGCTGCCTCTGACGATGGGAGAGGCCCCTTCCCACAAGTACTAAGGCTTACCTCAAGAAGTATGTAAGGTTTCTTCACTTAATTGAGTTATAATTTATTTACATTGTAGATTAATTTTTAAGCTCAAAATGATATAAAAGAATACAGTTCTAAAGGTATAAAAAAAAAACATTTACTTGAAAGGATGCCCCTCATTGGACTTCTGGACAGCTTGAAGGACATTTTTATAAATGCGGAAGGAAACTGTGACACTTAGGAGAGCCAATGTAATGTATGCAACAACACTTATAAATGAGAAATATTTGAGAGACAACAGTAGAACAAGGGATGCACCAAACACTATTCCACTTTTCTTGGGATCACGCCAGTATACAAATTCAGCAACTGCAGAATAAAATAAAGCTATGATAAGTAACTTATTGAAACCCATCCTTTGCTTAAGAAAATTAAAACTATTACATAATTATATTGATTGCAAACAAATTCTGTTTGATAACATTATTTTTAGCTTTGTAAAAACTTATTTTAATTCTTCTCAGAGACATTTTAACTTAAGGGCCCGCTTTACTCACCGCCGCCGGAAGCCGAAGCTATGGCAAATTTTTCTTTACAAATAACTTATCAACTAATACATATTTTTAAATTCTGTTTTCGCATTCTGAAAATTCCCAGCTGTAAAATTGACGGATTTTTTATAAAAAAGTATTTTTTTAATTTTTCATAGTTTATTTTGAAGTTGCAAAATACGAATTTTCAATATGTGAAATTTTTTCATTTTGCAATTTTAAAATAAAATATAAAAAAAAAAATACATTTTTAAAAAAGGTGCGTCAATTTAACAGTTGGGAATTTTCTGAATGTGAAAACAGAATTTAAAAATATGTATTAGTTAATAAGTTGTTTGTAAAGAAAATTTCCCCATAGAATAACATTGGCTCGGACTTCCGGCGACGGTAAATGAAGAGGGCCGTTAACTACTTAAGACACATAGAAGTTTTTTTTTTTATTTTTAAATTAGTTTTTACATACTATACAATTAAAAAGCAGAATTTTAAATTAGTAGTTGTTAGGCTTATTTTGCATTTAGAAATTTATGTTTGCCAACCATAAAATCACACTCAATCATTTTTGATACCTAACTTTTGACCAGATTATTATTATTTTTTTTTTAAATGTCCATAATTTTTTTCCTTATAATTAACAAAATGCTTGTTTTATTATTATTATTATTATTATTATTATCTTTATAAGATTTTTTAATTGTGAGTTTTAAACACATATACATAAACTCTATAAACAAGCAAATATACATAAATGTTTGCAGAAAAATACTTCAAATTCACAAAAAATTAATTTTTACTTTTATATCTATTACAATCACTTAGTTTTTATATATATAATCAAAAAATTTGTCATTAAGGTAATTTTTGAAACACTGAATTAATTTAAACCACATTTGGGCTTATAAAAGCTGAAAGTATAAATTAATATAATTAATATATATATATTCTGGTAGTTCTCATTAGTTTGAACATGTAATACATGGTTGACTGAATTTCAAAATTTCGAACCCTGATTGTCAAGTATTATAGCAGCATGTTTCTAACCAAAAAGTCTCAAAAATAAAAAATATTTTTTTCTTTATATATATTTGAGGAGCAAACATTCAAACCGTGTTTTCTCAAAAAAAAAAAAAAAAAAAAGAGTTAGTGATTTTTCATTGAACATAAAATAACATGAAACCAATAACATGTATACATATCTTCCTAGTAACTAGAAATGCATCTAAACAAAAGATAATGAAGGTTTAATTATTTTTTAATTTATTAGTTTTTTGTGCTCTCTATAAACTGCATTCAAAGGAGAAAACATGGTTTGAACATCTGCTCCTCATTTATGATCAGCTATGGTTGGTATGCATCAAATAATAGGTTATTAATATTATTATTATTTTAGTAATTTTCAAAAGAAAATATGTTGTGAACATTAAAGGGTTAAAAGAGAAACAGCATTTTAGATTATTAAAATGAAATCATACCAACAGGATGTAGTTTCTCAGGGTTAAACCAAGCCCCTACAGCAAAAGAAAAGAAGTTGTTATAGCAAAATCTGTGCTGCACTTATATTACAGTTTATTTGTAAACAAATATAATAGAAGGATTAGATGAAAAATTCAATAAACTACTGACATTTATATAGAACTAGGGTTTACATAAATAGAACATATGCACAACTAATTCTATTAATATGTAATTAAAAGGCAGGGGCGTAGGAATAATCTAGGTTTGAAATTTTGAATCTGTTTTTGGAAAAATTCTATTATTAGGAAATATATGTAATAAAAACTTCAAATACAATGATTACAGATGCATGTTTAATAATATCAAACTGATAATATTTTATTAAAACACAGTTTAAAATAATATTTTATATAATATTGTCAACATATATAATATATTAATCTAATTTGATATAATACAGAAAACAGGGGCCAGACAATATATATATATATATATATATATTATACATATATTTGTATGTATGTACATATATATAATATATATATACACACACACACACACATATACATATAAAGGGATCACTTTTATAAAAGAAAATTCAGTACTTCCTTGTTATAGAAGTCCCCATTAATAATAATTACTCAATGTAAAAAATATATTTAAAATACTGTGTTTTGGATAAGCATGTAATTTTGAGTTTTTATATTTAATCAATTTAAATATGTACAATTAATATTAATAGATCATAAACCTTATTAAATTAAAAAATTCGCACTTACAGAACAATAAAAAAAAGTTTACAACCTTAAAAAACTTTCTTTTTTAAATAAACATGGATTAAATATATATATATATATACTTTAAAATTTCAGGGGGGGGGGGGGGAAACGGTATTCTTGAGCACAGATATTAGTTTAAACGACTTAAAAACAATTAATACACAAAAGCATGACAACAGTAAATAAAACAATTGTCTTAATATACAACTTAACGAATTAAATTTTTCGTATCAACACTTAAGATGTAAAATCGATTATTTAAAATCATTAAAATTCATGTACCTACTCAAGCAGAAAAAAATTGCTGAATAAGCTGATTTACATAGCATTAACAAAGAAAGAAGAAATACAACAAAACAATCAATGGGAAGAAGATTGGCTTTACGGAGGGAAACGGACGAAAGAAGCGGAATATCAACTAAAAATAACAATTTTAATAAACAATTGTGAAACTACTGAAATCGCAAATTTTGATTTCACAACAGCCAAGGTTTTAAAAATTAGCAAAGAAATTATTTTATAAAAATAAAATAACTTATTTACCGATTGCACTTGCTTATTTGAACGGGTATTTTTAAAACCGTTGAAAAGAAAATCTTATGGTATTAGGCGTCATTATACATGAAATTAGTTCACACATTTATTTAAATGGTAGTATTTCATAAAAATTATTCGATGTACGTGGCAAAACCATAAAAGGTATATAATCACACAGGTAAGCTCATCCACTCGGGAGTATTACTATCATTGAATGTATATTTTCATAAATACAATAATATATGCATTTTAAATATATGTATATATAAAATAGTTTCATTTTATCAATATTTAATTAAAAAATAGTACAATATACCTGCAGTAAATGGGCATTCAGCTTCAGAACTCTTGGCGTTTCCAACAGTTTCGGCCTCCATGGCGACCTCGCGTTTTACAGCAGGTTGCGCAGCTGTCTCATACGCACAAAACTCAAATTCGTAATTATCCTTTTCTTCTTTAAGTTGAGATCCTATTTTCGGATCTTTAACTTTTGGCAAGTGTTCCTCTGTCTCTGTTTCAAGCACTTTGTTAAAAGAAATAGGGGAATTGCCTCCAGTTCGGTTAGAGCTAGAGATCAGCTCTATATCGTCGGCGTGGTGACTCTCTTGTTGGTCGATCAATAACCGGTCGTCGTTGCTGCGTTGCATGAGCTCCGGAGTCGGATCGCGGAAAGAATCTTCCACGCGAGTATCGGCCATCGTATCAATCAGCGAGGAATTCTTATCAAATCCAAATTCAGATAAATTCGAGGTAGGTACAGCGGGTGAAACACTTCTGTCATCAACTTTAATATCTTCTTTGCTAGTACTAAGAGGGCGTGTCGTAGACATTAAGCCAGACAAATTACCGGTAAAATCATCTAATAAATCATGTCCACTATTGGTACCAATATTCATATCACTAGCTATTTTAGAACTTGGTTCTAACGTTTCAAAGCCTTCCATATCCATAAGAGAATTATCATTTCCTAATAAATCTCCAGTTATATTCGAATCACCTTTGTTACTGAATAATGATGCGTTTTCTTCCATTTCTTTGAACTATTGTTAAGTGGACAAATCAGACAAATTGGGGATATTTCGAATGAGTCAGAGGCAAAGAGTTCTAAATCAACACTGGATTAGTCATCCAGTTTGCTGCAAAACACGTTTCTGTCACGGATTGACGAACATTCACAAAATGACGTCAGAAATTTTCGCTTGATCAATCGTTATGGAGCAGACGGTCAAGACGCTCCCCAACTCATGTGGGAAAATATGTCTGCTACTGGTCTTCTTCTACCCTTGTTGTGCCAGTGAAATTTGGCTATTCCTTAAAATGCGATAAAAAATGATCCTGAAATAAAAATTATAACTAGATATTTATGGACAGAAAGATATTTTTTATTAGCAGAATAATTAAATATATACTCATATGTATTTTTTAAAATTTATCCTTCTAATAATAATTTTTTATTAATTTTTCAATAATGAAACATCTTTAAATTTTGTATTCATGTTACTCAAACAATAAAACCAAAAAATATGTTCAACTTTATATATTAAAATTAATCTTTTTAAAGAAAATCTTGCATGGACTTTCTATCTATCTGTTTTTTTCTTTCCATCAAAGATAAATACTTTTGTTAGTCTTTTAATAATTATAATCATAGTCTTTTATAATTATTATCACTAATGACTTCCTAAAAATTAAATTATGATGATATGAATTGAGTGAACAGTAAACAAGTAAGTATTATAAATGACGATCAATAAATCAGATGAATAATTTATTCGTTTAGTAAACGCAGTTTTCGATTGCAATGTAAAAATTAAAATAAAATGAAACACGAATTCATATAACTATAAAGTAAGTTTAGTAATCATTCAAGAATTTCTGTCTCAAAACTTCAGTTTTCTTTTGGCATGTTACCGAAGAGTGAAAACGAAACAAAAACTATCTACTTAATTCAAAGTTGTCTCCTCTTTTTCTCAAAAAATAAAAAAAAATAAAATAAATTTTAACATTTTCCCTGGTTATTATTTATAGCAGTTTACATAATGATTACTATAATCTTATTTGAAATCACAGAGCGTTTAATTTTAGAATGTTTACATTTCTTACTTCTGGAAGATATCCAGATGCAAAAACGAAACTAACTCTATCCTACATCAACGTAGTTTGAAAGTAAAAGGCTTTGATAAATCGAAAGTATTCACGTACGAAATATTTGATTTTTTCCTCCCTTTAATACTGCTATTATTGTATGTATAAATTTAAATTTGATTTCAGGTATAGCATTTTTAATTTTTAAACGAATATATATATACATGTGTATATATATATTTTTTTTTTCAAGTGAATGTCAGAAGCACGATCTTTTCTTTACATTGAACTTACGATTTTTATTTTACTCACTGATTACCCAGTACTAGTGCGAAGTTAAACCCAACCAACCAACCTTTCACTCACTGACTTGAAAACTTTTTCTTATAGTAGACAGAAAAATTCCGAATAATAACATGAATAACTGCACGCAAAGCGATAAACCCAGAGACGAGGCAGAGGCTAAAATATGACTATTGGATGGGCACACGAGGCCCCTGTTTGAAATTTCTATGGGGCACAAATCTTACTTGATTAAAATTTTCTGGTTTAAATCTCCTAATTTTTTCTTCTAGCTCAGCATCCTTCCAATTACATGCAGAGCCCTATTAAAGTTTGTTAAGGCCCAAGGCCGAGCACGACTTTTGGTTCCTCTTCACAAAATTCCACATCCATTAACAAAATTCAAATTCATTAAAAGGACCCTTCACAACTCAAATTTGTAAAATGAGCCCCTTCACAAGACTTTGTTTAATAAAAATAATCCTTTTATTAAATGTTTTCATGCTTTCAGTATTATTTTTAATTTATGCCTTAATTTGGCTCAACAAAACTCTATTAACTTGGTATTAAACATTATATACAGTGATAGTAAAAAATGGAAGATTTTACACACAAAAATATTTCATTTTTCACACACACACACACACAAAAAAGACCCAAGAAATTTAAACCTCGGTTCTGGATCGACCCTTGATAAATAAATAAAATAAAAATCTAATTTGTGCCCTATTTTAGGTTTACATTGAAATTGAAATCTTCTACATAATAATTTGTTTTTCAAAACACTAATCTACCTCACTCCTACAGCACTAGACATGTGCCGGGCCGGAGCTCCGTATACGCATCAGCGGATATCCGCGAGAAAAAAAGATCCGTATTTGTATCCGGATCCGTATCAGCGAGAAAAAAAGATCCGGATCCGTTTTTTCCTTTCATCGGATCTAATACGGATCTTTTGTAGAATTTTCCAAAAAGTCGAAAGGCAACTATTATAACTAGGGATGTGCCGGATCGTCAAAAACTGTGATCCGCGGATACGGATATTAGTTTTTCTGTATCCACGTATACAGATCTTTGGCATCAAGATCCGCGGATACGGATACGGATCTTTGAAAAATATATAATAATTAAGAACAAAAGTAACATTTTCTACTTTTACCCGATTACCGTAAGTAATGGAAGTAATACATTCGGTGAAAATTTCGATATCGATTTTTCGCTTGATTTACAAGTTTTAAGGTCCAAAAAAGTTGTCTTTAGATGTTATTCATCATGTGTGTATGTACAGTCGGGAAAAAAAAAAAAGAAAAGAAAGAAAAACGCAATACTCGCTGTAATTTCGTTATTAATTAAAGCAGGAAAATCTAATAGACACCATTCAACAGGAAATTAAGTGTACTTTTTGAAAACGATCTAAAATTTTGAATTGGGGTAATTTAAATGAGCGCCAATGTAATTTCTATTAAAATATAGATTCTTAATTAACACTTTTTCGCGACCACTGACGTAAATTCACGTCATTTGAAAATCTGTTACTCTGCCAGTGGGTGTTTCTTTTGGTTACATTTATTTCTTAATAATATTCCCCTTTGTACAATCAGTGCACAATGGATAGAAATATTTTGATTAGGAAGAGTATAATTGTAATGTATATTCATTTATATTATAAGTATAGATACAGAAAATATTGATTTAAAATAATGTAATATACAATAATAACGCCCACAGGTGGAGCTTACTGTCAAAAAGAGAAAAACATGCGGTCGCGAAAGAGGTTAAAATATCTTTGTAAAAGTAATTTTAAAAAACTGAAGTATCATTAAAATAATAATCCCCCGCCCACCACCAAAAATAAATCAATATATGAACAAAATGATTAACCTTTTGACTACGACGATAGTTAAGAAGCGATTTAACAAGTCTACATTGCATTTCAATACGATTCACTTTTTTTTAATTCACAATTTTTACGTTCCACCTATCTCTCTATTTTAAACAGAAAGCTCCGCCTATTTAGTTTTTTTTTTTTTTTTTTTTTCCCTTCTAGTGATCGTTTAAAGGATTCAAAATTTATCACCAGTAATCGATGAGGCAAATGCTATTTGTATATAATTTTGCCAACATAAAATAAGGGGTTTAATCAGTGTTCCCAACTTTTGTAATTTATTCACGAGCATTTTTAGCCCCTCCTTCTTTTCCGCATCAGAAATTTTGTAGATTATTTCTCTTTAATATGTGACAACGATTAAATAAGAAGAAAATCATTCTTCAAAATTTCCGGTATGAAAAAGAGGTGGGGCTAAAAATGCTTGTGAATAAATATAAAAGTTGAGAACTCTGGGTTTAATACGGATATGCATAGTCACTTTTTCTTTTTATTTTCTATGTTCTTTTGCTTTAGAAGAACGATGAAAGACGGAGCTTATTTTCTTTAGAAAACAAGAATTTGTTAACATTAATGTCTAAAAATCATCTTTTTTGTTTCATTTCTTCGCGTTTGGCATCGTCGTCATACAGTTTGACCCGTAAATAAAAATTAAAAATATTTTGTTTAATTTTCTCTGTTATTTTTTAAGATTTTCTTCATTATCTCATGCAAAACTTCATGAGAGACAGCCCCCTAAGCCACTCCAAAAGAAAGATTTATTTCTATCTCGAAAACTAATAACTGCAATGAGCTGCAAATTTGCACACCCATATTTTTTAGCATTAGGAATCATTTTATATAAAAATTAATATGGGTCATAATTCATATTTTTTTTTTAATATGAATTTATTAATATTTTTCCTAATTAAAAATATTTTTCAGAATCAAAAGTGATAATGGATTATGTTTGGGTTTCTTCACTGTATCTCGCAAAACAAAAAAAAAAAAAAAAAAAAAAAAAGGTTATATAGCTCAAATTATTTTTTATGAAGATATTAATAAAAGTTTGAAATATGAATTTAACATTAGAATCTTCAAACTTTGAACGGTTATAACTCCATAAAGAAATAAGTAAAATATATAACCAATATACTATTTCGCATCGACGCGACCCCAGAAATTCAAATATAAAATAAAAACAGGGTATTACTATTGAAAAAAAAAATCAAAGTTGGTGCGTGTTTTAATTTGTAGATGACCCCAATTCAAAATTCCACTTCATTTTCTAAAAGTACTAACAATTCCCAGTCGAACGAGATACCTATTACATTTCTGTGCATCGATTAACAACGAATTTGCACCTAGTGTAGATTTTTTTCCCCCCGACTGTACAGTACATGTGTGTGTGTGTGTGTGTGTGTGTGTTCGGGGGGGGGGAGGGAGAAAGGTGTATCTGATGAATCTTGTGAATCTAAAGATACGACGGAACTTCATAAAGACTTTATATTTTAATTTCCGGTAAAACTAATAATTAAAAACACACACACAAAAAAAAAGGAAATGGGACAAGGAAAACTGAATAAAGACAATTTCGCAACTTTAAAACGGCTCCACACGTCCACAGTGCATGAAAAAAAAAAAAAAAAAAAAAAAAAAAAAAAAAAGCCGCACGGCAGAAAAATTGACTTACATCTATCTCTTTTATTTGTAATACCATCTCGCAACGTGGCCGCCTAAAGCCAAATTTCCAGATTAAACATCCAAAAATTGTATGTCTTGTTAAAAAAGCATCTTATCAATAATTCGCTAACGTCTAATTATATTGCCCTCTCGCGCATTAAAATACATTTTACTTTTCCTTCAAAAATTAACACTTTTTGTGATATCGTTAATTGCCTTATCTTGCCATTTTTGAAATACTTTTCAAAATTACGCCTCAAAAGTACACCTTTCCTGACAATTGTTTCTTGTTTTGAATACTTGGCTCAATCCTAAATTATACGTGGAGAACCTCGTAGTAAAATCTGTTCGAAAATTTGCTTTTTAAATCTTAAAACTGGCGGTTCCACAAAGAGAAAAGAAAAATATTCAAGAACGCTTTTTTCTTCGCAGTATATGGATAAAAATCTGCAACCAATAATTTAATTTAAACACATTTTTCAAGGAAATAATAACATTTTATTTAATAAAACTCATCTATTCTATGTGAATTTTACTGGAATAATAATAATAATAGATAAGTTTTTCTAGATATTTACAATGTTACGTAACTTTTCACTCTCTAATTATATAAAATAAGTATAATTAATTTTATAATTAATTCCCTTTTCTTAAAATTTGCAGTCTCAGAGATAATGCATGACCAATCTTATAAAAATGAGAGTTTCGGTTCTAATGATTCACAGATTAACACCTGCTTTCAAACTGTCGCTTTGAGTATAAACAGATTCCTGATTGCGGTCTTTGTGCATTGTTTAGTTGTTAAAAAATAATCTCATCTGCTTTACTGAATCCGTCTCTCGGACGTTTATGTTATTTTTTTAAATTAAATCACAGCATCAGCAGTGGCACCAGAAATTCCCCGAAGGGGGGGGGGGACACCACCGCCCCGACAGGGGGGCACTACATAAAGATAGTTTATTATATAAGTATTTATCAAAAACTGCAATGCTGTTAATAATATTACTGTTAATATTTGTACCATTCCATTTGTTAGTACTACTCGTGGTTTTGGAGATCATCGTGCCACAGACAGGCATTTCCTGAAAATATCGTGGTCAAAACGTGTTCTGGACCTCTCAAAACGTGTATATTCGTGGAAAACTGGAAGCTGAAAATTTTTAAGTATCCAATACTTTCTTCTACTGAATATAGAATGGAAAAACTGGAATGCTCCAAATTTTTACAAGGAAAGAAAAATGCTGCCAAAAGTAGAAAAACTGAAAATTTTGTATCCCCCCCCCCCCCCGAGAGATTACGTTAAAAAAAGGGCTTTTTCTGCTATGTTATAAATGTAAATTTTTACTAAAAAAATTTCGGGATGAGTTTTTGCACTTGAAAATTAAAATTAGGTGTTCCATCAGCGGGAACACTGCGACTGAAAGGGTTAAAGCAATATACTGCAATCAGAATACAAATATCTCATGAAATATGAACATTTTTATGAAAAACGTTTTCACTGCGCGTGCGAAAGATAAAACATTTTATTGCATAGGTTGACAGCTAGATATATTGGGCAACTTTTGTCAAAAGTGCATTTGAATAGAGTAAAAATTAAGCAAATTATCCAAAAAAGAATCAGCCAGATTTTAGATATTTTCTAAGAGTTGAAATTTCTTAAGGGATTTTTCACATGTCGCGTAATTAATTTACAGATCCAATTATTTAAACCACTTTAGCAAAAGTTCTTTTTTGTGAAAAATACTTTATCATCTCACAAATCTTAGTAAATAAGCAAAAATATGTTAAGAATTACAAACTTATAAGGGGTTTTTCACAAAAAGTACATCTGGAGCGTGGTTGAAATAATTGGATCTTCAAATTAATTACGTGGCATGTGAAAAACCCCTTAAGAAATTTCAACTCTTGGAAAATATCTAAAATCTAGTTCGTTCTTTTTCGGATAATTTGCTTAATTTTTACTCTATTCAAATACACTTTTGACAAAAGTTGCCCAATATATCTAGCTTTCAACCTATGCAATATATATATATTTATTTATTTTTCTGTCGCACATGCGCCGTGAAAATGTTTATTATTAAAATGCTCATATTTCATGAGATATTAAAAATATTTGTATTCCGATTGCAGTATATTGTTTTAAAAGTGTTTTTCAAACTTATCTGAAAGTGAGAATAATTTTCATAAAAAACTCTGTATATTATAAATAAAAAACATGTTGATTATTTTTGCAGTTTTAACCCGTTAGTAGTCGCTATAGACAGCGCCACCTATTACAAATTGCGCACTTTTTATTTAACTCTCACCAATAATTTTAAGAAGTAATGTAATCGACGTCCTTTGATTTTATTCGCGTTTTATGCATGTCAAATACTACTTTTAAAAATTTTTGGTGGCTATTGAATAAAAAAATCTGGTGACACTGAAGGATGGGCGGCAAATCGACCAACTAGCGACTACTAACGGGATAAAATAAATGCTTATATCTCCGTTATCTAACGTGCTATCATCACACAAATTCATCCACAAATTGAACTGAGTCTATATCAACATAGCCTAAAGTTACAGTTCATTCCGTTCACTTGATGATCCCAAACATTATTGAATGTGCTCAATTTGCTACCGACCCACTAAATTTTGTCTTAAATCAATCTTCCCTGAAGAACACGAGGAAGACCCAGTTCTTTAAATACCCATTATCTGAAAACCTTTCATCGAGAGATAAGTCTTTAAATTGAAAAAAAAATGGTCATTTGCAATTCTTGCTAAACTTTTGAGCAGTCTGCCAGACTCTCGGAAATTTAAATACGAAATCAAAATTAAGTGTTGTTGTTGAAATAAATAAATAAATAAATAAATAAAAAATAAATAAATAAATAAATAAAGTTGAAGCTTATTTCAATATGTATATGACCCCTAATTCAAAATTTTACGTCATTTTCAAAAAGTGTACTTAATTCCATGTTGAATGATATCTATTAGATTTTTCTACATCAATTAATAACAAATTGATGCTGCTTGTAATCATACTTGCCAACATCCTAATAAATATTACCTAGTGTTGGTTACCCCGCCCTTTTTTTCATACCAGTTAACATTTAGAGTAATATTCTCCAAATGCAATTATGATTAAATAATAAGAAAAGTACTCTAAAAAGATACTGGTGTGAAAAAGAAGGCGGGGCTAACAATACTACGGAATTTATATTAGTATGTTGACAAATGGCAAGTATGCTTGTAATTATCACAGTCTATTCTATTTTTTAATGTTCAAAATTTACAGGATATCATTATTTTATCCAAGCACCTCTTATGTGTTTGTGATAAATAATATACAAAAATCGGACAAGCGTAACAACAATCTTGGGCCTTGATTTTTATTTATCCACTAAACTCGAACAAATAAATATATCGTTTACAATTGTTAACATAGTCGGGGATTTTCTGAATATCCAATATTTTAGTGCAGAAAATTACCAAATCCTACAAATCAAACCTTTGTTTGTCCTATTTAATTCCATTCCTCTGTAGCTCTTTAACGCATTGGGTACGGCAAAGGGTTAAAAAGAAAATGTGTAGAAGAAGGGTATTAATTTTTGCAAGTGCTGCTGAATTTTGTACGGTATAAAATATTCTTAATGAGGGTAGATCCCCAGTATTGCCAACTTATAGGGATTTTTTGTTCAACAACCATCACTATTTTTAACACTTTCCAACATTGTTGAAAAAGGCTTATGACTTCGCTTTGTCTGTCTATTTGTTCGAGCTTTAATTTCCATAAATATTCATGGAATTCTTATTGAAACTGATATATGTTATTTTAGCTCCTTATGAAATATACTTTATTGAAAATTGACTAAATATAACCATTTGTATATGTACTGTACACGTCCTAAACTAGATGCCTTCCGCGTGGCTCGGAAACTTGGCGGTAAACAGCGCCACCTGGTACAGATTGAACAACTTTCTTATTCAACCGCCACCAAAAATTTTTAAAAGTGGGATTTGATTTACATAAAGAAAAACGAATAGATTTCAAGAAACGTCGATTATATATAGATATAGAATATATCACTTCTTAAAATTATTTGTGACAGTTGAATAAAAAATTCGCGTAATCTGTACTAGGTTGCTCTGTCTACCGCTTGAAATGTTGCCAAGTTTTCAAGCCACGCGGAAGGCATCTAATTTAGGAGGCTATGATCAAACATAACCCATTAAAATTAGTGATTATTATCAAATAAAAGGTCTTTACAAGTTGGCAACACTGAAATCCCTTGCTGTCAAGGCTCCTTTACTGGAAATAAAATATTAAGCTTTAAAACTAAACCCGGTAAAACAAGTTCTGTGGTTCTAACAGTCTATACAAGAGTTTTATTTTATAACATAAATGTCATACTTAAGAACCCCACACCTGGGCTTTAATTGTAAGTTCAGTAAATTTAGTGTGAAATATATTCACTTGCTCCATAAACTTAAATTTTGTTGATTGGTTAGTTGAATGAATTTTACGTCGCACTAGTGTTATGCTATGAACAAAGAGTGATGGTCTGGGACTCACTCCAAAGGTAACTTAAAACCGGAAATAATTAATGTGACTTGAAAACATTACATTTTTAATATGTCAGCGGATTTGTAATCATAAAACAAAAGAGATAGAAATGAACTTAAATGTCTGTATAGAATTAATAAGACAGAAATATCTCTAGATTCATTGCTTCCTGTTATGTTATAAAATATAAACTACCAACAATAAGTTACCAATAATCTACCAATAAGAATTTGGACATTTTCGAATTTATATATTTTGTCAAATATCTAGGAAAATTCTTTACCAATTATCTTGAAACTTTGGAAATACGATGGTTAAGGCTCCTATATATACGAGCTGGCGCATCAGGCATTTTGTTGCCTTAGGGTTGCCACATGTACCCAGCGCGTTTCTCTGATAAACAAACGACAAAAAAAAAAAAAAAAAAAAAAAAAATTATCGTCTTACGTTACTGTAGAGTAACTTGTTTTATTATATTTCATAATTTTAGCTAAGTAAACTATGATATGAAAGTTTGTTTAGCATTAAACTGCTATAATCATTCAAGAAGTGAATATAAAGTGTTCACAAACCTTCTATTACTGTGTATTTGAGTTTTGGCGACATTTTGTTAAGGAAACAGAAACCGCCCTAACAACACATCTTATCCCAGTACATCCAAAGGATATCCTCAGAATAAAATGACATCGTGAGAATGTATTGTGAAAAAAATGTGTTGTTAGGAATATTATTGTTGCTTATTGCTCTTATCTTGACCGGATTACAGCTTCAGATCAAGATTTCTTAAAATCATTAGGGAAGCGATAAAGACGCCAAGCGGGAATGCTGTCCTCTTTGGAGGCAAAAAAATGGCGGTGATGCGCTGGCCTATTATTTTATTTAGGGGCTCTAACGATGGTGTGTTTAAAAAAAAAAAAAAAAAAAAAAAAAAACGAACTTTTGAAATGGCACGCCAACCAGAAGAGCGAGCGCGCAGCGGCTACTAAGCGCACCTAGCGGCAGGTTTAGACAACAAACTGCCATTTGTCTCGTGTCGTTCAGACAATGGACCTTATGCACGAGTGGCAACAGCTGCGGGTATTTACCTATCTCAGCGACTGGTATGATGACTGTATGAGTCGCACGCAGTGGTATGAGTGGTTTAAACGTTTTCAACAGGTCAGAATGTCGGTCTGTGACGATTCCAAGTCTGGTCAGATGGTAAACAAGGAAGTCTACCAGGGAATCCCGATGCGCATGAGGGATGCTGTGAGCAGGAAGAGACATTCTGATTGTACTATGGTGATTCCAATGTAGTGTTCCAAGTTTCCTAAAAATGGCTTTGCAATGGGTCTAATACCCTACGTAATTTAATTTAAAAAGTGCATTTTTTTTTTTCAGTTTTTTAAAGAAACCCTTATATCTCCATGAATATATGTTGTTGCCTAACAAAAATTTATGCAGATAATTAGAAGAAACCTCATAATCACATGCTACAGTCAAAGCGATTTCAAGTATTACTTTTTACAGGAAGATCCAAAACATTTTTATTTTATTTTTTACTGATCTCCTTTTTCTTTTCGGGACAAAACTAATGCGGATATATATGAGGTATAACAAGTTTTTTATATTCCCAAAGTTTCAAGATAATACGTAAAGAATTTTTTTAGATATTTAAAAATACATCTAAATTCAAAAATGTCCAAGTACTTATTGGTAGGATAGTGTATAATGAAAGCCTTTCTAATTCATAAACGCATAAATATTCAAGGTATTTCAATCTATACACTAGAATTTCGAATGAAATTTTCCATTTATTTCTAAAGAACAGAGTTTTTGAGGAAAGGGTGTCAAAACAGGGGTTCCGGGACACTTTTTGGAAAATGACAACAACAATTTTCAACTGCAACAATTTTGTAACTAATAATGAAGCAACAATAAAATTTCAGTCAAAGAAAGTAAAATCTAAGTCAAAGAAAAAGGAAAAAAATCTCGATTTAAAAAGAAAGGTAATCACATTTAAACTTGTTGAAAAATACTTAAGTATTCGTAGAAGATGTGAGAGACTGAAATGACTCAGGATTACGTTAGAGAGCAATCACAATGTCGAAATTTTACATATTGAGCAATATAGTATTTATTAATTAAAAATATTTTTAAAAACGTCAACAAACATGCAATCACATTTTTAAAAAAAAATTTGGTGTGAAACAACCACACGACTTCCATTACCTACTATTATACGCATTATATGCACTTTTTGGAGATAAAGCGATTAGAAGACCTAAAATTGACTTAAGAAAGTAGACACCTAAAAATTTTCAGGCAAGAGTAAGCTGGCACACGTGTTAAGAAATATAAAATACAGTTTACATAGCGAGTTAAAAAATAAGGAAAAAAACAATGTCAGTAGATCCACTCTTTGAAACATTAATTTCCGAGATCTAAAACTGACCTTCCATATCAGGATAACTGTCAATTTTCCTATAATAAACACGTAATACATGAGAAAGGATATCTAAAGTGGTTTTATATAACAATTATTAAGAAAATCGTTAACACCGTTTTTGAGATACCGACTTTTACCAAAACTTGGCATACTCAGTTGTTGACTGGAAAAAAACAATTACATACAAAAGTATATCTAAAAGAGGGTTAATATGGTGAGTTTGAAAAAATACGTACAGCCGTTATTAAAGGAACGCCTTTGCAAGACCTAAAATTGAGATATTTATACAGGACGTCAATTAATTTTCCTGAGCTAACAACTAATTCATATGAAAGAACATCGAACAGAGTGTTTATATAGCAATTTTTAAGAAAATTGTTCGAGCCGTTTTTGAGACATAGATTTACAGTCCCATTTCCGGTTTCCGATCTCCCACCAAATGTTGGAAAATTCCTGAATTTCGTAGTTATATCTTTATTAGTTTCGGAAATATGACAGTCAGAAGATTCCCCACATACATACGCGCATACACTGACCATTTGCCAAAAAACACTTTTTTGGACTCAGGAAATCTTAAAACATGTAAATAAGGTGAAAACTCGAAATCGAATTTTGCGGGCCGAATACTTTACTGTTATAGATCTGTTAACTATGCTAGTTTATCCGTAATGGTACTAGTCTCCACCTTCTTTTCACACCAGAATAGTTGTAGAGTAATTCATCAATATGTTCTCATGATTAAATAAGCAAAATATTGCTCTGCAATTTTTCTAGTGTGAAAAAAAGGCGGGGCTTAATACCATTACGGATAAACTAGCATAGTTAGCAGGTCTACTTTTATTACCAACGGTAGTTGGGTAATGGAAGTAGTAATAAATATTTAAATAAAAGCAAATAATTAGTGGGACCAAAATGTCTGGAGACTAAAATTTTCACGGGAATAAAACGGTTGGGATCAAAAAGGCAAAATCAAAATGCCCTGCTTCGTGATATGGGTCACATGGGAATTTGCCTAATCCTTTTAATACATCATTAAATTTTCTTAAAACTTCCTTTTTACTATAAATCGAGATTATCACTTCTTTGAATTAAATTTAACAATTTACATGACATGCACTGAAACTTAAAATTGGTTTCGAATCAAGATTAACAATTGTAAAATTCATTTAACAACATTTAATATTTTTACATTTTTTTGTTCTCTTTTGAGTTGTTGAGCATAATAGACCTTGAATACATAGATGCCAACATTTTAATTTATTCCGGAATATTTTTAGCTCCGCCTTTATTTTGCACCGCTTTATTGGTAGTATAATTTTATCCTACGTATAACTACGATAAAATAAGAAAAAATTACTGTTCATAAAAAAGTGATATGAAATAAAGGCGAGGCTAAAAATGCTCCGGAATAAATAATAATGTTGGCAACTGTGTCAATAGACCTGACTTTCTGGTTTTAATTTATAATTACAATGGGATATTAACACATTTGTTGGATGCAAATTGGCACTTTTATATAACTTTAACCCCTTAACTGTGGCATATATTTCAAAGACACGCCCATTGGACCTACATTTTTTGTTTAATTAAAAAAAAGAAAATATTGAAAATAATTATATGAATAACATGTATGAGTTCATATTTCCAAATAAGTTATATATAGTTTGGTGTTGGCTGGTGGGGGCTTTCTTATACCGTAAAATAATATGAGAAAATTACGCAAGGGGAGTGGTCACTGTCCGAACTGGACTCGGGTGACACTAGTAAGGGGTTAAATCTTCAATTATTAAACAAATACAAAGCTAATATGTTTCAGTTCCAATATGTAATTTAAAGTAAACAAAAGTATCTTAGTTGGGGCTTGCTAATATAGGTAATACTGGAGCCTTGCATAAGTGTAATGGTTAAACGTCAACATTAAGACTCCCATATGATAAGAAGAGCTGGCGCAGTGTCCGCCATTTTCTAGCCCGTCTGGGAGAGTCTTGGCGGTAGAAAAAGCTGAGTTACCTGATTAGCGTTGTTATCGCCTTTAAACTTCTATACAGATCAAGTGAGCTAGAACTTCTTATTGCGAAACAAACAAGTTGGCAATTTTAAGAACATCGCCAACATTCTTAAAACTGCAATCCTTCAAGTTAAAAGAAATGTAATATTAAAGTTAATTTTAAAAGAATTTAAAGTAATCCGCGTTTGTAATGATCGATAGACGGCGCTTTGTGAACACTGCAGTTGTTAGTAAACATTAGCCACGTGTGTTCCAATAGTGTTCTTGTTATTCTACTTAATATTCGTACTATAATTTCTCCGCCATTACATTATGGAAAATTGATTGCTTTTGGAAAAAATACTTCAGTTTATTCAAAGTTCGATCGGAAGTAGATTTTTAACTGAAGTTGAACAAATATTAGTTTCAAATCATCTGATTAGTTCTTTACTTCCATTAGCCGAAGCAACTGAAATTTTAAATTCGTCATTTGGAAATAAATGGAAGCTCAATTCTGGATTTCTTGATGCTTTGGATTTACACTGTGGCACACAAAAGTATGTGTTATCTTTTTTACCGTATTTATTCATTTTTATTCAATAAATATATGTGAAACTAAACATCGGCTAGCAATGGCGGCTATATGGAATTCGAATTAAACCATGTTTATTGTAATTTCACCGTAGCCCACCAGAGGGCAACCTTTTTATTACAATCGCGGATCATAATAATAAAAAAAAAAAAAACAGTGCATTCATATTAAATTTATCAAACAACTTTGAAAATAAAATGAAATAATTTGAAAATAAGGGAAATCTTACGTTACAAAGTTGTGCTCCTGCTACGGGTATCCACGAGTTACATCTGCAATTTATAATCCACTTTTTCCTTCTTCCTGGATTAGAGGAAAATATAAACAGGAAAACTGGCGGTGCCCTTTTCTGGAGTTATTCGTGCAATTTATTACCGAAAAACCACCAATAATAAATCGTCAGCCGGTCTAGTGGGCTAAAAAATGGCGGATGTGTCAGCCTATCCCTGTAGGAGTTCTAGTCAACATTGCCAACCGTACAATAATTACGTAACAATAATACACATAGTTGTGAAATTTATAATTTAAGTGGGAGACTTTGTACCAGAAATTTTCTACGATAAATTTAATTTTATTTAATCTTGGAAAACTAATATGATTTTTTCTGTTTAAAAGCACTGGTGTGATACCTGATTTTAAAATTATAATTGTTCGTAAAGCCCCTCCCTCTAAGCTAACACTTAACTCATGGCTGTATGAATTAATATCGCAATGGTATTATTATGTTAAGTGGTGAAATCATTATGTATCATTGACGTTAAAATTCACTACATACACAACGCTGAAAAAAAAAAAAATAATAATTCGTGCCCTGATACCATTCCTGCTGATTCTTATGTAAAATGTCCTCCTGAATCCGAATATAACCCCCATTTTGCCCCATCACCCATCGTTTTCTAGGAATGTCACCTCCTGCCGCAATTTTTATCACTGTTCGGTAGTTTTATGGCCATGAATTTGATTTGGAGAAAGGAAAATAATTATTTTAATTCTTAAAAAAAAATAATAATAATGTATAATAAGTAATAATAATAATCGATTAATAAAATATAATAAATGTTACTTATAATTTCAGTGGCAAATCCCCCCCCCCCTAAATGTTCCCCTTGCTGCAAATGTTCCTGTTATATAATTTTTCACCTCTTTAGGCCCTCAGAAGATATTTAACAGTTAAAATATTTCCTTTTTCCACTATAAATCAAATTTATAACCACAAAATTACCGAAAAGTGGTAAAAATAGGAGGGGGGGCCGTCTCTAAAAAACGGTGGGTGATAGGGCAAAGTGGGCGTCCTATTCGGATTCAGGAGCTCATTTTACAAAAGAATTTGCAAAAATGGTGTTGGGGGGTAATTTTTATACCGAACAGTGATATTAATCTAGTCTAGACTAATCAATAATAGCTGATTTAGAATAATACATACATGAAAATATAAAACCGTTGTAGGATAACCGAAAATGTTATTTGAGCAATATAAAATCTTCGAAACTATTAGGTATTACGAACGCTGGTGAAATTATTTCAATGATTCATTCATTCCCTGTTAAAAAATAGCTTTCACTCAAACAAGGAATGTAGTGTTTTGTTGATATACTGCGAGAGATATGACTGTTCCCGCGCAAAGAGCATAGCTTCCACCATCCCAATTAATAATTTGGAGTATTATTAATACCCGCCTTTTTTTCTCCATCAGTTTTTTACTTCCTTATACAAAATATAAGAAAACCTCCATCTGGCCCAAATCACACAGGCCAATGAACAACTCTGGTATAAACAACTAGCCAACAATAAACACGTACAGAACAAGGCAAAACACATAGTCAGTTGGATCACAAACAACATAGACGACATTTCACAGTGATCAAAAGCCAACATCTCGAGCAGCAGGAACCAGCCACGTACTGTCAAAACCCGAAGAAGAGGACCTGGCGGATTTTTATTTACTAGATCAGGGGACATTTTGTTTATTTTTGGTCATGATCGTGGTCCATGAAGTTAAAGCGGCGGGTACCTATACAGTCTGAGCCCCGGTAAAAATAAAAATGTAAAAACAGAAAATCTAGAAAAAATAAATGTTTAAAAAATAAATAAATAAATAAATAAAAATGCAAAAAAAAAAAAAAAAAAAAAAAATTAAAAAATGTAAACGGTTTTTGGCTTATAAGCCCGTAAGTCCGCGCCACGCCCATGACTGTGCATGAATGTTTATTTATTAATTTTTATTTTTATTTTTATTTTTATTTCTTCCATTAGTGTATGAATGGCGTGGTC
This sequence comes from Salticus scenicus, assembly GCA_963930645.1. Taxonomy (NCBI): domain Eukaryota; kingdom Metazoa; phylum Arthropoda; class Arachnida; order Araneae; family Salticidae; genus Salticus; species Salticus scenicus. The sequence goes on along the minus strand of OZ005660.1, from coordinate 69,895,450 downwards.
AAAAAGCAACCATGTTGACTTTTACCTTTGCAGAATAGTTCTTTTATAAAATGTAAAATGGCTAACAAGTTCCTTGATGCAGTCGGTGATCAGAAAGCAACCATAATGACAATTTCTTCAGCAGGTTTATTCTCAAAACTCCCAGGTCCGATGGATCTAACTATTGTTAGTCCATACATAGTGATTCCATCACAAAGAATAATTCCTAGCTAACCTATTCTTTTTGGTACTCATCTAGTTCTGATCACAATCAATACCTTCTTTTAATGTTACAGGTTTGAATGTGTGTCAAAAAGCAACCATAATGTTAATTACCTTTACCGGATTTGTACAATATCATCAAGAGTGCAGGACATAACAGGTCGCACAACATACAAATCCCGGAAACTTAGTCTTTTTGGTACTCATCTAGTTTTGACACGCACTTCTTTTCTCAATTGTAGGGGTAATACTTTCCTTGTTAAGCCTAGAACTATTCTCTGTCACATTTCTTTTTGGTACCCATCAAGTTTTGACCTGCACCAATTTTAATTTAATTACTTACTTACTTTAATTTATTAATTTATTTATTCTATATTATTTTTTTTATTTATTCTATATTTTTTTTTTATTTTATTTTATTTTTATTATTATTAATTTTTTAATTTTATTTATTTTAATCTTTTTTTTTTTTTAACGAGGGTGTGGCGGTGTCTGGTCCTCGTTAATCTGTGCTGCACCGTCAAGTGCTCGATGGGGTCATTTAGCAGTCGTCGGGCTACCAACGCGGGGAAACATCCCTCCGTGGTGGATCAAAATTGCGATGGTCCCTCTTTCTATTCTCCATTCGGCCTCCCTGCGCATAGTAATTTCCCTCCCAATTGGGATTATTTAGGCGTTGCCACTTCAAAAACTTCAAAAATTTCGCTATGCGCCCAAAACTGTCTTCCATCCCCCAGTGGCTTCATGTATTTTTTTTTTTTTTTTTAATAATCTCATTGTTCCTTCCTCGTCCATCTTGTCTTTCTCAATTCTTAAGTGTTGCCCCCCTTCCCCTGTTCAAATGGCCTCCTCTTTTGGCTTTAATTATTGTGTGCACAACTAACTTTAGCGGCTCCCCCAGCGTTTTTTTTTTTTTTTTCTCCCTCCCTGCCTAAATTCAAAATTGTTTTAATTTTGCATAATTCCGGTTATTTCGACTCTCAGCTAGTAAGTGCACTTATTCCAAATTCCTTAACATCCTGGAGCATGTCTGTGCGTTTCCACCGTAGCTATCTTGGAGGGTGTGGTGTACAAATCGAGCTGTGTCTCCAAAGCAGAAGTCGATACCCGGCAATTCCTGAGCTTTGGCGTTCTAGTTACATTGCTGCCCAGCAGCTTCCACGCGGTGATCTGGCGATTTATTCGCTCCGGCGAACGACATCCAACCCGTTAAGCTTGGCCGAGCCCAGGCAGGCAGGGGCCGTCCAAAGGTTTCAAAGGAAATATTGTAATCTTGATTTGGGAAATGTATTTTGTTTCTCGCACTGCTCAATAACAAATGATCGCAGAATGTTGCAAACAAATATTTGTAACTGTCATGATGTCTAGTTGTACACCTGTAAGTTTGGTCTTAATATGAGCTCCCGTTTTTGAGATATCTACGATTTTACACGATTTTATACTGTTTCAGGGATAGCCAGAATTAGTAAACTCTTTCTTAATTTTAACGGAATTACTTGTTTTGGTAAAATATATCGTTTCTCGCTACTAATTTTCGCGAAAGAGAACAAAAATAGGCCATCTATACTCGAATGATTTTTATTGAACTCTAATCTGTATGTTTGTTAATGAGTGATTCTGTAACAAGCCGTGGAGTACAATTCCTGAAAAAACTACTCTCGGCGGTACATATAATACTGTTATCATGACTTTCGTGGCAGGAGTAACAATTTTTTCTTTTTTTTTTGCTTGTCTTGGATCTTAAGGTACGACCCAGAAATAAAAAGACAGAGCGCAGAATAGCACACGACGCCGTCCTCACGCCCAAAAAAAGCAAGGACGAGCAAACCGCAGGTCAAAGCGATGCTTTTTTTTTTCGACAAAGAGAGTGGTCTATTTTGAATTTGTTCCACCTGGCCAACTAGTGAACGCCAAATTCTACGTCGAAGTACTGGAAAAGCTAAAGCAACGGGCCAGCCGCGTAAGACTCGAGATCAAAAATTCCTGGAAGCTGCACCATGACAATACTCTCAGCCTCTCAATGCTCCCCCAGCCGCCTTACAGTCCTGATTTGTCCCCGCCCGACTTCTTTTTGTTCCCGAAGATTAAAAAATCCCTCAGAGAACAGTATTTGGGGACCCTAGAGAATATCAAGGCGGCTACGACGAGGTTACTAAAGGACATCCCTGTGACGGACTTCCAGGACGCATATTAAGCATGGAAATCGCGTTGGAGCAAGTGTGTTGAAGCAGGAGGGATGTATAATTTAGAAGAATATTGTGTATTGAGAATCGGTGCAATAAATTTCTTAAAATAAAAATGAGCGCATTACTTTTGGGACAGACCTTGTATTATAATACTTTACTTTTGAAGTCTTTAGCAGCGCATAATAGGAAATCAATCTGTTATCTCGAATTTTTTTCGCTAGAACACTAAACGTCCTCAAATGAGAACAGTCTTTAAATTTAAAACTATCAGAAGAATTGTTTAATTTAATATATTTTACTGTCAGTTGTCTATATTAATTTAGAAGTGGAATATTCAACAAAACATATTTTGCAAAATTAATTCGCGCGTTCAGGGGTTAAAGCTAAAAGATTTATTTTAACACATTGTCATCGGAGTATTTTCCTATTTTGAATTGTAAGCCCCGCCTTTTCGCGTTCCCTTAAAACGTTATATTATTTATTAAAATGATTTTACGTATTCCTGAGTAAATTATTCAAATTTTATTCTTAGTAATTGATTCTGTAAATGTCACTAGCATATGCATACACCAGCAGCATATAAAATGTTGAACACTAACACGTAAAATCTTTTTTTTTTTTTTTTAAGGTAAAGGTTTTTTTTTTTTTTTTTTTTTTTTTTTTTTTGGTTAGAGGAACTCGTTTTTCATGAAAAATGTAATTTTACGTGACCCGCACGCAGAGGGTTAGTATATGTAAACAACTTTTTAAGCAAAATTTAACTATCATATTAATAACTAGATGTTATTACCAATCGATTGGCATAGTCGCATGCCTGCATGCTTCTACAATGATTTACTGCGAAATTAGTCGGAGGGTGGCGGTTATTATTTATTTATCTTTTAATGATTGTACGAAAAGATTTACATGATTCACTTCAACAGCTCACAAACTGTACTTTACAGAAACGTCTACATCATAAAAATATGACTAGGCAATATTGTTATGACTACATTCAAAATATATATGGATCAAAACTATAAACTAATAGTTTTACTCCAAACAGGGATGGAACACGGGCGCAGAATTCATACCGGAATCCGTTTAAAAAATTTATCTACCTATAATATCGTTGATTTAACAAGTAGAAAATTTTCTTACATTGATAGTGGTATGAATTCTGCGCCCGTGTTCCATCCCTGTCCAAACTATTCTAAATTATTTTTTGAATGCATTCATACATATATATAAAAAGAAAAAAAAAAAAAAACTATTTATTTCTTTTCTTCAGCACCTTTATTCACATTACGATGAATATCTGCAAAAACTTCTTTATATGTTTGCCTCTCAACCCTACCATCAAAGTTCTCCTTTTGGACAGGCCCACTGCAGATCCACTAGTTTAATAATTTAATGCTATACAATATTTCGTGTTGTTTGAGTATACAGTGAATATTACACACACACACACACACACACACAAAAAAAAAAAAAAAAAAAAAAAAAAATTGCTTCTATTTTTATGGATTGTAGCAATAAAATAATTACATTCTCCTATTAAATCTAACACTTTTTTTAAATCTTTTAATTTATTTTATTTTTAAATTTGAAAAATGTAGCAATGATATTGTCATTGCAACATCTTTATATATGAAAATTTCGTGTCACGATGTTTGTCCGCGATAAACTCCTAAACTAATGAACCGATTTAATGAAATTTTGTACACTGTGTGCAGTTTGGTCCAACTTGAGAGATAGGATATTTTTTATCTCAATTTATAGTCACAATATTTTTCATTGCAAATTATTTGTTTATTATATGACAAAGGTAGCTTTAAATAAGACATTTAAATATTAGCTATACTTTAATTATTGCCAAAAAAAAAAAAAAGAGTTCATTTTCTTTTGACGTAAAATTAAATACATTTAACTAAACGTGAACATTAAAAAAATCATAAAAAGTTAAATTAGGCATCTCACAAAAATTGACGTCATTATAACTTTAAAAATTTTCTACACATTGCTAAAGTGCTAATGTAGTTCATGATGCTAACATATATATATACTTAATAAATTACTTGATATTCCAAAATCCTTATCACTTCTATCGTTAGTATACATCAACAATGCTTAAATATTTGATTTATGGATATTAATTAAACATTTAAAATATATCTAGATTTTTTTTTTTTATCCGATCCAATACACATTATTTTCCGTTATTAAAAAATTTATACGTTCCTATCAACATATTACTGATATTATTATTATTTACTTTTAAGTTTATATTCGTTTAGAAAAAATATTTGCATAATGATTTCTTTCATTTTAAATGATTAATTAATATTGCATGTGTTTAATTAAAAATGTAAACGATTATGTATATATATATATATATATATATATATATATATATATATATAATAGATTTAGAACCATGCATGATGCATTCAATATATTTAAAATAAATAAATGAAATCTACTATAAAATAAATAAAAATAAAATAAGTACTTATTTTTACATCTTTACATTTTTACTTTCCGAGCACTATAGTGAGGAAAGTATTGTAATCATGTCAAAAATCCGAATTTGAGATTTTGATGTTTCTATACGTTTCGAGGTCCAATGAGTCCGTTTCCACTATTTTTGTGATGATGTATGTATGTGTGTGTGTATGTATGTATGTATGTGTGTATGTATGTGTGTATGTATGTGTGTATGTCTGTGAGTGAACACGCTAGCGTCTAAACGCTTTGTTCGAATAACCTGAAAGTTCGTACGTATATTGCAAGTCACCATAGTACGAACCCTATAGATTTTGGTGAATCTAGCACTTATAGTTTTTTTACAGGGACACAAAGAAAAATTCTTTATCATTATGGCTTATGGGATCAAAATCTTAAAAGTACGATAGCATCTAAACGCCTTATTCAATTGAGCAAAAAATTTATACACATATTGTAGGTCACAAATACTCAATCTGTATAGATTTTGGAGAATCTAGCACTTATAGTTTTTTTACAGGGACACAAAGAAAAATTCTTTATCATTATGAATATGGGGCCAAATTTTTATAAGTGTGATAGCATCTAAACGCCTTATTAATCTGAGCAAAAAATTTGTACACATGTCATAGGTCACAGTTGCACCAACTGTATAGATTTTGGTAAATCTAGCTTACTACTACTAGCTTACTATTACTTTGGTAAATCTAGCTTAAATTTACACTTACAGTTTTTTTACAGGGACACAAAGAAAAATTCTTTATCATTATGGCCTATGGGACCAAATTTTTAAATGTACGATAGCATCTAAACGCCTTATTCAATTGAGCTGAAAATTTATATGAGTATTATAAATCACTGTTGCACTAACTATAAGCATTTTGGTGAATCTAGCATTTATAGGTTTTTACAGGGACACAACGAAAAATTCTTTATCATTATGATCTATGGGCCAAAGTTCAGTAGCGTTAAATAAATCATCGTGTAATATATGGAGAAAAATACTCAAACACTCTATTATGGTTTTCTCTCTTTTGTTTGTTTAACAACTCCTCTTTCTTTACCTTATCTACAAAACTGTTAATTACTCAATGTTCGGAAAGTCGAGTGGAGTCACTCCAGATTTTTTTATAATGAAGAATTTACATTATGCATTAAGCATATTGACATACAAGATAAAGTGAATGTTACTTTATCATATACTGTTATTACAAGCAGTTACAATATTATTATAATTTTCAAACGCATACAATGAAACAAATTGAAAGATCTTAATAAATAAATAAATAAAAATTAGGGGTGGGAATTTATTAAGTTTTAACTGGATTAATCGTAGTTCATTAATCGATTAATCGGCTGATTAATCGAATTTTTAATCGATTTTCATTTTTCTTTATATAATTTTATTTAAATGATGAATAAAATTCTCCTATGTGATTTTTTTCCCCCTCCAGATAGTACAAAACAAACCATAAAAATGATATAGATGTTAATATAGCTTGTTCCCTAAACAATAAATAATAATAATAAACATGCAAATAAATAACGAAAAAACACATTCCTAATACACTCGAACCTCTCATTAAGGGACACCCATGGGACCAGACATTTTGTCCCTTAAATAGAGGTGTCCCTTATTCAGAGGGTCAATGAAATTTTTTTAAATAGACTTTACACTCAGTTACACATCAATTAATCAATGCACTTTGGCAATGCAAATTACACACTAATAAAGTCAAGTCTTTTTAAAAAGAAAATTACTTACATGATATAGTTAATTATTATATTAGGACCAATTTTACTGAACTTTCCTATGCACATGAATTTCTAATTTCTAGGGACTGGGACCAGAGAATTTGTCCCTTAAATAGAGGTGTCCCTTATTCGGAGGTGTCCCTTATGGGAGGTTCGAGTGTATATTTCCAAATAAAATTTTTATTCGAGAGTATAGATGAGAAATAAGATCTATTCATTCATCTTGCATTCATTATTACTTTTATTATTTAAAAAATAAATTCTCAATATTACTAGTTTATTCATATACTGAAAGAAAAAAAAATATAATAATCGATTATATTCTTTTTATAAATAAAATTTAAATCAATTTTCAGAGTCATAGTTGTTGACTTTAAGTGTAAATTTTATATAAATATTTTCGTTTATTTAATTTTTATTGTAATAAATTCATTTTCAATTTGAAAGAAAAATTAGATGAATTTACATACTCTTTCATTTATACTAGCTGGCTTTGTCCACCTCGCTTGACACTATTTTTTAATGAATTCTCAAAATTCCATATTATCATTATAAAAAAATCTCAACTTCTTCATTATTTATATTTCAACTCTTCTTCATCATTTCAGAATAGAAAAGAGAATGTTATTTTCTGTTTCTACTTCAATAGTTATTATCAGCAATTCTGAACGAACAATAACCACTCGAAGGTATTGCGAAACCCTGTTGACACCTTCCTCATCAAAGGGATAATGGAAATCATAATCCTTTCTTTTTTACTTTAATTCGTAGTTTCAAAACTTTAATCGGATTTTGAAAAATTTTAATCGAATTATTCGAGCCGATTAACTCGATTAAAAAAATTGATCGGTACTAAGCATTGATCGATTAACCGAACCGATTTATCGATTAATCGGCACAGCCCTAATAAAAATAAATAAATAAATCTGAATTTATTTGTTGAATATAATTTTTTTTATTACTGCAGCCCACAGAAAATCTTGTTCTGTGTATATTCATTGTATACCCCAGGGGTGGCCAACTCACGCGCCCGCAACGTAGTCTTTTGCGGCCCATGAGAAGACTAACGATATTTAAAATTTGACAACTTTGGTAAACAGATTAAATATTAATAAATGCGTTCTGACTTTCCGAAATGAAAATACCTTCCAAAGATTATGGTTGCTAAAGTATCACCCTGTTGTAATGAAATATCATTAGATCCATTATATACATTCTTTTTATTATAGCATAGATGGCAATATTTTAATTTATTCCGGAGTATTTTTAAATCCGCTTTTATTCCATACTAGCAGGTTCACCCGACGTTGCCCAGATTGAAGATGTGTTTATAAAATTTTAAAATCATTTAAAGAACTGAACAAAGGTGTAAAAAGAGAAATATGGAACATTTTCGGAAGTCTTTAATAGAAAATATTATAAATAAATAAATACAAAAAGTACAGCTTTAGTCCTTTGGTGACTTCAAATATTTTAAGCCATTTTTTGCGATGAATTGAAATGATTATCTCAATTGTGCAATTAAAGATCTTGGCTAGAAACGTCCCAGCTACTTCGGTGCAAAATTTCAAATTTTGCCAATGGGATCCGATACTAAAGCTGTTCTATACAATAAATAAATAAAATAAAATAAAATAAAATAAAAACTCTTTTATGATATTTACAAAATAAAAATAAAAGAAATCTTAATAAAATCCGAATTATAACTATTTATAATTAAGGGGAGAACATAAAAGAACCTCATAAGGGACACAATAACAACGAAAATTTTTGTTTTACTGCAGGAAAGAAAAGTACTGCTTAATTAAATAAAAATATTAAACTAATGCCAAATATCTCTATATGAAAATATTTATCCACATGCAAATACCTGATTAAAAAAAAATCACCAATTTTTGTAGGGCAAATATTTATTTTTCGGTCTACTAATTTTTATTATTATTCACGTGAAATTAAAAATATTTCGTTTCATTTCTGGAAAATAAAAAAATATATAAATGCGTATATATAAATATAGAACCTTCTACCGAATCTGGGTTGAAAACGGAAAAAGCGGAAAATAAATTAGAAATATCATACCTATCTTTGCAAATTCGATACCAAATGAAAGGGGCGATTTTTCTGAATCCAGGGGTGCAAACAGTTTTTCGATGCGACAATTAGATTTTTTAAAAATAACTAAAGTATGAAATTTAGGTGGCAACAGAAAAAGGGAAAAATAAATTAGAAATATCAGACCTATCGTTACAAATTTAGTACCAAATGAAAGGGGTGAATTTTCTGAATCCTGGGGGTGTAAACAGTTTTTCGATACGACAATTAGATTTTTTAAAATTAACTAAAGTATGAAATTTAGATGGAAACACTTCAATTTTTAATCTTTTCATAATTTGTAGTGCGAATCACGCGAATAAAAAAAGTCTTTAACTTAAAAATTTATTTTTATATTTTATTTTTCCTTCAAAGCATTTTACTGACAAAATCTTTATGGCGCATGCGCACGCGTTTTTTACCCACAATTCAAAAACTAATCAAACGCCTAAATAAAGTAGATTTTCAGTGCGGCCCGCTAAGTGCTTTCTATTAAACAGGCCTGGGTATACCCGAACATCGGAAAAAATGGTGTAGTACTGAATTAAAAATATTTAATAAAATTTATTAATAATTTATTATATACAATTTATTATTAATAATAAATTTATTAAATAAAAATCAAGCATTTTAAAACTAAAATAATAAGCATAGTGCTATTTTTTAAGTTCTAAGAATATCAATTTACGAAAATTAAAATATACATTCATGCGCTGTGAAATAATAATAATTAAATTATAATATTAAATAATTCAAAATATACTAAAATAGTAAAAATGCAAAGAAAAACCACCGTCATATAAGAATTTTCACCACATAATGTTAGCTTGTTTAAGTTTTAATGGAGTAGTTATAAGTATCTATGAATACTAAAGAAAATATTTCCGGGTAATCTTGTATTATTAGTATTTATCTTACATTATTAACTTTTATTGTTAACCCGTTAAAGCCCGAATTATTTTTTCCAAAGTATTATTAGCTGATTATTTCACTTCTAAATTAATATAGACAACTGACAGTAAAATATATTAACTTAAACAATTCTTCTGATAGTTTTAAATTTAAAACATATCCTCATTTATTAACGTTTAGTGTTCTAGCGAGAAAACTTCGAGATAACAGATTAATTTCCTATTATATGCTGACTAAGACCTCGAAAGTGAAGTTTATTATATATATTATTATTCAACTTCATTTAAGTTAGTATACCCGCGCAAAAAGCAAATATATGTGCGACGAATGAAAAATCCTAAAATGACTATCCAAATTATGAAATAATAATTAATAGTAGGCACATAAACTTTCAGGGATCATTTAGAGTGACGCTATTATAAATTGTCACTAAAAAGCAGAAATCATTCCAAGAAACCACAAAAAATATATGTGCCATTTTATTAGCTGTCCTCAAATGAGGACACTGGGCGCTAACGGGTTAATATAGTAACAAAATACAGTTTTATAATTGATAAAACATGGAAAAAACTTACCCATGAAGATTTTGTAATATGACAATTTTTGTCTACGAATGCAAGTAATTATTTCACCTTCAGATCATCTTTATGTGGAAATCTGAAATGGATTTTTTTCATCTATTGAAAAATTTCACGGCAACTAGGAACCATGCAATGCGATGACATTATTCTATATTCAAAATTAATTAATTAAATTAAAAAAAAATTACACGGAATTAAAATTTTGAAAAACACGGATTAAATCAATAAAGCTTATATATATAGTATATATAATTTAATATATTTTATTTTTTTGTCACATCTTGGGGTTAATCATTACTAATAAAAAAAAAAAAAAAAAAAAAAAAAAAAAAAAATGTACCAGATGAAATAAGTTTCAGTGTGAAAATAATCCTTAAATTTGCATAGTGGACACAACAAGAAGTTCATAAGCAAAAGTTGTAATATAATCCACTAAAATAGTTTAAGCAACTTACTACAATAATATATAAAATATTTCAAAACACGGAAAGAAATTTTATATAAAATTTCAGGAATAAATAGTTTATAATTTTACAAATATAAAAATATTATACATTATAAAATTAATTTTCATTTATTTTCTTTAAAGACAAAACAGAGTAAAGGCTATTGCAGGTTTCAAATAAATGAAAATTTGTATTATAAATTTAAAATTTACGATAAAATATATGACGATAAAGTAAATCTTAGCTTTTTGCTTTTAAGCACTTTTGAAACGGGGAAAAAAATATTTTAAAAGTAAAACTTTATTTTCTGACCATATTTTCGAGTTTTAAATTATCTGCTTCTTACAGTGAAAAAAAAAAAAAAAAAAAAACACAAGTGCTTTCGGCTTATTTTTAAGAGTAGGTTGATTTCTTTTTCCTTACCAAATAAAAAATTATTAATGGACTTGGTAGAAATATTGATGTAGGCTATGTACATATGGAGTTTTAAGCAAATCTGTTCATAAATACTTTTTTTAATGGGAATTTAAAATTTTCGAGAGGCAAACACTTGGAAACAAGATGGTGGGCCAAGTTGGCAAACAAATATATCAAATGCATTTGTGAGATAAGTCTACTGTACAAATTTAGTTCGAATTAATTCAGAATCTCAAAATTCATCGTGTTGAAAAATTAAGTGACCACCATTTGGTTCAAAATGGCGGAGAAAGTTGCTCAGTGAACTAATTCAAGATATTTGTAAGATAAGTCCACTGTCCAACTTTGATTCGAATAAATTCAGTGTTTCAAAAGTTACCGTGATAACACATTTTTAAGTGGCCGCTACTTGGAAACAATATAATAGAGCAAGTTGCACAGCAAACTCATCCAAGATATTTGAAGCATAGGTTCACTATCAAACTTTGGTTCGAATCAGTGCAGTGTTTCAAAAGTTGTTGGTATGGCAAATTTTCAAGTGGCTGTCTAAGTAGCTGCAACTTGGAAACAAAATGGCGAAACAACTTGCCCAGCGAAATCATCCAATATTGTATGATAAGTTAATTGTCCAGCTTTAGTTCAAATTAAATAAGTGTTTCAAAAATTATCGTGATAAGAAATTTTCAAGTGGACACCATTTGGAAAATAAAGCGGAGTGAGATGCCCAGCGAACTTATCTGAGATATTTCAATGATAAATCCACTACCCAAATTTGATGCGTATTGATTCAGTATTACAAAAGTTATCATAGTGACAAATTTTCAAGTGGCCGACACTTGGAATTAAAATTGTGGATCAAGTTACCAAGTGAACTTATCCAAGATATTTGAACCATGAGTTCACTATTCAACTTTTGTTTAGTATTTTAAAAGTTATCGTGATGGCATATTTTCAAGTGGCAGCGTGATTTCAATTGGTCGCAACTTGGAAACAACATGTCAGAACAAGTTGCCAGTGAACACATCCAAGTCCAACTTTGGTTCGAATTGAATCAGAATTTAAAAAGTTATCAAGTTTATAATTTTTCAAGTGGTAGCCTAATTTCAAGTTGTCTCGCTTAGTTTATAACATCCGCACTTTGTTAAAGAATGGCGGATAAAGTTCACTAATGAACTTAGTTGTGTGTGAGCCTATATAGTCTATGTATACATCAAAATTCAAGCAAATTCGGTCTTAAATAAGCTTTTTACAGAGTGAATTTGAAATTTTCAAGTGGCCTCCATTTGAAAACCAAATGGCGGTGCAACTTGATTAGCAAACTCATCCAAGATATTTATAAGTTAAGTTCACTGTCCAAATTTGGTCCGATTTGGAGTTTTATTTCGGAAGTTATTGTGATTTTATATTTTCTAGTGGTAGCCTGATTTCAAGTGGCCACACTTAACTTAAGATATCCGCCACTTTGTTAAAAATGACGGATAAAGGTTCATTGAGACCCTTATGTGGTCTATATTTACATCCAAATTCAAGCAAATCCTGCCTTAAATATGCTTTTTACAATTTGGATTTGAAATTTTCAAGTGGCCGCCACTTGAAAACAAAAAGTCGGAGCAACTTGGTTAACGAACTCATCCAAGATATTTATGAGATAAGTTCGCTGTCCAAATTTGGTTCGATTTAGAGTATTATTTCGGGAGTTATCGCGATGACATCATTTTCATTATAGATAGATATGGATAAACGAAGTGATTGCAATAGGTCGATTTCTAAAGAAATCAACCTAAAAGAAAGAAACTTTTATGTATGTTACATTTTTCTTTTGAAGATAAAAAAAAAAAAAAAAAAAACTCCAGAAATTAAAAATAAATAAATAAATAAGTTAACCTCATTAAACTAATGTCGTCATTTTTTCTTATTATATCATTGAATTGAGTCCACGAGCTTAAATATTGTCCATTTATAAATCTTTTATTTTTATTTTTATTTCATTTTGCACGCGCGTTTATTATTTCCCAATTCAAAATTATTAAAAAAAAACTTTTTCGATACTGTCTATTTCGAAACTGATTATTATTAATTTTCTTTTCTTTTTCTTAAAAAAAAAAAAAAAAAAAACAGATTTTGATGAAATTCTGGCAAAAGCAGAATATAGTTTAGTACGGAGAACTATTAGTTTTTTTTTTTTTTTTTTTTATAAAATCGATTTTAAATTATTCAATTATTATTTCGATAAATTTTCGATTTTGGTAAATGTCCAACTGTCGTAAAACTGGTATCGTAAAAATCCGCAGGTTGAGACTAATAGTCCTCAGCCCTAAAAAAAAAAAAAAAAAAAAAAAAAAAACCTAAAATCTGCATTTTGTAAAGAATTCTTAAATAAATTATTTTTTTAATTTGTTTGCTTTTTATTTCCTGTAAAAATTAAAATTAATAAAATCGGAAGAACGAAACTAAATATACATAAAAAAAAAAGAAAGAAAGAAAGAAAGAAAAAGATAAAATTGTGTAATACTTAAATTTGAAAACGAAAGTGCCGAAAACTACATATGCTTAAAGTTGAAATATTCGTTTCATCCGTCTTCAGTTGGTGATGTCATGAAACATCTGATATAGTGCCCTTCGTGACTGTCTTTAAAAGATTACGTGTACAAAATGAAAAGATGTATAAGAGTAAAGATATTTTTGTCTGTCTCCTTGGCATGATATGATTTTTTTTTTTTTGTGTGTGTGTGTGTGTTTGTTTGTTTGTCTGACGAAGGATGATGCTTCATTTCGACCCGAAACAGTTGTTGCGAGATTTTTACACATTTTACGGTATTTTTTCAAAGTTTCAAACTTATTACACCTTAATCTTACCTTTCAAACGATACTATGCATTTAAGCCTCTGGTCTTATTAAAAATACGTACGGCTAAAAACCCACGACAAATTTCGTGTTTGCGTATTAATATATAGATAGATGTAGTAAAGGATATTCAGGAATTTGAGAAGTTTTGCAATGCTAAAATAAAGCCATAAGAAAAATCTGTGTTTTCTTTTTGAGGTGGGACGGGCAGACCTATGGTATTTATAAATTTATGTAGGGTAAGTGCACCAGTGATTGACACCTTCAGAGCAATCTCTGATGTTTCTAATGTTCTAGTCATCAGAAAATAATTTTAGAAATCTTAAGTTAGTACATATGGCATGAAAGACATTCAGAACCACATATGTGTTAAAATATATACATTTGATAACATTTTTTTTTCTTTTTTTATGAATTTTTATTGGACACCCACTCAACGTTCCAGTAATTGACACTGCCAGTTTTTCATTTTATCAGGGCACCCTATGTTCCAGTGTTTGACACTGCTAGTTATTCATTTTGCCAGTTATTAGCACCCTATGCCCCAGTGTTTGACATAAAATGTTAAAATGTTAAAATTCTTATATGTAAAATATATGATTTTATGATTTTTCTTATTTATTAATTATTTCGGGATAGATGTCAATTACTGGAGCATGCCAATCACTGGAGCACCTACCCTATTTCCGAACTCTTAGAAAAATCTAGAGCTTTATACGGTTTCTCTTTGTAAAAAATTATGTGAAAACGTTTTTTTTTTATTTTCCGTACCTGCTTCTCTAGTTTATATATTAAAAAAAAGAAAAAAAGGAAAGCAAAAATTAAAGCAATCTTGAGTTTCTAAATTCTTTTCTAAAGCTTTTTCTTTTTTAATTTTGGATTTGCATTTCATTTTCTAGCATCTATTAGCATCTCTTTATTTTTCTATAATTTTGAAATTCAATCTAGGGATATTTCGAACTTTTCTTGCAATTTCTGATTGAATGTATATATACACTTATTTGCATCTACATATTCAAGGACATTCATCTTTGTCTTTTGAAGAGCTATTTTTACTGTCAGTATTGACAGAAAATATTGTTTTACAAGCCTCAAAAATTACATTGCCTGACATGCGAAAATTTTCAGATTGAGGAATGAGCAAGTAGTTTTTTCCCTTTACATGCTCAGCAGGGCATATAAATATTTAATTAAAAATATAGTAGGGTAAGTGCACCAGTGATTGACACTTTTAGAGCAATATTTGATGTCTTTAATGTTCTAGTCACCAGAAAATATTTTTAGAAATCTTAAGTTAGTACATATGGCATGAAAGACATTCAGAACCACATATATGTTAAAATATATACATTTGATAACAATTTTTTTTAATGAACTTTTATTTGACACCCACTCAATGTTCCAGTAATTGACACTGCCTGTTTTTCATTTTATCAGTAATTGGCATCCTATGTTCCAGTGTTGGACACTGCTAGTTATTCATTTTACCAGTTATTAGCCCCCTATGCTCCAGTGTTTGACATAAAATGTTAAAATTCTTATATGTAAAATATATGATTTTATTATTTTTTTTTATTTGAGATAGATGTCAATTATTGGAGCATGCCAATCACTGGAGCACCTACCCTATGTGAAAAATTTATTTATTTATTATTCAAGGTAATTAAATAATTTTTTATTAAAATTTTCAAATTTTGAATTGAATTATAAAACGAAGTAAAAATAAATAAAAATTTAGATTAAATGAAAATTTCAAAAAGAAGAAAAAATGAAGTCCCGTAAGTAGCATCGAACCGAGGTCGTCTGTGTGACAACCTTTTGCTCTACCAAGCACGCCACTAGTCATATCCATGGTAATCGAATATCCCCTATATCTCCATGGTCAGATCGAATATTTTAAAAGCTGTAAACCTCCCCAGAAAAAAAAAAAAAAAAAAAAAAAAAAAAAAACGTACGAAAATCGGTCCAGTAGTTTTTGGTTTTTGAGGCATTAAGTAACACACATTCTAACATCTCGTTATATAGAGAGAGATTAGAAGAAGCCTTATAATCACGTGGTACAAACAGAACGCATCTCAAGTATTAATTTTTAGAAGGTGATCTCAAAAATTTAGATTTTTGTTTAATTTTTTACTAATCCCCTTTTCGCTTTCGAGACGAAATTTTTGTTGAAATATATGAAGCGTAACATGTTCTTTACAGTCCTGAAGTTTCAAAATGATTCGTGTAATACTTTTTGAGATATTGGATGAAACGTCTGAAATCGAAAGTGCCCGGTCATTTATTTAAATGCAGTGCATTTTAAATTTTATGAGCTATTAATTTCCCAACTCCTAACTCATACCAGATAATAAGTGACGGAGCTTTTAGATTGGAGTATTTAAAAAAAAAATCTCGAACGAAATATAAATCGAATTTTGATAAAAAATAAAAAATGAGCTCTATAAGTTAACAGTGTTATAGCTCTATAAGTTACAGCTGTATAAGTTACATAGTGACTATAAGTTTACAGTTCAATAATCTCTAAATTCTATTGAAAATTGGAGATTTTATAGAAAAATAATATTTAATTAAATTCAAGGATGCGTTTACATTTCATATTTTGCACTTTTCGAATTGAACTTTGCAGATTTTATAGAAAAATAATATATAATTAATTTCAAGGCCTGGTATTCTATAAAGCAGCAACAGCCTTTTATAGGCTTTAGCAGCTTTTCATATGTTTAATAATAATAATAATAATAATTAATTAAATAAATAAAATAAATTTATTTTAGCAAGGTATTAAGTGATTTTTAATTATTTGCTTCGTTGAAAATGTTTTTACGAATAAAAATTAAAAACTTGAAATGAGCTGTACGAACGAAAAACGAAAGAAAAAAAAAACTAGTATGTTGTGGCCACCACAAGACTTTCTTCTATATTTTCCTATACATATTCAATCAGTAACAATATTAAAAAAAAAAAAAAAAAATTTTTTTCCTTTTTTTTTTTTTTTTTTTTTTGTGAAAATTAATACATATTCAATCACTAACAATAATTAAAAAAAAAAAAAAAAAAAAAAAAAATCGAATTTTTTTTTCTAAGTTTTTTTTTTTTTTTTTTTTTTTTTTTTTGTTAAAAGTAAAAAAAAAATCGCTAACTTTGTTTTAAATTATCACAGATTTATGGTTCAACCATTCGTTTTAAAGGTATTGACGAGATCTTTCGAATGATACCCATCTTCAAAATTTAACCCCCCCCGGGGGGGTACTTCCCCCCAGGGGGGAACCGATGCCCCCCCATGCACAAATTTTTTTTCCGAGTTAACTACTACTATCATCAATAATTCAAATTAATTTTACAATCACAAGTTTAAAATAACTCTCATTATGCCCATTTATACGGAATTTTGTCCTATGCTGCCATGTTAAAAATTTGCATAAAATGCGATTACAGCGCCACCTGTTGAGCTATTGATCCCCAAATCTAATGGGCACCAGTTCATGTCAGGGTGCAACTAAATACCAAGTTTGGTTAAATTTCATTCATATGTTCGTGAGATACAGCGTCCACAAAAAAATGATACAGACAGACACACAGACACACACACAGACAGACAGACAGACAGACAGACACACAGACAGACATTTTCTAAAAACTATCAATTCGTGTTCAGGACATCCCAAAACGTGTAGATCCGTCAAAAAACGGAGGTCGAAAATTTTCGCAAATCCAATACTTTCTCTATATTACATATAGAAGAAAGTAAAAAAAAAAAAGGGAATTTTATTAAAATAAATTAAGCTGTACACATAATTTACAATATTATGTACAATAGCTCTCAGAATATTTGTGTATACACCAGTTACGAATATAAAAGATAATTTCTTATATTATTGTTATAAGGACTTTAAATTTCTATGTATTTTGTCTAAATAATAATAATAATAAATATCTCTTGTTTCTCTTCTGAATTCTGAAACTGGTTTATTATTATTCTTTATTTCATTTTATTTAAAGAGTAAGACTTACTCCATAATTCACTTTTTGAAGATCAAAGGAATTATCAAATAATAATAATAATAATAATATAATGAAATAATAATTAAAAAAAAAAATCAAACTATATAACAAAATGCAACCAACATCGTTACTTTCTTTATTCTATTCTATTTCTTAAAACAATTTTTATAGATGCCACACGCACCACATAAACTTTACATTTTACATCTACTTTTTAAGCTAGCACGCGATCATGTTTTATATAAAAATTAAATCACTAAATTCATTTTTTTTTTATTTACTTATTTTTATTTCATTTTGCACGCGCACTTTTTATTTCCTAATTCAAAATTATTAAAAAAAAAAAAAAACTTTTTCGATAGTGTTTGTTTCGATACTGATTATTATTAATTTTCTTTTCTTTTCCTTAAAAAAAAAAAGAAAAAAAAAAAATGATTTTGATAAAATTCTGGCAAAAGCAGAATTTAGTTTAGGACGGAGGACTATTAGGTTTTTTTTTCTTTTTCAAATTATAACACCGCTTTCAAATTATTCAGTTATATTTTCGATGCATTTTAGATTTCGATAAATATCCATCTATCGAAAAATGATTTCGATAAATGTCCAACTATCGAAAAATGACACCGCAAAAATCCCAGATTGAGACTAATAGTCCTCAGACCTAATAACAATAATTACAAAATAATAAAAGTAAAAATTTTCCTTCAAATAATTATTAGATCGTTAGTCGTGTCAAGTGGATTATAGTGTAATCCGCATGTGATGCAACCAAAGCTGATTACATAACAATCGGCTTAGGTGTCTTTTAATGAGATATTGGTATTTACTTTACACGTAACGTTATAATTCTTGTATCAGTTTGTTGCACCAGTTCCGAAAACAAATTTCTCAAGCTATCATCCTCTCAAAATGATAACGCATTTCAGTTTTTAATGCAACAGAATTATGTATTGCAAGATGACACTGTTTAAAAAAGTAAAATTATGTGCCCTACTTGGAGAAAACGTATTCAGATTTCTTAGCAATTTGAAACTTTCTACGGAGACAATAGATGGTAAACATATTTAAATTTTTATATGTCCTTGAAAAAGTACGATGCGATAACTAGCCTTTTTTTTAAGGGGAAATATAACTATTTAGTTTAATACTATAGCTAAGTTTCAAAGAAAATTGACTATTTTTACGAAACTTATCTGAACTGATGTACGTAAGTAGTGAATAAACGTTCATTGAAACAATTTTAAAGTCAACTGAGAAATTTTCGATCGACAACCTTTACCTATGTGTTTTACAAAGGTGAAATGTATCAAACTTTCAGCATCTAGCACTTAACATAAGTTTTTACTTCCATTACCCGACTGCCGTAGGCAACGGAAGTATTGTATTCGGTCAAAAGATTCGATATCCAGTTTTTCCCTGATTTACACGTTTTAAGGCCTCCTGAGTCCAAAAAAGTAGTTTTTGGCAATTGATCAGTGTGTCTGCATGTGTGGAATCTTTTGGCTATCATATGTCCGAAACTAATAGACATAGAACTACGAAACTTCAAAATTGATACAGATCTGGTGTACAGATGAAGTTTCCAAATTTTGGTGAAAATTGGAAAACCAGAAGTGGGTTATCGAAAACCGGAAGTGGGACCGGAAGTCCGTATCAAAAACAGCTCTAACGATTTTCTTCAAATTTGCTATATAAACACTCTATTTTAGATGTCCTTTCGAATGATATAGTTGGTTAGTTCAGGAAAATTGATAGGCGTCCTGTATAAATAGCTCAATTTCAGGTCTCGCAAGTGCGTTCCTTTAAAAACGGCTGTACAGATTTTTTTCAAACTCGCCATATTAACTCCTTTTTAAATATCATTTTGCATGTAATTATTGTTTTCCGGTCAATAACTGAATACGCCAAGTCTTGGTAAAAGTTGAACGGCTCTAACGATTTTCTTGAAAATTGTTACATAAATCCATTTTAGATACCCTTTCTCATGTATTATGTGGTTATTACAGGAAAATTAACGGTCATTCTGATTAGATAGTTAATTTTTAGGTCTCATAAATTGGTGTTTAAAAAAGTAACTATCATTATTTTTACTTTGCGAACACTATAGTGAGAAAAGTATTGTAACCATGTCAAATATCCGAATTTGAGATTTTGATGTTTCTATACGTTTCAAGGTCCCCTGAATCCGTTTTCACTATTTTTACGATGATGTATGTATGTATGTGTGTATGTCTGTGAGTGAACACGCTAGCATCTAAACGCTTTGTTTGAATACGCTGAAAGTTGGTACGTATATTGTAAGTCATCACAGTACAAACCCTATTGATTTTGGTGAATCTAGCACTTATAGTTTTTTTACAGGGGCACAAAGAAAAATTCTTTATCATTAGGGCCTATGGGGTCAAATTTTTAAAAGTGTGATAGCGTCTAAACGCCTTATTAATTTGAGCAAAAAATTTGTATACATGTTATAGGTCACAGTTGCACCAACTGTATAGATTTTGGTGAATGTAGCACTTACAGTGTTTTTACAGGGACACAAAGAAAAATTCTTTATATTTATGGCCTATGAGACCAGCGATAGCATCTGAACGCCTTATTCAATTGAGCTGAAAATTTATATGAATATTATAAGTCACTGTTGCACTAACTATAAGCATTTTGGTGAATCTAGAATTTATAGGTTTTTACATGGACACAACGAAAAATTCTTTATCATTATGATCTATGGGCTCAAAGTTCAGTAGTGTTAAAGAAAACATCGTGTAATATATGGAAAAATCTGGAGTGACTCCACTCGACTTTCCGAACATTGAGTAATTAACAGTTTTGTAGATAAAGAAAGAGGAGTTGTTAAACAAACAAAAGAGTGAAAACCATAACAGAGTGTTTGAGTATTTTTCTCCATATAGTACACGGTTTTATTTAACGCTACTGAACTTTGAGCCCATAGATCATAATGATAATGAATTTTTCGTTGTGTCCCTGTAAAAACCTATAAATGCTAGATTCACCAAAATGCTTATAGTTAGTGCAACAGTGATTTATAATATTCATATAAATTTTCAGCTCAATTGAATAAGGCGTTTAGATGCTATCGCACTTTTAAAAATTTGGTCCCATAGGCCATAATGATAAAGAATTCTTCTTTGTGTCCCTATAAAAAAACTGTAAGTGCTAGATTAACCAAAATGTATACAGTTGGTGCAACTGTGACCTATAACATGTGTACAAATATTTTGTTCAGATTAATAAGGCGTTTAGACGCTATCACACTTTTAAAAATTTGACCCCATAGGCCGTAATGATAAAGAATTCTTCTTTGTGTCCCTGTAAAAAAACGGTAAGTGCTAGATTAACCAAAATCTATACAGTTGGTGCAACTGTGACCTATAACATGTGTATAAAAGTTTTGCTCAATTGAATTAGGCGTTTAGATGCTATCGCACTTTTAAGATTTTGGTCCCATAGGCCATAATGATAAAGAATATTTCTTTGTGTCCCTGTAAAAAAACTATAAGTGCTAGATTCACCAAAATCTATAGGGTTCGTACTATGGTGACTTACAATATACGTACCAACTTTCAGCTTATTCGAACAAAGCGTTTAGACGCTAGCGTGTTCACTCACATACATACACACATACATACACACATACATACACACATACATACACACACACATACATACATCATCACAAAAATAGTGAAAACGGACTCATTGGACCTCGAAACGTACTCTCTAAAATATGAAGAGTGAGATCTGACTCTAAAAGAGTGGCATCTCACTCTTTGAACATGCCAAAATGGAGCCAACCTCTAAAGAGTGGGAAGTCTCTTTTCGAAAGAGTGAGATTTCTCACTCTTTATTAAGAGTGAGATTGTTCCGAGTATTTCAAAGAATATGGCTGTTTATTTTTTCTAAAAATAATATGGATACGCTAGACGGTATCTTCCACCATTTTCCTTTTTTTTTTTTCCACATTTGCTTTGGACCTGCGGGGATTCGAACCGTAGCCGTCTTCGTGGCAGGCGAGCGTCTTACCACTGAACCACTGGGGACACACAGAACTTGCTTAATTTACAGTGGTAAATCATTCACATAAGAAATTAATCGCATTTATAAACTTTTACTTCATTTATTAAGAATATAAAATTACAGAATTCTAATGTACATTTTAAAATTAAAGTTAGAATTGCTTTAAATTACTAAAATTGGAATTATTTTTAAATTAATAAAAATAGAATTATTTCTCAAATCAAAATGTATACTTGAAAAGAAATTCCCTAAGACAAATAGTTATTTTAAGTGTAGCTTAGGGGAAAAGAAAAATTCTTGAGTGTGCATGTTTAAAAAAAAAAAAAAAAGTTAAATATTTACGACAAATCTCCACAGTTTCTTGAAAAACTCGTCTGTTCAGGAGTATTAAATCTCGCTGATGATTTTAATTTTTAGTAAAATATTATAGCCAGCTTTTTTTATGTTTCACATGTGTTAAGGCATCAATGAATATAATAAAAATATAAATTCCTATTACGCTTTTAAGATGTTATGCATTAAGTATTTGCATTGATATTTTCTTTTATAACTTATATATTTCCAAATAAAACTCCATGCTCTCATCACGAATTTCCATAACTTTCTTATGATTTTCAATTCTTTACTGACAACACTTCAATTTTATCAATCGTATAAAAAAATTATATTTACCAAAACAGCTTTTAACATAATTATTTTCTCTTTTTAAACTCAAATAAATTCAATAATTTCTGTTAAACAAATCACATGCAATAGATTGCGAGATAGATAGAAATCGTCTTTCATATTTCGTTCGAAATATGGAAAGTAGATGGCGCCAGCAAATCTTCACTCTTCAGCAGGTTGATCTTGCAATTGATGATGACATCACTCTTTGTAACAGAGTGACTAGAAGTCTCTCTTTCGAGAAAAGTGAGAAATGTCACATTTTCAAGAGTGACAATAGTATTTTCTCACTTTAATTCGTGTCAAAATAATGGTCACTTTTTTAAGGAGTGAGATTCCCACTCCAGAAATTTTAGAGAGATACAGAAACATCAAAATCTCAAATTCGGATTTTTGACATGATTACAATACTTTCCTCACTATAGTGTTCGGAAAGTAAAAAAATACTCAAACACTGCTCTATTATGGTTTTCTCTCTTTTGTTTGTTTAAAAACTCCTCTTTCTTTACTTTACCTACGAAACTGTTAATTACTCAATGTTCGGAAAGTCGAGTGGAGTCACTCCAGATTTTTTTTTTCTTATTTTTTAACTCACTGTGTAAACTCTGTTTTATATGTCTTTACACATGTATCAAGTTTCTCTTTGTGGAAAATTCCAAAAAATGCATATAATATGTGGGTAACAGTGGGTAATGGAAGTCGTGTGGTTGTTTCACAACAGATTTTAATTAAGTTGGCACCAATAGACAGTTCTTTCATTTTATTATTAGTTTCTGTTATATATTGGTAGAAGAAAGTATAGGATTTAAAATAAATATATATTTCTAGTTTTCGATGCATTTATGCATTTTGAGATGTTCTGAATACAATTTAACCATTTTAAAGGAAATGTCTGTTTGTTTGAGTAAAAGATTTTGTGGTAGGTCTAGATCAGAAACTAACGCACAGAATTTCATTAAATATATGTGTATGTTGTTGGTATTATCATGTATCTATTAATTGCTAAATTTTATAATGAAATTAAATTCTTCAATTTATATATATATAATCTGTATATAAATTGAAGAATTTAATTAAATATTAATTTATAATGTTTATATATTTATTTATATATAATGAATTTAATTAAATTTATTTAAATATTTTAAATATATAATCTATATTTCTGTTGTCAGAGTACGGAAAAAATAGCAAAAGATGATAAGATTTTTATTTCAGTGTTTGAAAGCCAAAATATCATTATAAAGAGAGAAAATAACGCTGAAATTTAAAAATAAAACTGTTTTGCAGGGATTTTTTTACTCTAGAAAATATCGCAATATTGAGGGGAGGTTAACATTAGTTTATATGCAAATTCACCGGGACCACGAAATATTATTGTAGTAGAGGGAGTTATTGTTCGCAGACGATTAAAATGAAAGAATAAATTAAAAATGAAACAGAAATGTCAATAGATAAAATTGAATAATAAATAAATAAGAATTAATTAAATTCTAATACTAATTTCGAAAAAATCTCCATGAGGTGTATACCTACAGGGTCCAAGGTACCTCTCTGTCAAAATTTGTAACTCTGCGATCAGTAATTCGAGCATCACCAGAACACAGAGAGAGAGAGTAAAACTTATTTTGGTTCATAGAGATGTAGAACGTATATATATGAGTAAAATATCCAGATACATTAAGGGCTAGAATTGGAAATTGCCGGAATTGCATTTTTGTGTTGTGTTACACATTTTTAACAATTTTCAACAATGTTTAAGAGTGATTATGAATTCAATTAATCCATCTGTAGTATTTCTTTTTGTCCTTCTGTCTGCTCGTTGTGTAATTACGTAGACAAAGTACATGAAACACGAAAGGTTTAACGATGCAAAGGATACGTACAATTGGAAAGTGTTAGTAATCTGAGCGAGCCCCACGATTTTTCTTTCTTGTTTTATATTTATTCATTAGGACTAGCAGGACTATTAGTTTCAATCTGGATAAAAATGTCGTCACTAGTTTTTGTAAGCCAGTTTTGTGCAACCCCCAAAAAGGGGAAAATAAATTAGAAATATCAGTCCTATCGTTAAAAATTCGGTACCAAACGAAAGGGGCGATTTTTGAGGTGCAAACAGTTTTTCAACACGACAATTAGATTTTTTTAAAATTAACTAAAGCATGGAATTTAGGTGGAAACACATCATTTTAATTCATTTCAGTCATTTTAAAAAGTACGTGGCCCAGTTTTACGGTCAAAAAATGAGATAAAAAAAAAAAAAAAAAAAAATACATATTGAAATTAATAGTCCTCCGTACTAAACTAAATTCTGTCTTTGACAGAATTTTTTATTTCCTTATTTATTTTATTGCATATAAATTTCTTCTGGAAATTTTCAAGTATAATTACAGTGAATAAAAAATTCTACAGAGAACGGGAAATGAGGGGTGGGGGTGGAAGCGGACTCGCAAGAGACCGAAAAATTTTCTTTTAAAGAAGCTTCCTTCTTAGCCTGTTTATCGTCCTGATAATTGCATGGAACAGTTTTTGCCGGCACCTAGTAATTTTACGCTTCATGCAGCATTCTACAAAAAAGAAAGGAAAAAAAAAAATAAGTTTTGTTCTTACAGGTGTTGCTTTAGATTTTTTCACTTTCTCTTATCTCTTACCCTCGTATAGCAGTGAAAGTAATGGTTTTTAAGTCGATTTTTAGAAATTCATTTTTTGCCATATTTACACGTTTTTAAGTCCTCTGTATCCCAAAATCAAGTTTTTAGAGTTTGGTTTATGTGTATAATTTCCGAGCGGATGATAAACTAAGCCGCGTTACGTTCACTAAGCAGTTGTTTTCTCCTTAATGCACTTATAATTCAAAAATACATAATTATGGATTCTTAGCTTGTTACTGTCCGATCACTATAGTGAGGAAAGTATTGTAATCATGTCAAAAAACCGAATTTGAGATTTTGATGTTTATATACGTTTCGAGGTCCCCTGAGTCCATTTCCACTATTTTTACGATGATGTATTTATGTGTGTGTGTGAACACGCTAGCGTCTAAACGCTTTGTTCGAATAAGCTGAAAGTTGGTACATATATTGTAAGTCCCCATAGTACGAACCCTATTGATTTTGGTGAATCTAGCTCTCATAGTTTTTCTACAGGGACACAAAGAAAAAGTCTTTATCATTATGGCCTACGGGACCAAATTTTTAAAAGTGCGATAGCGTCTAAACGCCTTATTATTCAATAGAGCTGAAAATTTATATGAATATTATAAATCACTGTTGCACTAGCTATAAGCATTCTGGTGAATCTAGCATTTATAGGTTTTTACAGGGACACAACGAAAAATTCTTTATCATTATGATCTATGGGCTCAAAGTTCAGTAGCGTTAAATAAAACTTCGTGTACTATATGGAGAAAAATACTCAAACACTCTATTGTGTTTTTCTTTCTTTTGTTTGTTTAACAACTCCTCTTTCTTTACTTTATCTGCAAAACTGTTAATTACTCAATGTTCGGAAAGTCGAGTGGAGCCACTCCAGATTTTTTTTTTTTTTTTTTAAAGACTTGGCACCACACATTGAAGACTAATAGTTTCATATAAAAACTTATATTTCCCTTTAATATTTATAAATTGTACTGTATTAGGTTTGTTCAATGAAACATATATAGGCCTGCTAACTATGCTAGTTTATCCGTAATGGTATTAAGCCCCGCCTTTTTTTTCACACCAGAATAGTTGTAGAGCAATAGTCTTCTTATTTAATCATGAGAACATATTGCTGAACATTAATCTACAACTATTCTGGTGTGAAAAAAAAGGCGGGGCCTAATACCATTACGGATAAACTAGCATAGTTAGCAGGTCTACATATATTCAGGCAACAATTCTTATGGTTTTTGATAGATTTTTTTACAGATTTGAAATTTTCAAACTGCGTTTTCTCTGTTTGCGGGGGCCGCGGTAGCCCAGTCGGTAGAGCGCCGGCCTCGTAATTGGAAGATTGCGGGTTCGGTACTCGAGCCGGCCGTCGGTCGTGTGCACAAATGGTGGCCGGTGCACGTAAAAATTTGTCGTGGCCGCAATGTCCTCCATGTTCCCATCAAAATTATACCTCTGGGGGTCACCGAAGCTGGAGAGCCATCCCTTTCGTGGAGGATCAAAATTGTGATGGCATGTCTCCGGATCACCCCTAAGGTTGTGTCCCAGACTGTCGCCAATTGCCTATCTGCGCAGCACTAGTGCGACGTAAAACCCAACCATCCATCCATCCTCCTTTTGAGTTTTTTCACGAATTCATGATCTTCAAAACGCTAAAACTTTCTCAGATACTTAAGGAAAGATTTATTATTATTATTATTATCTTCAATACAATCTACTTAAACCGTTAACGCACGAATTAATTTTGCAAAATATTATTAGCTGATTATTTCACTTCTAAATTAATATAGACAACTGACAATAAAATGTATTAACTTAAACAATTCTTCTGATTGTTTTAAATTTAAAGCCTATCCTCATTTATTGACGTTCAGAGTTCTAGCGAGAAAACTTTGAGGTAACAGATTAATTTCCTATTATATGCTGACAAAGATCTCGAAAGTAAAGTATTATAATATATATTATTATTCAACTTGATTTAAGTTGGTATACCTGCGCAATAAAGCAAACATATGTGCAACGAATGCAAAATCCTAAAATGACTATCCAAATTATGAAATAATAATTAATAGTAGGCACATAAAACTTTCAGGGATCCTTTAGAGTGGCGCTATAAACGGTCACTAAAAAGCAGAAATCATTCCAAAAAACCGCAAAATATATACGTGTCATTTTATTAACTGTCCTCAAATGAGGACACTGGGCGCTAACAAGATAAAAGAATTATGGGTAGTTTTTGAAATTTATTAATTAGTTTTTGAGAAAAAAAATTTAAATTGCATGTCTATGCAAAAATTTGAAATAAATAAATAGAACATGATTTTTGCTATGGGTTTAATTTTTAATATTTTTTCTTTTAAAGATATTGCAAAATCCATCCTTAATTCTTTTAATTCGGTTATATTAAACATTCCCTAAATAATATTAAGTCTTTTCTTAAATATCTGTGGCAGTTTTAGCATTTTGAAGATCAAGAATTCATGGAAAAATGCAAACTGAGAAAACTCAGTTTAAAGATTTGAAATCTCTATCTCTAAAAAATCTATCAAAAACCATAAGAAATGTTGCCTGAGTGTACATTTTATTGAACAAACCTAATACAGTTCAATTTATAAATATTAATTGAAAATATAGGCTTTTATATGAAACCTTCAGTGGTGCCAAATCAAAGATGCCAAGTACTAAGTCACCTTAAGGGTCCTCTTCACTCACCGCCGCCGGAAGCCGAAGCTAATGTTATTCTATGGGAAATTTTTCTTTACAAATAACTTATTAACTAATACATATTTTTAAATTCTGTTTTCACATTCTGAAAAATCCCAGCTGTTAAATTGACGGACCTTTCTTAAAAAAAAAAAAAATATTTTTTTAATTTTTTATATTTTATTTTGAAGCTATGCGAAATACGAATTTTCACTATGTGAATTTTTTTCATTTAGCAATTTCAAAATAAAATATTAAAAATTAAAAAAAGTACATTTTTAAAAAAGGTCCGTCAATTTAACAGTTGGGAATTTTCTGAATGTGAAAATAGAATTAAAAAATATGTATTAGTTAATAAGTTATTTGTAAAGAAAATTTCCCCATAGAATAACATTGGCTCGAGCTTCCGGCGACGGTAAGTGAAGAGGGCCGTTAAGTATGGGCAGAGCTCCAGGAATTTGAAAAAAAAAAAAAAAAACTGGTCGCCAGCAAACATTTCAGGTACCCAGTAAAAGATAGCCCCCTCCCTCCTTCATTTATTTTTATTATTTTTTTTCCCCCCGATTTTGAAATGTACTTGAATATAGAAATTAAAATTCTATGCCTAAAAAACAAATATTTATTACGACTGGATGATAAACCAGGAAACACCTGTTTAAATCCAACATTATTAAATCAGTTTTATTATTTTCTCTAAACCGATACAGCACTATATACCGGCACAACGATTCAGCACCAGGGAACAGGAGCGGTGCAAATCGATACCCTAAAAGGTGCATCGATTCAACACCTCGTTGTGAAATGTGGCGAGAGGAGAAGGAGTAGAATCGGAGCCCAACTCTGGCACCAATTTTTTCAATATATTAAGGGGAAAAAAAAAAGTTTCTGTAAAAGTTAAAAAAAAAAAAAAAAAAAATACAGTCGCCAATTAAAATATTTTGGTCGCCAATGGCAATCAGTCGATCGTATTTCACGAACCCTGAGTATAGGTATTTCATATAGTAGTCATGAGGTTTATCTTCAAATGTATCGTAATGTTTTTATTAACTTCGATTCTTGTCTGTTTGTTTGTCCAGTACAAAACTTGCAATCAATTTTTAACTAACTTCCCGACTAGCTAGACATTTGAAACTTTCAGAACAGCTCAGAACACGGTGACAATGCATTTTTTTTTTTTTTTTTTTTTTTTTTTTTTTTTACCATGTTTTTATCAACTTCTATTCCTGTTTGTTTGTTTGTTTGTTTGTCCGGTACAAATCTTGCAATCAAATTTTAACTAACTTTCCTACTAGCTAGACATTTGAAACTTTCACAGAAGCTCAGAACCCGGTGACAACACAATACTTCGAAGTCTGATTTTCGAATTTTTGATTAGTTTTCTTATAATTAATTAAAATATGAAAATAATAACATCCTAATAGCGTTAAAATAGCCATTAAAATAGTAGCTATAATTTAATTGTTGCCAAAAAAAAATTTACGAGTTCATTTTCTTTCGACATAAAAATAAATACATTTAATTAAACGTGAACGTTAAAAAATTCTAAAATGTTAAATTATGCATCTCACAAAAATGGACGTCATTATCACTTTAAAAATTTTATGCACATTGCTAAGAGCTCTATGATTCATCAGAAAATTTAAAACATGGTATATAAAAAGTTTTTTTTAATCTTATAATTATTAATACTTTTAGCCAATTATTTCGGGTCCCCACTGCCTTTGGTAGAGTTTATATAATCCAACAGAAAATTAAAAAAAAAAAAAAAAAAAAAAAAATGGTTATATAAAAAGTTCTTTTCATATTGTAATTTTTTATTTTTTGTATTTATTTATTTATTTTTAAATAAAGTATGCATTTTTAATATTTATTCACTATATATTTTATTTAATTCGAAGATGAAATAGCTGTTGTTTTAGTCTTTAATGCATTGTAATGAACATGCAGTGAAAATAATACTATAATTTTTGTCTTTTCCAAAACACTCAGTGGGCTATAATTCTGTTATTACCATAAATCTAAAACAAATACCAGTAAGAAATCCAAACTAGAATCCTGCGCGGGTCGGGTAAACTTGACCCGCAAAGTGATTTACGACCTGCAATAAAGTATTATTTAATGTATGTTATATAAGGAACTGCATTAAAATTCTATAATACAAAATGCAGTTATATTAATAAACAGGCCTTTCAGAGAATATACATGTTACACAAAAAAAAAAAAAAAAAAAAAAAAAAATCCAAATGCATAGAGATTTACTTTAAAAAAATCCACTGTTCCAGATATTTTTACAGTATATAATAAAGTTAAATAAGGAAGTAAATATATATTGGAAGGTAAATAATTTTCACAAATAAAGTGTTAAACTTTAAATATTAATATTTACTCAATTGTAATCCTCCTACAGCTTCAATTTTTAATTCTTTCCTATCTATTTGTGAAAATTCGAAACTAAGATAAATGTGTTCCTTAAATTATTCAGCAAACATCGGTACCTCTCACGACCCTCCTGTTCGCGAGGAGATGCGGTCACAGACAAAATAATTTGACGCTAATGGCAGTAACATTTTTTAGTTCCCCATCATACTATAGGTATGGGGAACTTAGGTAATCGTGAAAATTAGTTCCCCATCATACTATAGGTATGGGGAACTTAGGTAATCGTGAAAATTTTCGACCTCGGTTTTTTGACTTTTTTACACGTTTTTAGGTGTGAGGAACCCGAAAATGACAAAATTTGTAGGGTGTCTGTTAGTGTGTCAGTCCGTTAGTTTGTTAACACGATATCTCACGAACAAATGATCGCAGAGAGGTCAGATCAGTTTTAAAATATTACTTTCGATACTGGCAAGAACCCTATTCTTTTGCAACATTCGAATTAAAAAACTTCGTAAGTTATGAGAAATTTACGATTTTCTTAACATGGGAGAATAGGACAAAAATTCACTTAAACGTGCATTAAATGGAAACTTTTTACTGTAAAAATGTCAGACCGGTTTTAAAATATCAGGTTTCATGCCGGAATGAACATTAGTAACTATAAATGTGCTACTTTGAAAATTTCGCAAGTTATTGGAAATTTACGAATTTCTTAACATGGCAGTATAGGGCAAAATTTCACATAAACGTCAATTTTGAGAGATATTTTCATCGTAAAGATGTCAGACTACTTTTGAAATATTATTTAGAACACTGGCATGAATATTAATGACTATGAATTTTCCAATATAAAAATTTCGTAAGTTATTGGAAAATTACGAATTTCTTAACATGGCAGCATAGAGCCAAATTTCACATAAACGTCAATCTTGAGGGATATTTTCATCGTAAAGATGTCAAACCACTTTCGAAATATTATATAGGATACTGGCATGAATATCATAGACTATGATTTTTCCAATTTAAAAAATTCGTAAGTTATTTGGAATTTACGATTTACTTAACATGTCAGACTAAGGCAAAATTGAGCATAAACTTCCATTTTGAGGATCATAAATACATTAGGAAACTTCAAAATTACATTTATGATATTGGTTTGAACATGATTGAATACAAATATTCTAATAGGAAAATTTCGTAAATTATTCGTAATTTACGATTTTACCAACATAGCGAAATTGTAAATTTTTCATATAAATCTGAATTTTGAGGATTATTGCATTGGAAAAAGTAGCATGAAAACTAAACAACGGAATTGACTTGACCCTGATAAAATAAATTAGTAGATTAGAATAAGATAAATATGTCGAAGTGAACGGTGGATAGCCTATTAGGCGGGGATTTCATTCTGTCACTGTATCAAGCTTTGGTCATATTCATTTCTTTTAACATGATTATAATATGTCTCGCACTAGAAATTTATGAGAACATAAATATGATGGGGAACTGAGCAGAGTCCACCTATGCCAACTAGTTATTTAATATATGGAGATTTCTTTATGGAGTCAATATAAGTCAAATTTCTTATATGCTATTTATTTGTAAATTTATATGTTTCTAACTTATATTTTACGAAATAGGATTAATTCTACAAAATTATATTCGTGTCATTATATTTATAGTTAAATTGTTTTAAATATTTATTTGTATTTTATTTTATGTGATATATATATATATATTTCTTCTTTTGCAATTTTTCAACAAACATGATAATTACATTTCATAATTCACTTGACTCGCTGACAAAGCGCGTACAATATATCGCTGATTAGTAAATTTTTCCAAAGCGATTTTTTTTAAAGGTAATAGGGGGGCGATCTAAAACTTTGCACACAGGCGCCTGATAATGCTCGCGCGCCCTGTTTGTGCAATTGTTAAAATTTCGTATCAACAGCATTTTTAACTTCGGTACTTCACTATTTTTCATAATAATTCACTATTTATTCACTGTTTCATTTCATGTAAATCTATACTAATAAAAGAAAGTGCTTGTCTCTCGATCTGTGCCCGATGTACCGAAAAATCTATGGCGCGTTCTGTTCTGGTTTATATTTTTTCTTTTTTTTCCAGATAAAGGAATATGTGCAGATTTGTAACATACCTTTAAATTTTCGATATTCCCTCATTAGATTTTTAAAAATGTTTATGTTCTTTTTTTTTTTGTAATTTCAAGCTGATGCCAATAAAATATAAAATACTTACAACTTTTTAATTATTATTATTTTTTTAACGTAAATGAAACCTTTCTTTACACATGAATAATGATAATGAGAAATTCCTGATAAAACTGGCCTCATAACAGTTTTAAAATTTTTATTTATTTATTATTTAAATACCAATTTCAATTAATTAAATAGGTTTTTATTTATTTATTTATTTTTTTCAGTCGTCCGTAAATTAATGTGAATGTATATTTAGTTTATTTAAAATTAATGGCTGTATATCTCGGTATTTGGTGGTCCATGGTTTTGGTTTGCTGAAAATAGCTGCCAATCAGAATATATTTATTGAATTATTCAACCAAAAAAAAAAAAAAAAAGAAGAAAGAAAGAGAGAGAAAAAGAAAATCATTTACATACTATAATAACCAACGAAGCGTGGAAAACCTGAATAAAATAAACAATTAAGCATTATATATATATTATATTATATTATATTAATAATAAAATTATTCAAATTTTAGGAATCTATATCATTAGCGTATCTGTTTAAAAAAGTTCATGTGGATAAAAAAAAAAAAAAAAAAAAACTATCGAGCGAAGGAAAAATAACATTTCCATTTTAATGATATCTTTCCACGCACTGGACAGTTCAGCTAACTGAGGTCAATAAACTGTGTACTTTTTCTTCTGCTATACAAATGTCTTTATAGTGCTTTATAGTTATGATATGTAAATAAACTAGAACTATTCAATAATCAATAACCATTTCAGTGGGAAGACGAACTATCTCAGTTTTAAATTTTAAATTATATTAAAAAAAAAGAAAAGAAAAACTTCGTTCCACAAGACGATGCGCGACGTTAAATGATGATTCACAGATTTCATTGACAAAATGGCGTTTCGACGCGGTATGGGGTATGGCGAAGCGAAAGAAAGTAGCTCTGTCTGGCGTACGTCTCCCGTCCATTTTATTTTCTTCTGTATTCAATAGAAGAAAGTTTTGATTTCGTAATAATTTTTGACTTCCGGTTTTCGATGGATCTGCACGTTTTGAGAAGCCCAAAACATGATTTGACCATTTTAAAAATGTCTGCGTGTATGTGTGACAAACTTTTGTGGCGACTGTACCTAAAGCTGCTATCAGACGAAAGAACATATATTCTGAAGTATAATCTGTTGCCAGTGGTGCTAGATGGTCGAACATTATTTCCCCAAACAGGTCTTCAAATTTCCCCAAATCAGGGTTTTGTTTTTTTTTTCGAAAAAATCCCCAACTTCATTTCTACTAAAAAGGGGAAAAAAGTAAAATAAATAAAAATCAAGCACATTTTTCTATGATTTAAGCTCAGATTTTTCCCCAAATGAAGGCAATTTTTGAAAAAAAAAAAAAAAAATCCCCAAATAACAATAAAGCTATTGAAAGTCTCTAGTCGTAGGGATAAATCATTACGTTGCCAACATTGACAGAAAGTTGAAGAACTCCCCAGATTTGTCCCCAAAAACTTTAGAATACCCCAAAAAAGTCCCCACAAACATTTGGTCCCCCAAATCGTCCCCAGAAGCTCCAAAAAATCCCCAAAATAGGGACAAAATCCCCAATCTGGCATCACTGTCTGTTGCATCTCAAAGCTACAGAACTACTTTCTTGAGCTCAATCAAGGGTTATTTTTAAGCATGAACGAAATCCACAAATGTAAACAACGAGCGCAACATTTGGCGATAATTCCGCTCTCGGAGGCTTAAAAGGAATGAGGATAGAGGATACTCTGGAATCACGATTCTCTGATTGTGATTGGAGGACTTCATGCTAAGAACTATTGTATGTGATTCTAACAGGGGAAAGTGCGTGATTGAAGAATTTACGTGAGGCAAAAGTATCAAACGGTATTTCACAGGTTTCCCCCATGAAAAATCTGTTTACGAGATTGTATGTGCTAATGCCTTTGATATGGAACTTCGTCTGATAGCGGCTTTAGGAACTAATGCATGGATATATTAGGGACTAATAGCAACTAATATAACATGGAATTAACAGCAACTAATGCACAATTGATACGTAGCTGCACTATGACACAAATGGGTGCTTATAAACTTTTGGTGAAAACCACCCAACAGATGATGCTACTATCTCGTTTTTTCTAAATTTTTAACATGGCGGCAATAAGACAAAATTTCGTACAAATGTGCACAATTGGATTTCATTTTACTGAATCATTATGAAATTAAAAAGTATTATTTATAATAGTAATAGTCAGCTATAGTGTAGCCACGTTTCTTAAAACTAGCAGTGAGGACGAGTCCAAAAAGTTGGAGGGGTGCCAACTTGACCGACAGGTTGAGATTCGGAAAACATCCAGTAATTCGGCGCTCTGTTATTGCTTATTTTTTCTGAATCAGATGACTGTCACCCCTATTGTGGTCGAAGAATAGGAAAAAAATTTTGTATATGCATGAGCTTCGCTCCCCTTAGGGGGCGGATGGCTATTTTCAATATAGTACGTATCTTCTTACTATCAAAATAATTTTTACTTTCTTTCTATATTCAATGGAAGAAAGTATTGGATTCGTAAAAATTTTCTACTTCTGGTTTTCGATGGATTTACACGTTTTGAGAGATGTAGAACACGATTTGACACTTTTTAGAAAATATCTGTCCCTCTGTATGTGTGTGGCAAAATTTTGTGGCAATTGTATCTCGGAGACTACTGCATAGAATTTCAAATTGGTGTGTAGTTGCACTTTGACATAAGTTAGCGTCTATCAACGTTTGATGAAAATCTTCCAATAGGTGGCGCTGCCATCCTGCTTTTTTTAAAACTTTTAGCATGGCAGTGCAGGACAAAATTCCGTATAAATGTGCATAAAGCGAATTATTTTTTAAGAATCATTATAAATTTAAAATGAATTCTTTATAATAGTCATAGTCAATTGGAAAAAAAAAAAAAAATGTGTGTATGTAGGAGCATTATTTCTCCCTTAGGGGCAAGTCACCCCCAGAAGGGGGCAAATTTTCATTATGGGTATCTTTCAAAAGAGCTCGTCAATACCTTTAAAACGAATGGTTGAACTATCGATCTGCGATTATTTAAAATAAAGTTATCGATTTAAAAAATAAATAAATAAATAAAATCACTAACTCGAAAAATAGTGATAGGAATGAACTGGAAATTTGGAAATACATATTTTTGATGGTAGCCATTCTAGTTGGCCAAAAATTAATATAGGAAATAATTTTTTCGAATATGAAATAGTAATAATTTTCATAATTCAAAAAATGTTTTTTAAATCAAAAATATGCATGGAATGTGTTTGGATCACTTCATTCTAACGCACAAAAAAAAAAAAAAAAGAAAGAAAGAAATTTGAATATAATTTTTGGGGAAGATATGAATTAATGTTTGTCACATTCATTTAACATTAGCATGTCCATATATAGACAAGTTATACGTGTATGAAAAAAATGAGAGAAATATAAACTATACCTTTTTTTCGGGACGATTCGATCCAAATAACCTCCAAAACCAAAAAAAAAAAAAAAAAAAAAAAGAAAGAAAGAAAGAAAAAGAAAGAAAGTTAATGCTAGTTTTAATATGTAGATGACCCCTAAGCAAAATCTAACTAGACCGTAATAAACTAGACGTTATTACTAATCGACTGGCACCAGGGTAGTTTTTTTTTTTTTTTTTTGGTTAAATGTACATTACCTGTTATACAATTTGCAAAGTTATTTGAGTTTGTATAGTGGTATGTTACTACTCATCAGGGATGGGGATTAGGTGCAGAACTCATACTAGTATTTCTTTTGAAAATTTCTCTACTTACAAATCGTTTGCTTAAGGGGACTTGGCTTGGCCCCTATGACAGCACCACTGAAGTAAGTTTCATATAAAAACTTATATTTCCATTTAATATTTATAAATTGAACTATATTCGGTTTGTTCAATATTCAGGCAACAATTCTTAAGGTTTTTGATGCATTTTCTACAGATTTGAAAGCTTTAAATTGCGTTTTCTCAGTTTGCATTTTTTTTCACCATCTTCAAAATGCTTAAACTTCTACAATATAATATATATATATATATATATATATATATATATATATTAAAGTTTAATGGGATATACTTAGAAAAATTAGGGATAGGTTTTGAAACTTATTAAGTAATTTTCGAGAAAAAAATTAAAAAGTATAGGTCTAGGTAGAAATTTGGAAAAAAAAAAAAAACCTTGCTTTTTGCTAATTTTTATTTTTAATATTTTTTCTTTTAATTCCTTTTTTTTTTTAAGTAGGTTTTATTAAAGATAAAATATACACACACACATTATATATATATATATATATATATATGTATATTGTCAAGTTATTCTTAAATATCTGTAGAAGATTATTAAATCATAAAAAATAATATTATAGTTTAAAAAAAATAAAGAATACGTTTTTATAGAAATGTGAACTAAAAAGCACAAAATATCTATCTTAGTATTAAAATGCAGGGTAGGAGAAAATCGTGTGAGTGACACACCATAATATTTACATACGTTTAAATCTTTAATTAAAATAATTTAGAATTAAACAAAAACCATTTTTAGAAAATCTCCCCTGACTGGGCTCGAACGCTAGACCTTTAGGTTCATAGCGCGGAGCTTACCTCACAGCCACAGCGTTCACGTAGGGAAAGTCTTTTTTTACAATATAGATTTTTTGTTTGCTCACAGAGCGGTTACAACTTACAAACATACATACAGGTAAAGCTAATAAAAGCGTGTTAAAATGAAAAAAAAAAAAAAAAAAAGCAATTTTAACAAGTCCTTCCGGTTCATTCGGAAAGGTAGGTTGATTTCTTTTTTCCTATCAAGTACCACTTATCAATAGACTTGGTGCAAATATTGATGTGAGCTTGATATTGATACAAATATCGATGGAATTTTACGCAAATCGGTTCATAAATAGCTTTTTATGTGGATTTGAAATTTTCAAGTAGCCGGCATTTGGAAACAAGATGGCGGATCAAGTGGGCAAACAAATATATCAAATGCATCTGCGAGATAAGTCTACAAATTTAGTTTGAATTAATTCAGAATTTCAAAAGTTATCATGTTGACAAATTAAGTAGCCGCCACTTGGATCAAAATGGCAGAGCAAATTGCTCAGTGAACTAATCCAAGATATTATAAGATAAGTCAGCTGTCCAACTTTGGTTCTAATAAATTCAGTATTTTAAAAGTTTTCGTGATAACAAATTATCAAGTGGCAGCGTTCGAGTGGCCGCAATTTGGAAACAAGATTGTGTAGAAACTTGCCCGCCGAAATCATAGATATTTGAATGATAAACCCATTATTCAACTTTGTTTCGAATTGATTAGATATTTCGAAACTTATCGTGATAACAAATTTTCGAGTGGTCACCACCTGGAAACAATATAGCAGAGCAAGTTACTCAGCAAACTCAACCGAGATACTTAAAGCATGAATTCACTGTCCAAATTCGATTTGAATCAGTGCAGTATTTCAAAAGTTATTGTTATGACAAATTTTCAAATGCCAGTCTGGTTTTAAATGGTCGCAACTTGGAAACAAAATTGCGGAGCGACTTGCCCGGCGAAATCATACAGTATATTTGTACGATAAATTCACTGTTCGATTTTAGTTCGAACTAATTCAGTGTTTTAAAAAATTATAAGAAATTTTCAAGACCACTTGGAAACAAAGAGCGGAGTGAGATGTTCAGCGAACTCATCGGAGATATTTGAATGATAGATAAATCCACTACCCAAATTTTATTCGATTGATTCAGTATTACAAAAGATATCATAAGTACAAATTTTCAAGTGGCCGCCACTTGGAAATTAAATGACAGAGCAAGTTGCCTAGCGAACTTATCCAAGATATTTGAACCGTAAGTTCATTATCCAACTTCAGCTTGAATCAGTTTAGAATTTCAAAAGTTAACATGATGGCACGTTTTCAAGTAGCAGCCTGGTTTCAAGTAATAGCAACTTGGAAACAGAATGTCAGAACCAGTTGCCCAGTAAACTCATCCAAGATATTTCTATAAGTTCACTGCCCAACTTTGGTTCGAAATGAATCAGTATTCAAAAAGTTATGAATATAAATGTTCAAGTGATAGCCTGATTTTAAGTTGTCCCGCTTAGTGTAAGATATCTGCCACTTTATTGAAAATGGCAGATAAATTTCTTTAATAAACTTGGTTGAAACCCTCATATGGTCTATGTATACATCAAAATTTATGCAAGTCCGAGTTTAAATATGCTTTTTACAATGTGAATTTGAAATTTTCAAGTGGCCTCCACTTAACTTGGTTAACGAACTCATCCAAGAAATTTATAAAGTAAGTTTGCGGTTCAAATGTGGTTCGATTTGGAGTGTTATTTGTATTTCAGGAGTTATTGTGATGACAAAATTTCCATTATATATAAATATAAAGGAAGTGACTACAACAGATCGATTTCTAAAGAAATCAATCTAATATTTAAATTCCATAAAATCTATATTAAAAAATAAAGCACTTTCTGTAAGACCAAAATCGTATGATCTGGGCATGCGTGAGAAATTTCGAACCAATTCGGAACGGGAATATTCCTTTTGCTTTATGCAGTGCAATATGAATGTTTAAAACTTTATGCCGTGAAAAGATTTAAGTTGCACATGGTCCGTCACATTTTGACGGGTATTAATTAGTATATATTAAAAACCACAGAAATTGTTGCCTGAACATATATTTAATTTTACTGAACAAACCTAATATAGTCTAATTTATAAATATTAAATGGAAATATGAGCTTTTATATGAAACCTATTTCAGTAGTGGCATGGAAGGTGCCAAGTCCCCTTAAGAAGAAGAAAATTGTATTTAATAGAAACTAGTATAAGTACCATCCCTGTATCCTTCAGATAATCTAAATTTTTGCCTATTTCCACAATACTTTATCATTTGAATCGAGATAAACATGAAAACTGTAGAAGAAATTTTATGTTTTTCCAGAATTTTAAGGAAATTTTTATTTTTTTATGAGATTTGGCACCAAAATTCCTAATTTTCTGAGTACTCCAGATTTTTTTTCTTGAGAAATATGAACAGGATTATCACAAAGGGAAATTTTATTTATTTCTTAATTTCTTCTATATTTAATAGAAGATAGTATTGGATTCGTAAAAATTTTCGTCTTCCGGTTTTCGACGGATTTATACATTTTGAAAGATCTAGAACACGATTTGATCGTTTTTAGAAAAAAAAATTGTGGCGACTGTATCTCTGGAATTACTGCTCAGAATTGTATATAAATATATATGTTGATACACTTTGACCTAAATTAGAGCCTATCAACTATGTCAGCTGCTCAACAGGTGGCGCTGCTATACAGTGATTTTTTCGCAACTTAAGCGGAGGGTATATCTCAGGTTCTATTGCGCGTAAATAAACAAAAGTTGATATGTGAGAAGATCATTATGCTGATTTAATTTGAATGCTTATCGACCAACAGGTGGCGCTGCTATACAGAGATTTCTAGAATTTAAGGGAAGGCTATATCTCAGGAAATATTGCAC
The DNA here is from genome assembly GCA_963930645.1 of Salticus scenicus. Classification (NCBI taxonomy): domain Eukaryota; kingdom Metazoa; phylum Arthropoda; class Arachnida; order Araneae; family Salticidae; genus Salticus; species Salticus scenicus. The sequence goes on along the minus strand of OZ005660.1, from coordinate 69,855,305 downwards.
AGTAAATTTATATGTAGATGCACCTTGATAGTGCTTATCAACTTTTGGTGTCAACTGCTCAACAGGTAACGCTGCAACACAGCGATATCTGTATTTTAAGAAAAGGCTGTATCTCAGGTCCTACTGCTTATCATTAAAAAAAACTTGATATGTGAGAAGGCCATTATGAGATATTATGCTGATTCAATTTCGATGCTTATCAGCCAAAAGATGGTGCTGATATACTGCAAATTTCGTCGATGACAGTAAGGCTATATTTCAATTTCTATGGCATATAACTGTACGAAACTTGATATTTGAGATAACCATTATAAAAATGCATTTTTTTTAAGATGTTATTTATAGACAATAAAACTGTCTTTCTTTGGATAGTTACTGTTAGTTTTCTTTAATTATTTGCATTCATCATGTTACATAATTTTAATAAATTATTTGCACTTAGGGAATAGTTTAGGAAAATATGGAAGAAAGTCTTGAGGTAGGCACAACATACTAGTTTTTTTTTTTTTTTTTTCTTTTAACTATCTTAGACTTGTTTAGTGGTTGATATCGATATCTTTTGTAAAAAGTTACTGTATAACATTTCTGGTATCCAAATTTCCCTTCTGGAAAACCCTGTATTTTTACCTTGCGGTAGAGAAAGTATTGTTTTAGGGACAAATTTTCGAAAGCGAGTTTCTGCTATATTTACATTTTCTGAGGTCCCTGAATACGAAAATCATGTTTTTAGCAAATGGTCTGTGTGTCTGTTATCAGCATATCTCAAGAACAAATAGTAGCAGAAATTCCAAACTCAGTATTCTAAATGTGTATCCTATAGGGATGCTACACTAAGCTTTTCGTTGAGATGAAGCAAATGGTTTGTGTACAGGGACACTCAAAAGTATTCAAATACATTGTCTATGGGGGAAATTGCAGGTAAATAGAGTTTAACATCTATAGCCTGCACTAACCCAAATGAAACGAATATATATTTTTTTGTAATAGAGATCGTCAACTGAGAAAAAAAAATTGTGTATGTAGGAGCCTCGCCTCCCCACTGGGGGGGGGGGGGTGTCCCCCTAGAGGGGAGTAAATTTTCATGATGATTGATGGGTATCTTTCAAAAGAGCTCGCCAATACCTTTAAAACGAATAGTTGAACCATCGATCTGCGATAATTTAAAATTAAGTTAACCTTTTTTTTTTTAATTTTTAACCCCCCCCCCCCCCTCAAAAAAAAAAAAAAAAAAAAAAAAAAAAAATGTAATATGGAGAATAAATTGGGCTTTTTTTTAATTTTGAGTGTTATACTACTTCTCTAATATGAAAATCGTCTGCATTATCATGGAAAATATTTTTTTTTTATAATAATTTTAATAAATTAATTTTACTGAGTGAATTTGTATTGGAAAACATAGAAGAAAGTCATGTGGTGGCCACAACACACTAGTTATTTGTTGTTAGTGGATGTGCTTTACTAATAATATTTTACCATTTCCAGGAAAGCTGTTTGGGAATTGAAATAAATTTCTCATAGAGATATGGTAAATAATGTATGTTTTAAGCTAAATATTCATCACTGGTTCTTTGTATATTTACACGTTTTGAGGCTTCCTGATTACCGTAGTCAAGTTTTTTAACGTTTGTCTTTGTCTGTGTCTCTTAGAGTAACTTAACCCTTTAACGCGCGGTGTCCTCGCTGCGAGGACGCAAAATTCAACATCCAGCTGCAAAAATTCATCCCGGAAATTTTTTAGCAAAAATTCACGTTTATAACGTATCAGAAAAGGCCCGTTTTTTAACCCTAAAATTTAAAATTTCTTTTAGTTTAATTTAGTTCATGAATTCCGGTGGCAGTATAATTTAAATCTTCTAATTTGTCTTGCGCCGCAAAGGGTTAAAAACGAATAATTTTGGGTGACCCAAATGTTGTATTTTTAAGTTAATAAAAGTTTATTGCTGGAAAAGTTTGACCAAGATTGATAATATTTATTGAAATTTTATTTTTCCGACTGAGTGAAAATAATGCCTGGACCGGGAGTCGAACCCCGGATCTTTGACTTACAAGGTCAAGACTCTACCAATTGCGCTATCCAGGCCAATAACCGGTCGGCGTTACTCACTCAGACAACCTTTACGCAGAAACATCTGGTCTGTCATGTAGATAGCTCGACAGAAATACGCCGCAGGTAATGGAAAACACCATTAAACAATGGGAGAAAGAAATACAATTTTTATTAAAATCACGCAATCAACTGATTGGAAGAAAATCATATTTATTGAAATTTTATTTTTCCGACTGAGTGAAAATAAAAAATTTTCTTCCAATCAGTTGATTGTGTGATTTTAATAAAAATTGTATTTCTTTCTTCCATTGTTTAATGGTGTTTTCCATTACCTGCGGCTTATTTCTGTCGAGCTATGTACATGATAGACCAGAGATGTTTCTGCGTAAAGGTTGTCTGAGTGAGTAATGCCGACCGGTTGTCGGCCTGGATAGCTCAATTGGTAGAGCCTTGATCTTGTAAGTCAAAGATCCGGGGTTCGACTCCCGGTCCAGGCATTATTTTCACTCAGTCGGAAAAATAAAATTTCAATAAATATGATTTTCTTCCAATCTGTTGATTGTTTGATTTTAATAAAAATTGTATTCAAGATTGATAAGTTTCAATGAATGTTGCGTGTGAAAATTGTCTGTATAATTTAATTGTATCTGTGTCTGTATAAGTAAACTTTTAATTTTAATAACCGAACTAAATTCTATTTAAATGTAGGTGCATTAATGAAACGGAAGGTTGAGGGGGGCCAGAACTAATTATCACATAAAACTCTTCCGAAGCCAAATTTGAATTGTTTAACACAGATTTACATAACAGTACTCGTTATCTTACCTCTTAATCTCCAACCTGTATTTATAGTATTAAATTTCAAAGTAAGAGAAAGTCGTGTGAGTGACACACCAGATTATTTTCCTTACATTTTTTTTATAAATTTAATAAATTTGTAAGAGCATCTTACTTGATTGAAAGTTGTGTATTAAGGGAACGGTAGGCATGAACCTCTTATGTAAATTACAATCACAAAATTAAGAAATTTTAAGCACGCATGCATTAAATAATAACAATATTAAGTACAGTATAGGATCTGGAATAGGAATCCCGTTATACAGAATGCTCCAAAAACCAGAAAACAAATCGCAAACGAAAATTTTTAATTATAGGGAAATTTAAGAATGAAAAGAAATACAATAGCAGTAGTCAGAATTATATTTTTACAACTTACTTTCTTTAATGCTACGGTGTTATTCTGGAGAAATATGGAGAGCAGAAAACTGTCCAACTAATGACTTGATAATAACAGGAGACTTGGCGTTGGAATATTAAAACCCGAATAAACTACTACGTCAGAAACGCCAAAGAAAAATATTTGAGATGCATACAGCTGTTTCGGTAGCCTATAGCGTACCGTCTTCAGTGCAAAAAGGATTTTTATTTTTGAACTCAGGTCGCACACATAAAAGTTCCGATTATTATAAAAATCTTAATATATATACGTATATTTTTTATTATTAATTTTCATTATTTTTAGGATTCATTTCATGAAATATTTAGCATTATGTGCTAAAAATATTTGAAACATTTATAAACAACTAGTAGAAGAGAGACGCTCTTAACATTTCTTCGAAAATATTTAAATTAAAAAAAATAATATTTACAATTTAAGATTTTCTAGAAATTTTTAAAAATGCGCTCATCTAATTTGTATCCCCCTTTAATTTTTAATGAATGATTATTGTTCAATTATATATTCTGAACATATTTGGATATTCAGGAGTGGACTGGCCCACCCGGCTACCCGGCGATCGCCGGGTGGGCCAACTGCCAAATTATGTAGGCTGTGGGCCAAATGAACAGGGGAAAAAATTGCGTTATTGGTGCTAATTTTTAATTTTTCAGGAAAAAAATAGGGACAAAGTACATATGATGACAATGAACATTCTTCTTAACAAATGATAGAATAGTACAAAACATTATACAGTACACAATTTGGCCCAGAAAAATCTCAAAATATTGCTTAATGTTTTTTCGTGTATCAATGGAAGCTACACTTCCGAATTGCGGAAGAATTAGATCACGAACTTGCACCTAGTTGAACATCGCAGTTTTCACGTCGAGTGCTTTGCATTTGAAATCTGAGAGATCTCAATTTTTTCCGACTAGTGATTTGCAATAAATACGTAAAAAATTTTGCATTAAAGCATACATTAAAGATACTTATATCAGAACGTTTCATTCTCTCAATTCTTCGAAAACATTTTTTTTTTTTTTTTTTTTTTTTTTTTTTGTAAGTAATTAAAAATAATCTTTACAACAGTGGAACAAGAGCAGGGCGCGGTACATCTACCCTGAATGCTATGTGTAAAGGGCAGGCCTATTCTAGTTAACAGCAGGAAGTAAACAGCGAAACATTTATTAATACCCCTTCTTTTTCTAATGGGTACAGTTTGGTTGAGTGTTGGGATTAAAGGCCAGTTGACCGCACTAGGGTCCCATGTCCGAGGGGGAGTGCCCTCGAGGTTTTTCTAAGGGGTCCTAGCCCATATTTATGCACGTTTCGGAGAAAAACACGGAAAAGTCCAAATGCTAGACCGACGAGTTCGACTTGGGTTTGAGTCCGGCACCTTACGTCTATCAGCTTTCAGCGCAGAACCGCTCGGCCACTGGTGGGCCCCTTTTTCTTACGGGAAAATATCTTTTAAGTTTTAAAATATCGTAATTTTTTTTCTTCTTCTTTCATTCTTCCTTTATTTTTTTTACCTATGTATGGCAGAGAAAGTATTGTTTTTTGATCGAATTTTTGAAACGGAATTTTTATTGTATTTGAACGTTTTGAGGTTTTCTGAATTCGAAAATCAGGTTTATAGTGGTTGTTCTGTGGATGTCTGGTGTGTTTTATCGGCATATTTGAACAAAGCAAAAGGAAAATGTGCAGCATGTATGAGCTGTGCTCTAGAGTTACTGCACGAACTTAACTCTTATGGGCTAATGTATATCCCATTATATATAGCTTACAAGTACGTATAAATCCTTTCATGTACATAAGTGCCTTGTGAAAAATTTCTTTCAGTTATGAAAATAATTAAAAGTCAGTAGCGTTCTTAATTTGGACAAGAACACTTAAACGATTTTATTTATTTATTTTTGTACGTTGAAAGGTCTTTAATTTTTGGTTGTGATAAAATAACAGACAATCTAGCTTCATCTTCCAAATATTTAAGTCGATGTTAAAAAAAAAAAAAAAAAAAAAAATATTTCACAAATTATTAAATTTTTTTTAAATTGATTGTCAGTTTTTCATGGTGCACGCGATTACGATGATAAATATTGGTTATAGCTGCCAATTTAATATGGAACATAAATAATTTTCATGCCATTATTCACAAATAATAATCTTCATCTTATTTAATTCCATATAAATATTACAAAAGTCATTCTTTATAACATTACTATTAAAAAGTAATGATACAAAGAATGGACATGGACAATCCGTAATGAATTGACACCTATAATCTTTGCTGTATCTGAACCGCCTCCTTTATTGATACATAATTTATAATTAACTTTCAGACATTATTTATTCAAGAGAAATTTCCTGTAGACCCATGTAAAATGCTTCAAATATGTTGTTAATAAAAGTGCGTCTAAAAATTTAAAATTGTATTTATCTTTTAAATGTTCTATTCTTCTTCTTTTTTTTTTTTTTTAAAGGCTTATGTTCAAAAGTATAATGGTTTTTATCATTTTAAAATATTCATAAATCTCATCCATATGTGTTATTTTTATATTTATGACATAAGAATTCCAAATCCACGTGCCGAAAATTACGTTTCTTAAGTTAATTTAGTTAACAAATAGTAATAATGTTGACAACTAGAGATTTTAGTGTGCCATCATAAGGTTAACTATATTGCTTCTGCATTGCAATTTAGAATTTTTAGACCACCTTTGTATTACAATGTGATTATTTCACTATAGAGAAATTATTGTCTAGTTCAAAATTTTAATTTCTCTCACCCATATATATGGCAAAGAAAGCACTGTTTTTAGGTCAAATTTTCGGAAGTGATTTTTTGTTATATTTAGATGTTTTAAGGTCCCTTGAATACGAAAATCATGTTTTAAGCGGTTGGACTGTGCGTGTGTCTGTTATCAGCATATCTCAAGAACAAATATTAGCAGGAATTCGAAACTCGCTATCTTAAATCTATATCATAGAGGGACACTGAACTTTTCATGTACAGAGTATGAAAAAATGAAAAATACTTTTTCATGTACAAAAAATTCTAGTGCATTTCGACTCTGGGCGAAATTTTTGATGGGCATACAGTTTAACATCTATACAGTTATATGCCATACAAGCTGAGATATAGCCTTCCCATTATCGAGCAAATTTCCAGTATAGCAGCGCCATCTATTGACCAATAAGCATCCAACTTGAATCAGCGTAATGTCTCATAATGGCCTTCTCACATATCAAGTTTTATTTGATTATACGCAATAGAACCTGAGATATAGCTTTTCCTTAAATTGCAGAAATCGCTGTGTAGCAGCGTCACCTTTTGAGCAGTTGACACCAAAAGTTGATAGGTACTAATTTCTGTCAAGGTGCATCTACATATAAATTTATATGCAATTCTGTGCTGTAGTTCCTGAGATATAGCCTTTTCTTAAATTGTGGAAATCACTGTATAGCAGCACCATCTGTGGGCCGATAACCATTTAAATTGAATCAGTATGATGTCTCATAATGACTTTCTTACATATCAAGTTTTGTTTGATTATATGCAACAAATTATAGCCTCCCCTTAAACTGCAGAAATCGCTGTATAGTAGCGCTACCTGTTGAGCGGTTGACACCAAAAGTTGATAGGCTCAAATTTAGGTCAAGGTACATCTACATGTAAATTTATATACAATTATGAGCAGTAGTTCCGGAGATACAGTTGTCACACAGACAGACAGACACTTTCTAAAAATGGTGGATAAGTGTTGTAGCCCTTCAAAACGTGCAAATCCGTCGAAAATCGGCTTTCGAAAATTTTTACGAATTCAATATTTTCTTCTATTGAATATAGAAGAAAGTAAAAATATACTACTTTACATTTTAACATAATATAGTCTTTGATGCTATATTTTATAACTGAATGTATTCTGATATTTTTAATTTAGAGCTCAATAATTACCCACAAAGTAAACTAAACTCGTTTAACATTACCATCCGCATCAATTTAGCTTTAAAATTTATTAACATACCCTTTAAAATAGTTATTTTTCACTTCCCTGCATGTAACTTCAGAGAACTACTCATATAATTTAAAAAAATAAAAATTTATTCAAAAATGGCCTAATTGAATTTTTTGTCAAAACCAAAGTAACATTTAAAATGAGATAACGAATACTAAAAATTTTAAAAGATATATTTAAAATAAAACACACGACAGATGTTTCGGCTAAACACTAGCCCTCCTCAGTGTCATATACATAGAAAGCACAACATTTACAATAAAGTAAAAAACATCAAAACAAGATTAGGTATTCCGGAGGAACAGCTTTAGCTTGTATGTATATGACACTGAGGAGGGCTAGTGTTTAGCTGAAACAACTGTTGTGTGTTTTTATTTTTTTTTTAATTAAAATGTATGTTTTAAAAATTTTAGTATTCGTTATCTCATTTTAAATGTTATTTTGGTTTTAATATATTAATGAGACATACAGATTATGTTTAATTTGATTGAATTTTTTGTCATTGAACATCAGGCATTGTAATTTTAATATTGTTGTGAACAAAACTCTGTACTGAAAATATATTTTCTGAAGATTCAGAAATGTATCCCATTAACGTTCTAGCGTTAGTCATCTGGAACATACTGTATTTGGGGCTGATCCATAGGAAAGAAGAAATCGATCACAATTTCAAACATTTAAAAAAATTTGTATTTATAAAACTTATGACCTTATTAAAAAAAATAACTTGGTTTCTGTGACCCCGCTTTGTGCTCCGATTGAGAAGGCTTCCTTATATCCCATTATGGAGTGAGTGGGCCGAAATATCTTGTAGCCGGGTGGACCAAATTGAGTCAGTCCGCCCCTGTGGACAGGGCCCGATTAAGCTTTGAAGCTAGGGGAAGCTCAGCATCATTTCGGGGCCCCCATTCATTTCGGAAAATCTTGTTTTCCTGTTACATATTGTAATATAAAAATGCTATAGACCAAAAAATAGAGTGTATTTATTATTTTTATACATCTGGGTAGTTTCTACAGAACATTAAAATCACACAACTTTTTAATTAAGAACATTCAGATTTTTGAGGTTAAATAATAGATTTTTCCCGAAATAGAGAGTGTTTTGTCTTGTTTTAGATAACCTTTCTCAGAAAAAATTCAATCTCAGTGTGAAAATATGAAACAAAAAATTCAAGACCATGTTTTTAATCCTTATGGGGCCCCCTCTTAAATTTTAGAGGGGAAGCTTGTGCTTCCTGAGCCTTTTGGATAATCAGGCCCTGCCTGTGGATATTACTATGAAGATCCATTGACAAGTTAATCAATAAAAAACATTTTTATGTTTAAAAGATGAAATTTCAAGCAAATTCCAAAATTTCGCAAAACATGACATTGTTCTTTAAAATCCAAATTAAGGCAGAAACTAAAATGAATAAATTGCATAGATATACAGGGTGTTTATAAAGTCCCGGACCCATTTTGATATTTAATAACTCATAAAATAATGAAGATATAAACAAACTTATGGCATTTATTGATGGAATAACTCATATATTTTCTTTTCAGGTTTGAATATCTTTACTTTTGTAAATATCGTCTGCGTGTGTGGTTAATTTCAGATAATTTCATTTTCCAGTCTAAATATCTGTACTTTTCTAAATATCGTATGTTTATTAATTGCATTTTTCTCTCTTTTGTTTTTGGCAACTATTGCAATGTTATGTTTACTTTTGATGTGTTTGTTCTATGTAGTACTTTTGTATGTGATGTTTTATTCGAGCGGATATTAAGGAGAATGCATACACCACAAGAGAAAGCACAGATTTTATGGTGGTACATAGAAACTAAAACTAACTAGAACCGCTACTGGCGTGAAATTGACTATCGACTTGATATTCTCCGTGCGACAAAGGTGGCATATGTGGAAGTTCATTGACAAGGGTCTTGAAACTTTTTGAGTCTATCTAACCATTTATGTTATTAATTTTATCTTTATTATTTTATGAGTTATTAAACATCAAAATGGGTCCGGGACTTTATAAACACCCTGTATTTGAATTTTGAATATCCATAAGGTCTCTTCACGATAATTTTTATAAGATTTAGTCTAAAATTAGTGAGGGTGAAACAATTAAAATTTCAGAACAAAAATTAAATCTTACTCTTTTAATTTAAATAGAAAAAAAAATTTTTTTTTTTAATTATTACTGTTCTATTTTGATGCATATGTAAGCAAATTTCCTGAATTTTAAGATAACTTACATAAGAGCTTTATGTGTACTACCCCCTTTTTACTTTCCGAACACTATATTGAGGAAAGTATTGTAATCATGTCAAAAATCCGAATTTGAGATTTTGATGTTTCTATACGTTTCGAGGTCCAATGAGTCCGTTTTCACTATTTTTGTGATGATGTATGTATGTGTGTGTGTATGTATGTGTGAATGTCCGTGAGTGAACACGCTAGCGTCTAAACGCTTTGCTCGAATAACCTGAAAGTTGGTACGTATATTATAAGTCACCATAGTACGAACCCTATGGATTTTGGTGAATCTAGCACTTATAGTTTTTTTACAGGGACACAAAGAAAAATTCTTTATCATTATGGCCTATGGGAGCAAAATCTTAAAAGTGCGATAGCATCTAAACGCCTTATTCAATTAAGCAAAAAATTCATACACATATTATGTCACAAATACTCAATTTGTATAGATTTTGGAGAATATAGCACTTATAGTTTTTTTTACAGGGACACAAAGAAAAATTCTTTATCATTATGCCTATGGGGCCAAATTTTTAAAAGTATGATAGCATCTAAATGCCTTAATAATCTGAGCAAAAAAATTGTACACATGTTGTAGGTCACAGTTGCACCAACTGTATAGATTTTGGTGAATCTAGCACTTACAGTTTTTTTACAGGGACACAAAGAAAAATTCTTTATCATTATGGCCTATGGGACCAAATTTTTAAAAGTACGATAGCATCTAAACGCCTTCTTCAATTGAGCTGAAAATTTATATGAATATTATAAATCACTGTTGCACTAACTATAAGCAATTTGGTGAATCTAGCATTTATAGGTTTTTACAGGGACACAAAGAAAAATTCATTATCATTATGATCTATGGGCTCAAAGTTCAGTAGCATTAAATAAAACATCGTGTAATATATGGAGAAAAATACTCAAACCCTCTATTATGTTTTTCTCTCTTTTGTTTGTTTAGCAACTCCTCTTTCTTTATTTTATCTACAAAACTGTTAGTTACTCAATGTTCGAAAAGTCGAGTGGAGTCACTCCAGATTTTTAAATTTACTGTCCCTTTAAGTTGCATAATGCAGCTTACAGAATGTTTCATTAAGACTTATTTTGTCCTGCGAAAAGTTTTATTTTTACTTTCTTCTATATGTAGTATAGAGAAAGTATTGGATTCGTGAAAATTTTCGACCTCCGTTTTTTGATGGATTTACACGTTTTGGGATGTCCTGAACACGAATTGATAGTTTTTAGAAAAAGTCTGTCCATGGGTGAAAGTAAAAAATTTTCGCTGGACTGAAATATATATATATATTGTAATATTCGGTAAAATATAATAAACTCATACATTATGTATGTAGATATTCAAAACATACATTTCCAAGGGTTACATTAATAAGCATAAGTATGAAAACTTAGGAAAATTATTTATTAATATAACTGAATTATCATTGATAGGAGCTGATTCAGAAAAAAACTGGGGCCTTTATTTGCCCCTAACAAAGATTAATTCCATAAAATTGGCCTATCTGTATTACAAAACATAAAAAAAGACTGAATTCAGCAGTGTCGGATCCAGAACTTGACTTTTTTTTGGGGGGGGGCTAAGATTTTTCAAACTGTTATTCTAGATCAATAAAAAATTTACAATTGCAATATTCAATTGTGAATGTCATATGTCAGTGTTTTGGGGGGGGGGGGGGCTGAACTTTCACCCATGTGTCTGTCTGTCTGTATCACTTTTTTGTAGACGCTGTATCTCACGAACCAATGAATGAAATTTAACCAAACTTGGTATTTAGTTGCACCCTGACATAAACTGGTTCTGATTAGATTTGGGGATCAATCGCTCAACAGGTGGCGCTGTGATCGCATTTTTTGCAAACTTTTAACATGGCAGTATAGGACAAAATTTCGTGTAAATGTACATAATGAGAGTTATTTTAAACTCGTGATTGTAAAATTAATATGAATTATTGATAATAGTAGTAGTTAACTAGGAAAAAAAATTTGTGTATGTGGGGGCTTCGGTTTCCCCCCCCCTCATGATGGGTATCTTTCAAAAGGTTTCGTCAATACCTTTAAAACGAATGGTTGAACTACAAATATGTGATAATTTAAAACAATGTTATAGATTTTTTTTTTTACTTTTAACAAAAAAAAAATCGTTTTTTTTTTAAATGTTGTTACTGAGTGAATTTGTATAGGAAAATATGGAAGAAACTCTTTTGGTGGCCACAACATACTATAGTCCATTTCCTCATCAGAGGCACTTCATGGCCACAGAATTCAGAGAGGGAGATCACGTGCTCAATTCCATCCAGTGAGATATCGTTGTCTCTTTAGTAACCTAGCAACAGACGGGGAAAGAGAAGTCACAGTTCATCTTAGCGTGGCCTTGAGGTGACTGCGTAAAGGAAATAGAGTATAGTTAATTACAGTGATGCTTCACCTAATCACCTAGCAGCCTAACCCTCATGTTATTCTATGGTGAAATTTGTAATGCAAATTACAAGTATATACAGTAACCGCTGCTAAATAAATTCACTGGTTAATAAAATCAGCTGCTTAATCTGATCAAATTGCCAGGACCGGAATCAAATCAAGCAAACTACTTTTAAAACCTTTGCTTAGTAAACTAAAAAAAATCTCTTCAGCAGCAAAAATTTCATTTATGCATGCTAAAAAATTTTTTATTTACACTAGGATTTTTTATTTTTGAGATAAAAAAAGAAGAAAATAGAACACAGCAATCATTCTATCATCTTTTTTTATCGAAAATTTTTACAAATTTTTTAGTTACAAATAAAATATACCCCATAACTTGTCTTAATTAACATTTTCAAGGGACATGTACTTCAAAGTGCCCTAATAAGTTACAAATTTGATTTGATTCATGAATAATATATATATATTTTTAATTATTTAAAGACAATTTTTAGTGTTATTTCGAAATAACTAAAAAGCAAGTGGTTTAAATGGAATGATTTTAAAATTAAAAGAAAAGCATGAACTTTTCCCAAAGTAATTATTTTCCTCAAAGGAAAGCAGATCGAAAGCTAAGATGGGATATAATTTACTTATTTTGAAGAAAATTAATTACACTGTGCTGCCAAAAAAAAAAAAAAAAAGCTCCGATTCTATTCTTGCTGATTCTTAATATAAAGTGACCTCCTGAATCCGAATATCATTCCCCTTTTGCCCTGTCACCTACCCACCATTTTCAATGGACACCATCCCCTCCCTCAATTTTTATCACTGTACGTTAATTTTATGACCATGAATTTGATTTGGAGAATGAAAAAGAATTAATTTAATACCTAAAAACAAAAAATTATAATGTTTAATAAATAACAATAATAATAGATTAAAAATATATAAGAAGTGTAATACATAATTTCAGTGGCAAATTCCTCCTCCCCCTAAATTTTTCCCTTGCAGCAATTGTTCATGTTTTAAAATTTTCCAACTCTGTAGCCCCTCAGAAGACATTTAACAGTTAAAATAATCCTCTCCCCCTAAAAATCAAATTTATAGCCATAAAATCACCGAAAAGTGATAAAAATAGGAGGCCGTCTCTAAAATACAGTGGGTTGTAGGGCAAAATGGCATCATATTTGGAATCAGGGGGGTCACTTTACATAAGAATTTGCAAAAATGGTGTTAGGGGCAATTTCCATGCCGAGCAGTGTTACCAGTCAAAATGTATTTAATATTGTTTATTAATTCCATTATTCGTTACCTTTTGAAATTTCTTTCCAAATTCAGGGAAGTAACTTTTGCTTGAATCAGTGTTTCCGCTGCAGTAGCATTTTTCGCACAATGCTAAAGACTTATCCAAAATGTGAAAATGAAATAACATGTTTTCGTGTTTTTGCTAAAGCATCTTACTAAAGACAAATTGAAAAAAAAAAAAATCTTCAAAAATATCATAACGAATCTTTCATGGGGAAAAAAATTGCAACATTGATCAAGAAAAATTCGTCGGTTCATGCATATAAGGAAAATCAAATGCTGAACTATGCATAAGAATCACATACAAGAAATCAATTTGTAAATAAGCATGAGGCATTTGTAAAGTGGTCTAATATGAAAGAAAGAAAAATTATAAATTGTAAACCAAAAAGCTTTCAATAATAATAATCAAATTTCACTTATATTACTTCTTTTTTTATTTTTGTAAGTTATGTTTTTATTTTCAGATGCAGTATGTATAAGCTTAATGCAGTTTTACATGCCATAGTGATAATTATATCTCCAGAAAAATAATATAATTCGTATATAAGATGTTCATATTGTTTTAAAAAAGTTTACAAAATAAAGTAATATTCTAAAAAGTTTAATGTTTTTCATGTCTGCCAATAAATGTGTTAAAATATATGTTTGTACTATATTCGAATTGATCTGGTTACAGTGGTAAGTTTAATTATTAATTACATTTTTGTTTTTTATTTCAAATTAAAAAAAAAAATTATCTTCTGTGTATAACTCTTTAAACACCTGATTAAAAACTTTTAAGTTTAATTTACACATGAAAATCAAACATGTCGAGACATTTAGAATAATGTGTAAACCGATATTCATCTTTTTCTACTGCTTCTGGCATTTTCGCATTTTGCTAAAGCTTTTTTTTTCTGATTTTAGCATTTTTGCTAAAGAAAATTTTTACTCAGCTTAAACCCTGGCTTGAATGCAAGAATGTTCGCTGTATATAAAAATCAGCCGCTTAATAAAATCCCTTCGGCTCAGAACGAATGTGATTTTAATAAGCAGTGGGTACTGCATATACTTTTTTTTTCTTATGACTTAAGATTTAGAAAATTTACAACAGATAAATTGATTGCATTTTTCAAAAAATGATTTTATTATCATTATTATAATATAGCAACTGCAAAATTAAAAAAAAAAAAAAAAAAAAAAAAAAAAAACATTTAGTTCACTTTTTATAGCTTTAAAATCAAATATTAAAAATTTAAATTAACTTTTGAAAAATGAGTTATTCATTTAATGATTGTGCATTTCTTGTATGTAAAAATGGAATTAAAAAAAAAAAAAAATGCATTAGTTAATGAATAATTTGCATAAAAATTTTTTCCATACAACAACACGGGATTTGGCTGCTGGTGAAAATATGTGATCATCCCCTTAAGAGTGACAGCCCCAAAAATAATCTTTGAAAGCTGAAAAATATTTTTTTAAATAAGAGAGAGAGACTAAAAATTTAAGTATAACAACAGATTTATTGAAAAACATTTTAAGTATACAATAAATATTTAAATATATATACATTTGAAAACACTGTACAAATTTACAAAAGTAAATGGCAATATAACCTCACCGCCTTTCTTCAACTATTTTTATGGAAAAGAAAAAGGGGTAGAGGGGGGAGGGGAAACGTTATGACGTGGTATAAATAGCCAGACAGAAAGTATAAATTGGAAATGATTTTTTCTTTAATTTTTAATGGCCGAGAGAGGAACAACAAAATAACTGAGATGCAGTTATTTTGTTTAAATTTGATAAAACAAAATAAATGAAAAAATTCATCTTTCACTTAAAAAAAAAATTAAGGCACATTACATTTATCCTTTTCTAAATTCAAATATATCAGCACTGTTCTTTACCCAATGACAACTGAGGTAATTTATAAGACTGTCCTTGTATAGATGAGCCTAATTTAGAACACAAATTCCGTACTTCATTTATTTTGTTTTCCAAGTCTGATACAGACCTCTTCATTGATTTCAACTTGTCACAAGTCTTTGACCAGTCAAGCAATTTTGACTTCCTTATTTTTTCAGCTGCAACTAACTGTTCCTTTAGATGCTGTGTCTTTAATTTTGCTTTCATATACAGAAATTTCTTGGAACTTACTTCTTCTGATAAAGCAGTCATTGATTCTTTTTTATCTTTTAATGCACCCCGTAATACTACCAGCTTGTCTTCTAACTTTTTCAAATCATTTAATGGTGAGTGTGCGGAGCCATTCTTTATAGAAGCAGTTCCTTCAGCAATAGGTAATTGGTTCTTCTTGGCTAAAATTTTCATTAAGGAATTATATTCTTCTTGTTGAGCCTTAGAAAGACAAGCGACTGCTTTAGGAACAGTTTCAGTTTCTTTTTCTTTAGTTTTCACATTTATTTCAGATTTCTGCCTACAGTCTGAAATTAAGGCTTCAATGCTATCAACAGGATTTTCAGAAACTGTATTATTATTGGTTTCTTCATCAGAATTTTCCGAATCATCTGACGATTCCCCATTTACGGTAATAATCAACCTTTCAGCTGGTTTGCTTACTTGTTCAGGTACCGGTACTACTGGCGGTTTATTAATAATTATATTATTAGTATTCTTTATGTTTACTAATTTATTTACAGATCTTCTTCTCAAGAAATGCTTAGCTGATTTCAAGCGCTTATAAGAAAATAACAAATTAGATTTTTGAAAATTTCCTGATTGTTTCTTTTGCTGCATCACATGCACCTGATTTTCATGCACAGTAGTATTTGACTGTGTATTTAAATCTTCTTGAAGAAGTTTCTTTCGATACATACTATTAATTAATTCTGCTCTTAAAATGTTTGCTTCAAAGTCTTCATCATCACTATTTCTCTCTATCTTCATTTCTGAAACTGTATTCTCTTTTTCTTGGAAATTTTCAGAAGGATTTGTATCAATCGCAAATAAGTTTTCAGGAGAATCTGATTTCTTCTTTATTAAAGAAGTTTCTGCAATTTCTAATGGCTCCCACATCTCTTCATCAAGTTCCATGTCCACAATTTCATAGTTATCGATGGTAGGATTATTTCTACATTCATGAGAAATTTGTGCATTATTAACAAAAGGCAAGTCTGGTAGTGGTACAGCATACGTATAGTCTATGTTTTGACTTGTATTAGTAGATTCGCTAAGAGCAATTCTTTTGGCACACGTTGCTAAAGCTATTCGTCTCAACTCTTCTTCATCCTCACTTTCTTCCTCTTTATTGAGCAAATGGTTATCTACATTTCTTATGTCATTATCACCGCTCAGTTCACAAATTATTTCTGGTTCAGGACTTGTTAAGTCTATTAAGAATGGTTTTGAATCAGATTTATCTAATTCAATATTTGGCACATCAACAAAATTTTCATTAAAACCTATCAAGTGTTCATTTGAATTAGCATTTACAACCACACATTCAGAATTTGTACTTTCATTATTTGACAAAGAACTAACATCATTTGTTAGCAATTTGGCATTTGATATTTCAGAATTGGTAAATTCATTTTCTGAAGCCTTAACGCCTTCTTCAAGAAAAGGAATTTTTTCTGATTTAGATTTGATAAGATTTGTACTTAGCTTTTCGAAAAGGGAAACATTTTTTAGGGAACCTATTTCGGCAATTAAAGAAGTCTGGGAAAAACCAGAATTCTTCGGAAGTATACGTTTTAAATCACCTGAGTTATTGTACCTATCTGAGGCTTTATATTTTTCATGGGGATGTGATGATTTATGAAGCAATTTAGAATGACTTCTGTTTTTATCAGGGGTTTTCTTTAATTTAGAAAGTTTTTTGGCATGATGACGTATTTTATGCCTACAAACTTTTTTACGTTTGTGTGGGGGAGTTTTACTATCCGTAACATAACGTTGCGGTAAATCTTTTTTCCTATCAACATTATACTCAGGTGGAGGAGGTGAATCAACTATTTCACCTTCTTCTAGATCACTATAAACTTGATCCATATTATTACCTAAAAATTTAGCCTTAAATAACCAAAATTAATAATTTAGGGAAAAAGGACATTTATAAGTTTACCTAATCTTACATTATATGTATATAAAGTTTATGCACATATTACAAAGTGTCTTCAGATTCTCAAAAGACCCTGAAAAAGAAAATTATAAAAATATAGTACTATCACAGAAAATACATCTGAGGTACACAAGCAGGAAAAAAAAAAGCAAATAGAAATACAAATTATAAAATTTAAAGACATACATCTAAAATTTAATAATATAAAATAGATACTAAAATATAACTAAAAGTAGTAAGTTAAAAACAGAGAGACAACGTCTCCATAACACTGCACAGAATTATTTAGAAATGTGTTAGTTTTCGTAAAAGAGTTTAATCAGTTCATTTTTAAACAGAAACATGCCAGAATAGGTTTAAAACAGACACATTTATCAAATATTTCCTTTTCCTAACTGAAATCTGGAGTGTATAAATTTTTCAACAATGTAATTCCTAATAAATCATTAGATAAGGTGTGCCATAACAGACGTCAGAGTGATATTTCCATGTGTATCCCCCCCCCCCCCCCGTTACTAGACATTAACTTATGTGCAGGTGACTTGGGGGCAGTGTTGGGCATAATTAATTAAAAAGTAATTGAATTACAATTATAATTATTTTACTGCCAATCGGTTAACAAATAACTGATTACAAATAAATTGAATAAGTAATTCAATTTATTTGTAATCAATTACTTGTTAATTGATTGACAGTAAAATAATTAAAATTCAATTACTTTTTAATCAATTATGCCCAACACTGCTTGGGGGGTTATTACTATGAAGCTTTATGACAAAGTGTATGTGTCATTCATGGCTGCAAGTTGTAAGATGTAGCCAAGACTGAAAATTTTTTCAATTTAACTTCCATGAGGTTTGCACTAAAATGATAGGATCTCGCATATTTTAGGTAAGCTGCATGCAAAGGTAGTATGGAAAGTCGTCCGATTTTTCAGTCTCGCTTCCGTCCTGGGGTATTTTTGAAAGACTGAATTCCGTCACCCATGGCTGTCATTTCATTACTCCACATAATTTCGGGAGCCTATGCACACACATAGATAATACTCTGAACTTAACAACATCGAACATGCTAAAAAGAAAAGAGGAATAAATATCAGATACTCATATAAAATAAAAATATGAGTGTTTCTTTTCTTTAAATTTGTTCTTATAAGAGTTTGTTTATAATTGACTTTATTCTAGTAAGTATATGTTAAAAATATTGTGCATATCATGTTGAATAACCCTATATATGATAGTTAAAATTATTCTTTGGAAGCTATTATTCTTGTAAAACACATAGTATACATATTTTTTTTTTTTTTTTTAATACAAAAAATTACAGAGTGCAGTGCAGTGTCTTCATATCAGATTATTATTATTATTTTTTTTTAAGTCTTATGTCAAAATAAAATAGAAATGTTCAAAAAATTGTGTTCAATTCATCAGACAATACTTTTGTCTTAAAATGGATGTTTAATCATTTCTCCAGGTACTTTCTCCTTTTGCAGTTTCAATATTTTTGTAAGGCACCTTCGAGCTAAAAAGGTGATCTTATCAAATAAAAACTTAAATCTATATATATATGGGGTGTTTTTGGTTTCGCGTGTTGCATTATAAAAATGAACCAACCAACCAACCATCCAATCCATTTTTAAAATTGGTGTGCTACTAATTGTCATTTTCAAATGTTGGCAGGTATGACAGTAATCCATTGGTCCAGGACCACAAAAACATTCAATTAACTGGCAAGATATAAATTCTAGTGGTCTGCTGGACCAGTGGAATTTTTGATTTTCTCCAAAACAGCCTGTAATCTGTCACTGAATAATATATTATAACAATAATAAGTGTACTTCATTATAATTGTCAATATCACCTATTCTCTGTAATTTTTCATTTATTTTCACTTAAATAAATTACTTTTCCTTTAATATTTAATATAATACTTATATGGTGAATATTTAGCTCATTTATTAAAACGTAAATTTTTGATTCATATAATTTTTCATTTGTATTTTTTAATTAATTTGCAAAAAAATAATTATCATATTTACCACATAAAATTATGTTATATTCAAAATGTTTAAATATATAATAAAATGAGTTAACGGACCAGTGACTTAACTTTCTTAATTTCTACCCCTGCACAGAGTTACCCTTGGTTTTAAAAAGTGACAGGGTGCTGCTAACAGAAAAAAAAAAAAAAAAGAGTTTTGTATTCTTAAGGACACATTTAACATGTAAAATCCCCACTTATTTCAAAGTTCTGTTATAATATGCATACAATAAATATTTTTTTAAATTTTAACTTTCTTTATTTTTACTTATTACTAATGAATGAATAAATGTTGAGGGTTATACACAATATTTTACTCATTAATAATTTATCTTCAGTTCTTTAGCATATCATTATTCTTCAGTTTGTACGTTGTTTTCTGATAAATTTGTGATCTTATATTATTATTAAGGGCAAGAGTGCACTTTTTAAAACCAAAGGGCAAGCAGGGCGAAGTACTGTCCTGAGAAAGTGTCCATTTTTCCAAGTACCTATTCAATTTGCATTCAATACTTCTAGGCACTTTTCAGCTAAAAGGGTTCTCTGATTTATTAACCATCTGGCCACCTTTGAAAAGGGATTGATTGTAGTGTTGTTTTTACTGCACAGTGTTTTCAATGTAATAAAATAATGCTTATTTCAACGTGACATTTAAATTTTAAGTACACACTTGATTATAATACTCATGTCTATCTTTTAACACCTTCAAACTTGAAAATCAAGCTAAAACCTCATAATTATATAATTTTGAATTATAAGTGTATTGTAAAAAAAATGACAGATCAGTGACTGGATATATCTGTCAGCAGCAATCAGATGGTCCATAACATTAAAAAAAATTATAGTACAGTATGGAACCGTTTATGTGGAATCCAGTTACCCGGAATTATATTTTCAAACAACTAAATTCCAATAAAAAAAAAATAATGCATAATAATAATAATGGTTTAACATTATAACCTGAAACAATTAAATGTAAAAGAAATATTCAATACATAATAATTCCATTTAATTTTGTTATATTTATTTAAATATTTGGCAAGGGGTGTAAGTTAAAGGTCATAATGAACAATATAAACTGAAAAGATACCTTTTAGTTCTCAAAAATGCCGATAGATGGCACTACTACACAATATCATAAAGGTGACAATTTTATTTACCTGGAAAGGGTTGGGTGAAATGATGATAACTGACCCTGTACTGAATTTATTTTATTATTATTTTATTTATTGGGGGAGGGAGGTGATAATTAAAATCAAATAAATTTTGAAAAATTAAAATCAGGTCATAAATTTTTAATCTTTAGTCATATTCAATGTTTTAAAATCATTAGCTAATCATATTTAAAAATACTTGGATTTGGACAGATTTTGATTTTTATGGAAAGTTTCAAAAGATTTTTTTTATTTTTTTTTTCACATTTTAAAATTTGATTAATAATTTATCTTGATTAAAAATTATTTTAATACTTTTATTTTTTAAAAAAAATTGTTAATTAAGTATTTAAATTTGATTAATTGATAAAAAATATTAATTTTTGATTTAAAATATTTATTTTAAATGAGAACCATATGCAATAATTCTGATTAATCAGGCTTGTTTTGATGAGTAACCAGTTATCCAGAATAGTCTTGAAAAAACCATTCCGGATAATTGGTTCCCTACTGTATATAATATTTATACAGTCAGACTTCTACTTAACAAAGTCGCTAAACATAGGAAAAAAGTTCATTATATGGTAAAAATTTGTTAAACAGAGATTTATTAAACTATATAGAATCAAATTTTAAAATCATAAATTCTAAATATCATGCAAATATTCTAGTGTGTAACAATAACATGACTTGCCATAACCCACTACCATATTATACTATTATACATAAGTCATAAAATTGACCTAATTAATCAGACACTTACCAAATTTCCTTACAATGTATGTAATTGGAACTAACTATTACAATTACATGCATTGTAAATACATCTAAAAGAGTCTTTACACTTTTACACAGCAAATTTGAAAAAAATCAACAAAGCTATTTTTATGAGACATTCAAAATCTAGAAACGGCCTATCTATTAGGATGACTATCAATTTTTCTCCATAAACCAACTGATGAATTTAAAAGCAAAAGAAGATCTAAAAGGTGGACTTGCACAACAAATTTCAAAAAAGTTGTTTGAGATGTTTTTGAGATAACTTTCTATGCCATTTTTGATTTTCTCCAAAAGTCCACAAATTCATCTGTACACTGAAAACCAACTAATACATTACAACAGTTAAAAAGATGATAATATGGTGAGTTTGAAAAAGAGACTCAAAAAGAATACTGTGTAAATGGAGAGACGTGACAAATAACTCTTAATATAATTAGTACAGTTATATATATATATTTTATAATTTTTAATTTAGCTCAAACAAGAATTACATTTAAGAAAATTCTTTGTCTTACTGTTACAATTAAGACATCATCACACTAAAAAGAAAAAAAAAAGAAAGTTAGAAAGAAAGAATTAAACAAGCAAAATTCAGCTGTTAGTAAAAGCATAAAAATCTATGTTTCTTATAATTATTGAAAATGTAACATGAGAAAACATTTTTGATTTTAATAATCATAGGTTAAGAGCTTTCAAGCAAGATTAATCCCCCCCCCCCCTTAAAATCTATGAGTCAAACCAGGGCTGGCCAACCTGCGGTCCGCCATGTAAGTTTCTGTTTAATCTACATATTTTCTGTTTTACATCCTCACAAGCCACCGGAAAAAGAATTAATAATATGTATATGGTACAACGTGGCCCGCCTATGCAAAACAGATTTCTAATGTGGTCCGTCTGTGTAAAAGGTTTTCCAATGTAGCCCGCCAAGAATTTTGGGTTGGAGAGACCCGAGTCAAACAACAATTCCACATTAAACAAGACAATGTAATTTTTTTTTTAAGGATATGGTTTGATAAACATCAATATGAGTATCGGATTACAAAAAAAGAAAAAAAAATCTTTTTTTAAGAGACACTCTAACCTCCAATATTTCTGAAAATTATTTGCCCATGTTATAATAAGGTATACTATTTATTTTAGGTTAATTATAAGTTAGATAAAAGTAAAAATTTAAATAAGGTTTTTAAAAGATCCATGGTTTTTTTGTTTCATTTAAAAAAAAAAAAAAGTATTTTGGTGTAGGGCAAAATTAAGCTAACCCTGGTACAATATTTCACATTTTAATAAAGGTCCTTTTACAAAATTCAAATATATAAAAAATTCAATTTTATAAAATGGGGCTTTTCACAAAATTCAAACTAATGAAAACAAGATTTTGTTTTCTAAAAAGATTATTCTTTTTATAAAATTTTTGTACGTTTTCAATATCATTTTGACTCCATTTTAAAGTTGAAATTTAGTTAAGCCCGCCTCATTCAAAAAGTGTGCTAATTCACCAGAGATAACAAGCGTAGCCAGTGGAATGTTGCCCATGTTAACTTCTAAACGATACAAAAAAGCACGGTGCTGTGATTTTTGCCAAACGTGCCAAGTGGCACCTGAAAGCAAGGGTGAAATACCTACATTTACTTATTTAAATTTTAAATGAACCACAACATAATTATAAAATAAATTAAAAGACCTTACTTAGGCTTCATCTTCTCCAAGAAGCTTTTCATGGGAGGATCTTCCCCCTTTATCAATTGCAAACTGTGCTTGAGGGCCTTGGCTATTTATAGCTTTACTTCGTTCTTCCAATAGGTAGCGCCACTGCGGATCTATTTTGGTGGACTTGTGGTCATTAATGGCGACATTATCACTAATTATCTCCATACTTTCTCTGTAAAACGCATAAGTATTGTAATTGGCCAATTTTTCAACGTCATTAAATTTAATATCTATTTTATTTTCGCAATATGTTCGAGCAAGCGCGGTAGTAAATCAGGCAAATTTAATATCTTCATGTTCTTTGAGACATGTTTTTATTTTTATTTTTGTAACACCTATGTAACTTTCGGTATTTTTATCGGGGTATTCTATAGGGATCTTATAAACTCTGGCGGTTTCAAGGGGGGTTACGTTAATCACGCAATATAAATATACAATAATAAAAAAGACTTAAATAAAGAACTTAAATTTATTAAAAAATTAACCATTGAAGCCAGATATCCTAAATCCCTCGTTGAAAAATTATATAGAAAAAGAATTAAACAGTTAAATCAAATTCCTAACCATCAAAAAACGCAAAAAAAGTTTACATTTTCAATACCATATAATCAAGGAACCTCAAATAAAGTAAAAAATACCACTAATAAATTTAATCTAAACATCCCAATAAAGCCCAACCCAAATATTTTCCAAATTATAAGAAACAACAAAGATATTATTCCCCCCCCCCCCCCTTGAAACCGCCAGAGTTTATAAGATCCCTATAGAATACCCCGATAAAAATACCGGAAGTTACATAGGTGTTACAAAAAGAAAAACACATCTCAAAGAACATGAAAATGATATTAAATTTGCCCGATTTACTACCGCGCTTGCTCGAATATGTTGCGAAAATAAAATAGATATTAAATTTAATGACGTTGAAAAATTGGCCAATTACAATAACCATACTTACGCGTTTTACAGAGAAAGTATCGAGATAATTTGTGATAATGTCGCCATTAATGACCACGAGTTCGCCAAAATAGATCCGCAGTGGCACTACCTATTGGAAGAACGAAGTAAAGCTATAAATAGCCAAGGCCCGCAACACAAGCACAGTTTGCAATTGATAAAGGGGGAGGATCCTCCCACGAAAAGCTTCTTGAAGAAGATGAAGCCTAAGTAAGGTCTTTTAATTTATTTTATAAATACCTACATTTAGTTCAACAAAATTCTTATAAAGTTAGCATTTAAACATTGTATAGAATGACTGTTAAAATATAAGGTTTTACATATCCTCCCCCCATCCACATACATACACAAAAACAGATAAAAATTTAAGAAATATTTTATTTTTCACAAAAATGGGCCTCAAAGTTTCAAACCTGGATCAATTCTTGCCTATAATAACAACCTGAAATACTAAATATTTATGTGCTGGGAAGAAAAACTGCTAGCTTACAAAAACACAGCATGAACTTATTTAAAAAAAATATATATATGGGCAGTTCTTAAAGGGTGGGTGCAGAACACACTCCCTAACTTTAAGCTTTAATTATAAATATAAATGTAATTCTCATTGACTTTCATTTTTTTCCACTGGAATTCTAATTCTGTTCAAAGACAAGAATTGATGCAATTTATTGTAAAAGATTTGTATAAATATCTTAAAATTTTATCATTTTGGACTAAAAGGGTGAATTTTGGATATTCAAAACATTAAAAGATTCAAATTGTTGCACTGACCTAAAAACTTATTTTCAGGTAATTTTAATTTAAAAAAAAATCACGAGTAGGCATAGGAAAGTGATGATTGTTTGATAATTTCTTCATCATAAAGTAATACTGGTTTAATGATTTTTAAAAATAAGCCGGACTTTCACAGAAGGAAATATTTTGCATTTTTTTTATGTCCAAAAGTAACAATCTAAACACTGCTATTTTAACCCAATTAAGTAGAATCTAAACACTCTTTCCTTTCTTTAAAATAATTTCTTAAATGTTTTTATAAAATTTCTTTTCAATAAATACACTTTTATCAAATAAGAAACTGTAATGTCCAAAACATGTGATTGAAATGCCGATAATTTTTTTTTATGTTAAATATAATTTTAAATAAGAAAATAATAATTAAACCTGGTATTTGATGATCTAATATCCTAAAACGTATGAAGACATTTAGTGTAATTTTTTTTTTTTAATGATTAGTTGTTATCTATAAATAAAGTACATTTAATACATTGCTTCTAATTAGCGTTTCATATTTCTACATTCTGACAATCACCCATAACAGCATATATTAATTTGAAGTAAGTTTATGAAATACAGTAGAGAGCCAGAAATCCGCCCAAGTCCAAAATCCGCACAACTTGTCAGATACAAACAATGAAATTCACTATTAATAAATTACAAAACTGCAAATCAGAATTTTTGAAAAAGATCTTAAATAATAATTTTATGTTTGCATTTTATGATTACAAAAAAGAAAAACAAAATAATAATATGAAAGACTGCAAGATCCAAGTTGCTGCTAATGAAATTATTGACAGTATATTAAATTTATCAAAAGAAAATAATGATTATTGTGATATGATGATATCAATCAGGTTAATAACAACAAACTAATTTTTTTAAATGCTTTTTGATGAAGGCATAATTTGTAAGGAAGAACTCAATAAAATTCGTAGAAAAATAAATTTTTTACTATTTACAATAAATAAAAAAATAAATAAATCGTGCAGGTCAAGTTTAGTTTAAAAGCTACATGTGAAGAGATTTTATCTAAATTTGACAATTTTTTTGTTTTTTCATTTTTATTTATTGTTTTCATTATATATTTTTGTTAATGTTCATTATTATTCTTATGTACCTAGTAATTTAATATTCAGTGTTATTATTCACTAGTATGTGTTTAGTTTGAATAATATTCTGTTTTTATTATTCAAAGTGAAAATCATTTTTTATGGGCCCCAAAATCTGCAAAATCCTAAAATCCGCACAACCTCTGGTCCCGAGCTGTGCGGATTTTTGACTCTCTACTGTATTCCTTAATCACATTTCTTGCGATCATGGAAGCCTCTGTGAAAGTGCAGACTCAACAAATCCAGTGCTTGATTAGGGGTGATAACCCTTGACGTTGAGAGAAAATAAGTGATAAGGGAGCACCGAATGACTAGATGTTTACCAAATTACAACCTGTCGGTCAACTCAGCACCCCTCTACGGCTTTGGAATCATCCTCACTGCTATGCATAGGAAACATAGTTACACAATACCTTCATTTTATTTTCCATTATTTGAGAACAAAAATTACCATGATGAATTTGGAATTACAGTGCATATTATTTTTGAAACAAACACACTTTTTATTGTTGCACAGTGCTTCATACATACATTTTCTAAATGCTGGTCCAGTGCCTCAAATTAGAGCTGTTGCATCAGATCAAAGCCAATACTGGCATAGATTTGATATCATCATCACGTAAAGTTCAGAAGTACCTGCGGTGATCAAGACCACTGCTTACCTCCACCTGAATTTGAAAAAAGCTTGGTATGGTGTTGCAGAATCAATCAATTTTGGTATTCTTGAAAGACGGGAGGATTTGATATCTGTCATCCTTGGTGATTTTTGTATTTGGCGATCAGTCACGTAATAAATATTGTTTCATATTATTGATTGCTCTCTTAATATACATTATTAAAATAACCATGATTTTTCAAAGTAATTAAATATGTCCGCCAGATATATAGGTTGGTAATTTTTTTCTCCCCTCCGCCAAGGATGACAGATATCTGTTCTCCAATATTTGTTTCGAAGCTAATATCTCAATATTTAAAGTTTTTCAAATATATTAATTCTTGTTCATATATACTGAACTGAGATCTAGAATATTCGACTATCATTGCTTGGCCATAATCAGAAAAATCCATCATTAGTTTTCTCCTACTACGTCATTTAAAACCAAATCTATCTTTTCTTCTTCTGTCAACTTCGGTAACTATAGTACAGTGAAACCTCTCAAGTTGGACACTTCTTCTTGGAACGGAATGTATCCATTAACATTATGTCTAACCCCTATAAGTTGGACACTTTTTCTTGGAACCGTAGGTGTCCAACGTAGAGAGGTTTTACTGTATGGACTGTAGAGCCACCTTTAATGCTTCAACAATTAGGCAATTGTTATTCTATAAAATAACTAGTCAAATTGTAGAATCCAATAATTTTATATACTTTGATTAAATTAGCTAACTAACAAAATACTTAGTTATTTAATGAAATAAACTACACAGTGGCGGATCCAGAACTTTTTTTTTTTTTTTTTTGGGGGGGGGGGGGGGGGGGCTAAGAGTTTTCAAGATGTTATTCCAGATCAATGAAAAATTTACGATTGTAACATCCAATTGGGAATGTTAGTGCTTTTTTTTTTTTTTTTTTTTTTTTTTGGGGGGGGGGGGGGGGGGTTATATTAGTTTTTATATTTTATATAGTCTTAGAACATAAGAAAACTTGAATTTACTTGTTATTTACATCAAATACCCCCTCCACCAAAAAAATAAATAAAATATCTGTATTTATTAATTTTAAAAATGATTCTTTTAACTTTCTACAACTCTATTCTTATTTTGAAGCTAACTACGTTCATTTGCAGCCAAATTTTTTTATACAAAGCCTTAAATTCTCTCTTTATTTATATTTATTGCTTCTTATATGTATTCACATTTAAATTTAAAAAAAGTTTTCATGCTTAATTTCTTAACATTTATTTTTAGTCAAATAATGTAAATAAAACAAAAGAATCTGATTTAAAAAAAAAAAAATCATGATTTTTTTTCACACCCTGCAATATAGTAACACATTGGCCTTCAAAGATCGAACTTACAACCATTATGTTATCAACATGACGCTCTATTCAACTGAGCTAACAAGTGACGAAGAAAGGTGCTAACATGTACATTAAAGTGTAGGTGATTTGTTTTTCAGTGTGACACGAAGACAAAATCCAATTTCAACAAAAAGCTTCTAAAAAAATATTTATTTATATATTTTTTACTTAAAACTCTTTATTTTGTGTTTTTTTAATATATAAAATATTTTGTGTTTTTTAATATCTAAAAAGAAAAAAAAGCTTCTTAAAAAAAACTCTTCAAAAATTCTTAGGATACTGTGTAGTCAATGAAAAATATCAATTGACACCTTTTCTACTAATTATCTGCCAAAATTAACACGGCAGACCTTCAGGGATCGAACTCTTGACCCCTGCGTTATTAACGTGACGCTCTAATCTACTAAGCCAAGGAGTGACAAACAAAACAGCTTATATTTACTTTAAAATAGAGGCACCTTGTTTATTAGTGTGACATGAAGACACAAAGTCAATTTTATATAAAAAGCTTCTAATAAATTTTTAAAAACTTAAAATTTTTGGTATTATTTCAATTTTATTGTTCCTCTTATCAAAATTCAAAATGATGACAAAATTATTAGCAAGTTTAAACTAGCTGCATACAAGAATTTATTGCTGTCTTATTTAAGAGATTGGACATAAATAATTTTAATTTACTGAATTATCTCTATAAATAAAGCAAAGAGTTTGTCGGCGGCAGGGTTTAACCTGGCAAAAAAGTTTCTTTAGCATTTTAGCTAAAACGTATAAGCAGTATTTTAACTTTTTCGAAAATTAATTCTTTGAATAGAATTGATTTCTTTTTCTTAACTTGGTTGTCTTCAATTTTGTTTTCTGTTTGTTTTGTTCACTGACGATTTTAACCAAGCATATACTGTGATTTAAGAAAAATGAATCAGCAAAATTTTGTTTCGATTTCAACAAACACAATATTAGCACTGAGAATGCATCTATGAAGCAAATTCTTAATTATGTTTTTAAATATTTCTGCATTTAAATTCAACCATTAAAAGTCGAAATTAAATCCAAATATACTAAATAAATAATGATTCCCAATATTTTTTGTGATTTTGTAATTTTTGTGCACGAATATTTGCATAAAAACTAGAGGTAGTTATATAAAGATATTTTATGAAATAATCTAGTTTTAGCTTTTTAACGAAATTCTTTCTGACATAGTTTAGCAAAATACAATATCTTTTAGCAAAATGCTAAAAAAACTAATGGCAGTTTAAACGCTGGTCGGCGGAACACATCCAGGCAGACTACTCCTATTTTTGACTGGCCTAGATTTAACTACTTTGGTGATGAAAGTTGGCCATCTTTTTTAGTAAAAATTTATGATTTTTTTTAAAAGATACTGCATAGATGTTATACTTTTTTAAAAGAGTTCTAAAAACTGTTCATTTTTTTTGTGAGGGCACTATATACATTAAGTTATTAGATTTAAAGATATTAAGTTGCAAAGTTTCACAATGCAAAAACATTCAATTGCTTTTGATGAAGGTCGGTAATTTTTTTTAGTAAAAACCGATGAATTTTTTAAAAAGATAATGCACAGATGTTATACTTCTATAAAAGAGCTCTAAAAACTGTTCATTTTTTGTGAGGACACCATATACATCAAGTTTAAAGATATTACATTACAAAGTTTCACAATGTGATATCATTTGACTGCTTTTATCTTAAAATAAGAATCTAATATTAAAGAATAATGAATTTTTTTTTTTTTAATTTGTAATATGTTATTTTGACCTTGAAAGGAAATTTTAATTATGTTATAAAGCACAAAATATGATAAAAAATGAAAGTGATTCAATTCTTTTGAAAATTCATTTAAATTTAGTGACCAGCAAAGCGGGCGTAGCCTGCTACTTTTAAATATAGTAGAAAATCTTTATAACACAAACCTAAAAACACAAGGTTGTGCATTATATAGATTCTGTATCACATATCATTAAACTTACATTGTAAACATGGCCAAATATATCTGAAACATATCAAAACAGAAGTTGGGTGGACCATAACTTTCATTGTTAAATTTATTTTATTGTACATAGTCCCCATATACGCCTGTATCAAATCATTCATTATATTACTTGTGCCTACGCCCCCAAATCAGTTGTCTTTTGAAATTAAAAACATTTTACATGCATACAAAATTCACTTAGTGCATTTTATGATATGGAAGGAGCCCTAAACAATTAATTTTGGCTTGAACCCCCTCTTCCTCACTTTTAATCAGCCCCTGGATACAGCACACAGCTATCACTTTAGAAAACTAAAATTTTGAAAAACCTGGAAAACAAATTCCTTAAGACAACAAATCCTAACTTATAAGTGAGAAATCCTTATTTGATCGCATTTCAAAGGATTTACATCTTTAGTAATTCATTTGTTTACTTTTATCTTTTAATTTTTTTCCTTGTAAAATTTTGTCCACTGAAGCATTTAATGATAAAATACTTATTTCAGATAAACTGTTTTATTGGATTAACTTAAGAAATTAAAATAATAGGAAAGAGACCATTCAGAGCTTAATTATAGTGTTCACATCATGGCGTCATCTTCATTAAATAAATTCCTTAGCTTGCTTATTTTAAAATTAGTTACGATCTCAACAATATAATGCCATCCATACAATATATCCATCATACATCAGTTTGACAATAATTACTGGATATTAAATTAAGTCGCATATAATCTAATTTTTTTTTTTTTGATAACAATACCAGCTTCAAGCCATAAAAAGAATATTTTCATACTAACCAATAATATGGATATACAAATAAAATAATCAAAGTTTACACGGGAAATAAATATTACTCTATCTAGTTACATTCAAACAATATATAAATACTTATATTTTTTTATGATGACACTTTAATAAAATGAAACCACTCACGATCCAATTTAAGAAACACCTGTGAAATGCAACTACTTTAGCAACTGCACTATTTCGAAAATTTTTTACTGCGCACCATTTTCATGTCGTCATCAAACAAATTTACCAATCAGTTAAGAGTTTGACTACATGTTTTGAAAAAGACGCATTTTCGCTCTTGCAGAGTAGAGGCGCGCCTCCCTGCATCATAGACTAAGACCCATCTGCGCAGCACTAGTGCGACGTAAAATCCAATCATCCATCTATCCCCCTGCATCATAGTTTTTTAAATGTTCTTCAACCAATCAGATTATCCATTATTAAAATTTCTTAAAGTGATAAAGTAACTGTGATATATTATTCACAGCTGTTTTAACATGTGATTGTTTTTAAGTTTTCGTCTGCAATTGTTATAGACATATGTGATTGTTGACTTTGGGTGATACGATGCTAATTATGCTTTTTTCCATTTTAATGAAAATTAGAAAAATGTTTCTGTAACAATTTATATACAAATTAATATGGTATTTGTAATATTAAATCATCGGTATTGTATTCATATTATACGGATAGGCATATCTTGCTATTTTTTGTATGTTTATCCAAAATATTTAAAAAATATAGTGGCAAATTTTGTAACAAAAATGACCACATATTCTGGAAATGAATTCTCCTCATTTTTAAATGATAATTTTTAAAAAATATATAATTGTGGTCCTATTTCAGTGGCCGCGAATATAATAACTCTGTGAAAGATTTCCACAGTAGTGAGTAATATATTTCTTTATCAAATTTAGTTCCTCTCCAAATACTTAAATGTTAATTTATCTCATTATCTGTTTCATTTATTCCTCAATTATTTGTACATTGATAGTTGAAAATTACAGATAATGCAAAAGTTTCCAAATTCTTTCAGACACTAATTTTAAGTGCTGAAATACTTTTTTTTTATTATTATTATTTACTTTTTATCTTTTTCAGGCTTTCAGCTAACCGGTTAAATTTAAACCTTGTTTTATTCTACTTGAGCAAATAAAAGTTATAAAATACAAGGGGGGGGGGACTAAGATCAAATTACTTGTTCATATACATTTATTGTCTTAAGGGAAAGAAAATTAATTACAAACTATTTTTATGATTCTTCAGAACATTTTATACTGCAAATCACACAGTTCTATTGTTGTTTAAGTTTTCAAAGTATTATCACAATAAATATATTTTTATTCTGTGATCTGAATCACAGAAATATATAAATGTTCATTTCTTGTGAGCTAGAGGTATTGAAGCTAAACTTTTTCTTTTTAATTTATATTAAAATAACCATGTTATGGAACAATATTCAACTAAATGATATAATATAAATGGTATCTTCTGCAGGCAATGATTTGTGATTTGATTCTGTCATTTCTGCTAAATGCAAGTGGATTTAGCCAGTTTTAACCTGTTACAATTAAAGATAATTATTAAGTATTCTTAATCATACATAGAGTTCTCTGCTTATATATCAATAGGCGAATAATTTTGATTATCAGTAAACTAGATTAAAATGTTGTTTGAATTTTCTGTATTATATTTTACTATTAATGGTCTATCCAGGGTGTGATACTGTTACTTGCAGCTTAGATAATTAAAATTATTATAATTTGTCAAGTATTCAAATCAGAGCAACTCCTGTCGTTATTTGACCAAATGCTACCTTGCTAATGCTAAGCTACATTAATAATTTAAAAAAAGATAAAGATAGTATGTGTTTTCACTTCTACAGCACTTTACAACCAGTGGCGGATCTAGAACTTAACTTTTGGAAGGGGCTAAGATTTCCCAAAATGTTATTCTAAATCAGTGAAAAATTTACAATTGTAATACAGTATAGGACCCATTATCCGGAACCCACGGGACCAGAAGTATTCCGGATTTCGAAACTTTCTGGATTTTGGGTCCTTTTCCCATTATTATTTTCCCTTAATTATAAAACATATTTCAGTAACTGACAGCTACTAATTTACTTCTAGGAGCAACTACTTCAAACACAGACAGACATTTTTAAAAAATATTCGAATTATATTCTAGAGCTCTTAAAATATGCAAATAAATCCAAAACTAAAAGTCAAGATTTTTTGCAAATCTGACACTTTCTTCTATTATATTAAGCGGAAAGTAAAAAATAACTATAATGCGTATATATATATATATATATATATATGTATACTAGCAGGCTTTGCCCGCTTCGCTGGTCATTATATTGAAATGAAGTCTCAAAATACCATATCATTGATAATAATAATAATAAAATCATTGAAATCAGTCAAAATCTAAGTTAAAATTCTCGATACCTTCGATAGCGGTTTTCCCACTCGCCATACTTCACAAAATCCCTTTATAATGCGTGTTGCATATACACATACCTAATCCACATATTAAAAAATCAGGATTCTAAGATTATTTGAAGCAAAGTTATGTTTTAAAATGTGTTTTTTAGCCCTCCCCCACCCCCGGCCCGCTCTTAAAGGAAAGGAGGGAGAGATTTTGCAAAATATCTTTATGAGTTTGATACATATAACTGACTCACACATGGAAAATCTCTCCTTCATAAGATAATTTACTGCAGAGTTACACATGAATACATATTCCCCCCCCCCCCCTCCCCTTAAGGAGAGGTGGGGTGGAGTTTCACAAAATCACTTTGTAGTGTGTGTTGAATATGCATAAGCAGTCCACGCATCAAAAATTACCATTCTAAGATAGTTTGGAACAGAGTTACGCATGGAAACATGTTTTTAATCCCAACCCTCAGGGGGTGATAGCACGGAATTCCAAATAATCCCTTTGTTGTTTGTTTGTGTTGAGTACACATAACCAATCAACCTATAAAAAATCGCTTTCCTGAGATAATTTGGAGCAGAGTTACTCTTTAAAATGTGTTTTTGCCTCCCCCCACACCCTGCCAGTGGCGCACCCAGAATTTCTGTCTGGAGGGGGCTGAAGAATATTTGGGTCCTGTAGTACTGTAAATAGGTTTAAGGGTATATAGGCACACATACATATAGTAAAGAATCTGCTTTAAGTATTTCTTTTGAAATAAGTAAACGAATGAATGAAATTGAATTTAAGTTGAATAGTGCAATCAAGGAATTTATATCAGTATATAACCTGGTAAGTTACAGTAGTTCGGTCAGTTGCGGTTGGCACTGAGCTTGTAAACATAAAGTTGTCTGTTCATCTATGATTAAAAAAATATATATATCGTGTACAATATGACAAGCTAGTGAACACAAAATTCGTCCGAAATAAAATGCCCTTCCCCCCCCCCCCCCCCAACATATTTCTATTGCAAATAAAATTTGATCAAATTTAATACTCTTTTGCGTTGCTTCACATGCATATGCAGTAATACTTAAATAATTAAGAAATTATTATAATTATAGCCAAATAAAAGTTACAGTTGTGATATGTAGGAATTATAACAGAATTTCAGAGTAAATTTTTACGTGGCTATTTTTATTTAATTATCTGGAGTATTGGGGTGATGCTTCTAGGTTTGGTTAACAGAAACAAGTCGGGCGCGTAGTCTTCGCGGGTGTTAAGCAGCTATCACACGGATAATCCTACCCTCTGAACTATACGCTAATACCTCTCCGGATAATTGAGCATCAGGCAGTAGGGTTATTTTGAAGCCTGAAATGAATTCAAAAAGGCGTTAACAATTGGCGACTAATCGCTCGCTATTTCATGTTTTAAACGCACTCTGATTTTCTCGCACTACGATTGGTTGAATACGAGCTAACATCTAGCATAGGAGATTTAGTCAGTCATAAGTTCGTCATTCACAAAAGTAGGAGAGGGAAACTATCATACGGTGTGTTTTCGAGCGTTTGTCTCTCGAAAAACCTGTTTCAGGTGGTTTCAGGAGAAAGTATCTGATACAGCTGATCGTATGAGAGTCCGTGTGATAGCTGCTTTAGTCAACACAGCAAGCAGGGGGCAGAAAGAACCTCTTAATATCCTAAAACATTAATTCTATTCTAATATATAATATATTACTTAGAATTTTAATTTGTTCAGTTAGCAAATGTTTCAAGCGTTACCTTTCTGAGTTCATTACAGGATATTGTATTCCAGTATAATATTTATATATATTATGAAATTTGAATTTTTATAACAGGAAAAAATTGCATTATCCAAAAATGGAGCTTAGATCTCAGTGACATCAGAGGCAAATATGAGAACTGTGCATGGACCCTACTATATGTCCTACTTACCATGATTTAAAAAATATATATAATAATAAGTGACCCCATCCTCAGAAGCATCTGTAAAATATCTTAACATATTATTATTGGGGTATTTTCCTATTTTGAACAGTAAATTACGCCTTTTGGCATTCCTCTAAATCGTTATATTTTTAGAGAATTAATTTTGCGTATGTGAGATTAAATTTGAGATTAAAGTTTTATCTTCAGCAATTGATGTGAAATTTCACTAGCATGTATATGTGCTAGTGGCATATAAAGAGTTTAATGAATATGCAAATTTCATTTTTAATTTAAAATATTGTTTTAGAGGAACGACTCAAGAGCAGGGCTAATTTTTATTTTATATCAAACGAGAATTTTCATTTGCCGATGCGAATGTGTTAATTTTGCCCAAAGACAAAACAAACTTTCACAAAGATGCTATAAATATTCATGAATTAAAATATAAAATTGTATGAGCCTGGTATCCCATTTTTCTGACAAATACATCCCTGCTTACTTCCACATCAGATTGCTTCTTCTGCCTGACTTTTTAGACACTCCCTCGATTTCATGATAACAGTATATGCTTTAGGGCCTTAGAAGCCGATTCCTAAAAATTGCAATGGAATGTCTAGGGTATCTTTCAGATAAAAAACAAAAGAACTAGTTCATTGTTTTTGTGTTTGAATGTAAAAATTTCCTAATATTTAATGTATAATTTATAAACTTTCTTTTTGCTTACAATATCAGTGTTTGAATAATATTTTTTTCATGCATATCTAAAGTTTTTTCCCATGTCAGCTGGTTCTGGAGGGGGCTTGAGCCCCCTAAGCCCCCTCCGTGGGTGCGCCACTGCACCCCGCCCTTAAAGGGGGGAAAAGGAAAATTTCACAAAATCGACTTATAGTGCGTGTTGGGAATGCACAACCAGCACGCAAATAAAAAATCATCTAAGATAGTTTGGAGCAGAGTTACGCATGAAAACATGATTTTGCCCCACCCCCAATTGGGATAAGGTGGAATTTTACAAAATCCCTTAGTAGTGTGTGTCTTGAGTACGCATAACCAATCGACATATCAAGAAATTGCTATTCTGAGATAATTTGGAGCAGAGTTACTCTTAAAAGCATTTTTTGCCCCCCGCCCCGATTTTGATAGAGGGGAGGGGGAATTTTGTAAGATCCCTTTATAATGTGTGTTGGGAATGCATAAACAACTCATATGTAAAAATTAAGCTTACTGAGATAATTTGAAGAAAAGTTATGCTTGGAAACATGCTTTTTGCAACCCCACCCCCAAGGGGGGGGGGATAGGATGGAAATTTACAAAATCTCTTTTTAGTATGTGTCTTGAGTACGCATAACCAATTGACATATCAAAAAATCGCTGTCCTGAGATAATTTGGACCACAGTTACTCTTATAAGCGTTTTTTTTTTTCCTTCCTCCACCCTTAAAGCGGGGGGGGAGGGTGAAAATTCTTGAAATCTCTTTACTGTGCATGTTGGGAAAGCATAAACATCCCACATATACAAATTAATCTTGCTGAGATAATTTGAAGCAAAGTTATACTTGGAAATGGGTTTATATTGCCCCCCACCCCCAAGGGGAAAAGGGGGCATTTTGCAAAACCCCATTGCAATGGGTGTAAACTAGGGATGAAACGGATATCCGGTATCCGGCCTATCCAGCGGAGTTTTAAATATCCGACGGGGTACCGGATATCAGCACTCCGGATACGGATATCCGGCAATTTCAAGCCAGATATCCGAAGCAGAAAATTCTAGCTTAAACTCCCCTCAAATGAAATTTTTGCGACAATTATTTTATTTTTTTAGATCCGTTGTAGCATAAAGGTTTTTTTTTTAAAAAAAAAAGAAAGAAAGAAAAGTAAGACTTTGTAAAATTTGAAATTAGCCTCTTTAGCAAACAAATTTAGACAAAAGTAGCTTCAGGTCTAAGAAATATAGAAACCCTATTTTAATTTTATACAGAGTTAGCTAGGTTTTTCCAGAGTGATCTATATCATTCCCCCTAATTTCCCCATAACAATAAAAAGAGCTGTTCCTAAACAAATGATATTCGTTCTGTGCAGTGCATAATAACTCTGATTTTATGACTTGTTTAACATGTTGTTAGATTGTTTAGTAATATTGTTAGTACTAGAAATAAAAGTTGTTAGATTGTTTCAAAATGAGTCAAATAATGCGCATTTATTGACTAGAACCTGCTTATTTATTTACAATCCACTTTTTCATACATAAGAAAGTTCTTGTTTTGTGACCATACATTTATACTAGCAGAGCATATACATTGCCTGCACCATCTACCTATTCAATTTGTATTATTAAAAAAATTATATAAATTTACGCTTTTAATAGAATATCTTGCTAAAGTACCTGAATGAAGAACTCCCATTACATTGCATAGATATATTCCCCAAAATTAAAATTACTTCAAATAAAAGTACATATTTAAATTTTCAGAAAGTCTGTACTTTGACATTCAGATTGTTAAAGGAGAAAAAAAAAATATTTTTTTAAATGTTCAATTATTTAAAGCTTTTGATTTTGAACATTAGAAAAACTTAACTTTTAATTAAAGAATTTTGATAAATAATATAAACTTTTCTTTCTTATCTGTACAGAATATAAAAATATAAAATAACTAAAATTTATACAAAGAAAAAAAAAACAAATTTATTTTGAATTATTATTTTCTTTTATGTTAAATAGAAGGAAGTATTAGACTCGTAAAAATTTTCAACTTCCAGTTTTCAGTGGATTTACACATTTTGGGGAAGCCAGAACACAATTTGACCATTTTTAGAAAATGTCTGTGTGACAAAAATTTTGTGTAGCAGCTCTAGCTCAAGAGTTAATGCAAAGAATTTCATATAAATTTATACATAGTTACACCTTAACAAAAAAAAAAAAAAAAGTGTCCATGAACTTTTGGTGCAAATCACTCAACAGGTGGCGCTGCTATACTGTGATTTCTCCTATTTAAAGGAAGACTATATCTCAGCTTCTACTGTGTATAATTAAAAAAAAACTATGTCACAGGGTTATTATGAAACACGTTTATTTAATTTCTGTGCATATTGGCCAATAGGTGTTGCTGCTATGCTGCAGTTTTCCTGTGATTGGGGAAGTTATATCTCAAATTAATTTGTGTATAATTGCACAAAATTTGGTATGTGATATGTGAGAGGGGCATTTTTATAAAACATCACGTTGATTCAATTTTGGTGCATACTGGTCAATAGGTGGCTATACTATGCTGCAATTTACTCTGTGAATAGGAAGGCTAAATTTCAACATTTATAATATTTAACTGCACTTAACTTGATATGCAAGATAAATAATATGAGAGCGAAAGCTGGCTTAATTTTGGTGTATATCGACCAACAGGTGGCGCAGCTGTTCCTCACCTTCTATGATTCTCCCCAGGGCTACATCTCAAAATCTTTTGATTAAAATCGCACTAAACTCTATATCTAAAATCTTTATTGTGAGAAGCTATGATTAAGTTTCTTCTGTCCATGTTAAACAGCATGTAGCATTGTTATATAGAGTGATAGAGAAGAAAGTTTTGTGTTGGCCATAACATACTAGTTGAAAGCTTTTAGTTTTTTTTTTTTTTTTTACTTCTTTCTTTTATGTTTTCTTATAAATGTCTCAAAAGAAAGTATTGAATTCATAAAAATTTTCAACTTCTGGTTTTCGATGGATTTACACATTAAGTCCAAAACCTGGTTTGATCAATTAAAAAAAATATCTGTTTGTGTATATGTGACAAAAATTCTGTCCAACTGTACCTCTGAAATTACTGCGTATAATTACATATGAATTTATATGTAGTTGAACCATGACATAAATCAGTGCCTATCAACTTTTGGTGCATATGGCTCAACAGGTGATGCTACTGTACTACGATTTATGGAACTTAAAGAAAGGCTATATCTTAGGAACTACTGCACAGAATTTCATAGAAATATATATGTACATGCACATTGGCATATAATGTGCCTATCGAATTTTAGTGCCAATCATTCAGCACGTGGTGCTGTTATACAGCGCTTTTTGCAATTTCAAGGAAGGCCATATCTTAGGTTCTATAGCATATAATTACATGAAACTTTATGTTAGAAGGGCATTATGAGAAAATATACTGATTCAATCTGGGTGCATGTTGGCCAATAGGTAATGCTGCTATACGGAAATTTCCCCCT
This sequence comes from Salticus scenicus, assembly GCA_963930645.1. Taxonomy (NCBI): domain Eukaryota; kingdom Metazoa; phylum Arthropoda; class Arachnida; order Araneae; family Salticidae; genus Salticus; species Salticus scenicus. Next base: position 69,816,069 of record OZ005660.1, on the reverse strand, counting down.
AAAATGAGAAGGCTATACCTCAGATTCTATTGTGTATAATTGCACAAAACTTGGTATGTGAGTGAGTCAGCCATTATGAAACACTATTTGATTTATTTTGGGTGTATATCGGTCAACAGGTGGCAATACTGCACTGCAATTTACCTCATAAATGGGCTAAGTCTCAACTTCTATGACATAAGTGCATAAAACTTGACAGGTAAGACAACCATTATGAAAACGAATGTCGACCTTATTTAGGTGTATATCAGCCGATAGGTGGAGCTGCTATAATGATTTTTCACAAGCCTATATATCAGCATCTATTTATTAAAATTGCACCGAACTCCATATGCAAAATATTTAATGTGAGAAGCTATGGTTAAACTTTTGTACAACGTAAACAGTAAGTGGCACTGTTATATAGAATGATATAACAGAAAGTTTTGTGATTGCCACAACATATTAGTTTTCCTATGAAAATAACCCTTCAAAACTATGATTATATTAGTAAAATATTTTATTTCATTTTTTTAATACTAGTAATGTAAAAAATATGTAAATAATAAGTTTTAGTCTTGTAATTCTGAACAAAACCTATCTTTATGTGACAATACTTTTCATGACAAGCTGCAAGTATCGGAATGAGCATGTTAGGCTTAAAGTTTTATTCTTCATGGTGATATTGCACAAATAAATAAAATATTAAATGTATTTAAGTAAATTATATTTAAAATGTTTTTAAAAGAATAGTATATGAAATCTGTTTATATTTTATTGTAAAAAAAAAAAAAAGAAAGAAAGAAAGAAAGAAATATACAAAAAACAAAACTAATGCCGGATATCCGGTCCGGATATCCGTATCCGGCAGGCACAAGAGCTCCGGATATCCGGTATCCGGCAAAATCACTATCCGTTTCATCCCTAGTGTAACCCCCCCCCCCCCCCCCCCAAAAAAAAAAAAAAAAAAAAAAATGAAAATCGCAAAAAAACAACATGAGGTTTTGGAAATATTCTAAAGAAGGCTCTTGGCAATTTTCTATATCTTTGTGCTGTTATTGATACAGTTTTACTCAAAAACCCGTATTTCGCTAAATTTACTTGCAAAAATCGTTTTTACCCCCCCCCCTTAAAAATCCAAAACTCAAATCGCAGAAAATGCTTTTTTTTGCACTCAAGTCTAGTCTCTCTCTCTCTGCAATTTCTTCACCGTGAAGCAATTTGGAGCCGAATTATGCTTATAAGGGGTTTTTTGCCTTCTGCCCCCCCCAGGGGATAGCGGGGATATTTCGCAAAATCCCGCATTAATGGGTGTCAGTGTCCTAAAACCAACGTGCTCATCAAAATTTGCGAGTCTATCTGTCATAGAAAGCAGCGGCTGTGTTGAGTCAGTGAATCAGTGATTTTACTCTTTTATTCCCCACCCCACCCCCCAAAGGGGTAAAAGGGGGGGGGGTCTTTCACAAAATCCCGTTACAATGGGTGTTGGACACACATAAATAAGCGACACACTAAAATTCGTGACCTCAGCTCATAGATTTCCACTGACGAATTTAACGCTAAAAGGGAGGATCGAATTTGCCCCCTTGTAACCCCCCACCCCACCCCAAAATCGAAAATCGGAAAAAATCAATCAAAAATGAGTTTTTTGCAAATACCTTCAAGAACACGCTTGGCTTTTTTAAAAAATATCTTTGAGCTATTATTGCTAGAATTTTACTCGAAAATCCATGCATTGCTAATTTTGCCTCCGAAAATCCTTTTTACCCCGTCTTCCCCCTTAAAAATCCAAAATTCCAAAATTGCAGAAAATGATTCTTTTGTTCTTAAGTCCAAGGGTGCAGAATATGTCCGAACGAGGTTCGGTGGAAATTTAAACTAAATGGGGAAATTCTGAATATTTTTTTTAAGAGAAAATAAAAATGTAAATAAAAAATAAAAATTTGCTGCTTTCAAGTTCTTATAATATACACTAACAGCGATATTTTTATGTTACACTGTATACTTATTCTCTTAAAGATTTATTACATAAAACAAATGACTTTGTATAGCAAAGTAGATTTTTGCATTATTGAGGGAAATTAATACTGTGTTTGGGGGAAATTTCAGAGGTCTGAACATTTTCTGCACCCCTGCTGAAGTTTAGTCTCCCCATCTGCAATTTCTTACCATGAAGTAATTTGGAGCCGAATTATGCTTGTAAAGGTGTTTTTGCCTTCTGCACCTCCGAAAATCATTTTCACCCCCTTCCCCCCTTAAAACTCCAAAATCGCAGAAAATGATTTTTTCGTATTCAGGTCTAGTCTCCCCATCTGCAACTTCTTCACTGGGAAGTAATTTGAAACCGAGTTATACTTATAAATGTGATTTTGACTTATGCGCCCCCGAAAATCTCATTTTTACTCCCTACCCCCCTTGAAAATCCAGAATTCAAAAATCGCAGAAAATGATTTTTTTTTTATTCAAGTCTAGTCTCCCCATCTGCAATTTCTTCACCGTGAAGTAATTTGGAGCCGAGTTATGCTTATAAAGGTGGTTTTTGCCTACTGTCCCCCCCCCCCGGGGGGGGAGGTATTTCACAAAATCCCATCTTAGTGAGCGTCAGGGTCCTAAAATCAACCTGAAAAAAACCCTCACCAAAAATTGTGACTCTATCTCCTATAGGATCGCCACAGCCGTGTTGAGTCAGTGAGTGAATGAATCAGTGAGTTTACTCTTTTATATATATAGATAAACATGTACATTATTGCCACTTGCCATGAGCAGCATGGCTGCTAAACATAAACACTGATTTGATCATATGAGCAGAATGCTATAAGAAATTATTTTTCTTTTAAAATTTCCATTTTTACTTCCATTACCCTACTACCGTAGGTAATGGAAGTATTGTATTCGGTCTGAAAATTCAATATTGGGTTTTCACCTGATTTACACGTTTTAAGGTCCTCTGAGTCCAAAAAAGTGGTTTTTGGCAATTGGTCAGTGTGTATGTATGTGTCTCTGTGTGTGTGTATGTGGAGAATCTTCTGGCTATTATAGCTCAGAAACTAATAAAGATAGAGCTACGAAACTTTAGAATTGAAATATGTCTGGTGTACAGATGAAATTTCCAAATTTTGGTGAAAATTGAAAAACCGGAAGTGGGACATCGGAAACCGGAAGTGGGACTGTAAGTCAATATCTCAAAAACGGCTCTAACAATTTTCTTCAAACTTGCTATATAAACACTCTATTAGATGTCCTTTCGAATGATATAGTTGGTTAGTTCAGGAAAATTGATAGGCGTCCTGTATAAATAGCTCAATTTCAGGCCTCACAAAGGCGTTCCTTTAAAAACGGTTGTACGGATTTTTTTAAAACTCGCCATTTTAACTCACTTTTAAATATGCTTTTGTATGTAATTATTGTTTTCCTGTCAATAATTGAGTTTAACCGGAAGTGGGACATCAGAAACCAGAAGTGGGACCATAAGTCCATAATCTCAAAAACGGCTCTAACAATTTTCTTCAAATTTGCTATATAAACACTCTGTTAGATGTCCTTTCGAATGATATAGTTGGTAAGTTCAGGAAAATTGATAGGCGTCCTGTATAAATAGCTCAATTTCAGGTCTCGCAAGCGTGTTCCTTTAAAAATGGCTATACGGATTTTATTCAAACTCGCCCTATTAACTCACTTTTAAATATCCTTCTGTATGTAATTATTTTCCAGTCAATAATTGATTTTTTGTAAAAGCTGGTATCTCAAAAACGGCTCTAACGATTTTCTTGAAAATTGTTATATAAATCCATTTCTTTCTCGTGTATTACGTGGTTATTAGAGGAAAATTAACAGTCATCCTGCTTAGGTAGGCGATCTTCAGATCTGGGAAATTTGGGTTTCAAAAAATAACTCTACCATTTTTTTCTCTTATTTTTTACCTCACTATATGTAAGCTTCGTTTTATATGTCTTATATGTGTATAAAATTTCTCTTACTATGAAAATTTTCTGTTTCTACTTCTTTAGGTCACTTTTATGTTTTCTGATCACATTATCACCAAAAAATGCATTTAATACGTGTAATAGTGGGTAATGGAAGTCGTGTGGTTGTTTCACACCGGATTTTTTTTTTTAAATGTCTTATTGAGAAGTTAAAAATTACCAGAAATCTATCATCAAATAAATTAGAATTTTTTTTTATGTAGCTTGCTGTGAATTCCAGGTTTTTCCTGGACCACAAACATACCTGACCATCCGAATAAAAGAAATTCTGCTTTAATTTCTAACTTTCATAATACTGCCTAATAAAACACACAATAATTCATTTTAGGGCGATTTTTTTTTTTTTTTTTTTCTGATCTAAAAAAAAATCTAAAATGATTCTAGATTTTGGAATTCCGGATAATGGGTCCTGTACAGTATTAGTATATACAGTAGTCCCCGCTTTTTAAAATCACTGGTTAATAAAATCAGCCGCTTAATCTGATCAAATTGCTGGGTCCGGAATAAAATCAGTACAAACCGCAGCTTAATAAAATCAGCATCGCCGGTTAATAAACTCAAAAGAAAATCTCTTTAACAGTAAAAATGATCATGTATGTAAGCTAAACAATGAATTATATTTTCACACCGGATTTTTTAAAAGAGAAAAAAGAAACAAAACATAGCAATCCATCACATTATTACTCTTTGTCTAAAATTATATGCCTGAAAAAAAAAAAAAGGAAAGAAAAGAAAAAGAAAAACACGCCCCACCGTGTGTTGTAGTTCTGAATTCGAGGAATGAATTCTTCAAATGATAGGCCAATGAGTATTTTTTTCTGTCTTAAAATATTCAAATAGAGTTTCTAGTTCTTATTTTGAAGCAACTTATCTGCAAGATATGCAAACAGTTCATTTTTATTTTGAATGTAAAGCGTAAAATTTTGGTAAAGTATGATGGTTTGCTTCAAATGTGTAGTCAAAGGAAGGCCATGTCGAAGCTTGAAATTTCTCAGCTTGTTTCATGTAAACGTAAGAATAAAGATTATATTAGTGCCTAAATTGTACCAAACAGAAGAGTGAATAGCAAGCGATAATGAATAAGGAGAGTAGAAGTCATCAACGTAGCACTTCTAGATAGGTACAATAATGCCAGGTCAAAGAAAATATCCATCTTTTACGTAATTTTTTCGAACTTTTTTTTTACTGAAAATTTTACATGAATGATAAGTAGCAAAAACTCCATTCCTACGGATGGCTAATTGATATATTGAAGGACGAAGAAGAATTTATTTCCATATTTAGGTAATGAGTACTCTTTTATTTAGTTCGGGCATGTGCGCCGGATATAAAAATCAGCCGCTTATTAAAATCATTTTGATGAAAACAAACGTGATTTTATAAAGCGGCGGCTACTGTATATACATTCTTTATAATGAAATTGGTACAATAATTTATTTGTAATTACAGTACACTCCCAGAAATCCACACAACTTAGGACCAGAAACTGTGCGAATTTTAGAATTTTGTGGATTTCAGGTTTTTTTTTTTTTAATGCTATAAAGCAGGGCGCGAAATTTCCGCTCGCCAGCTCGCCATTGGCGAGTGGAATTTTTACTGTGGCGAGTAAAAATTTGGTCTAGTTATAGATAGAATTCTTACACGATACGGTGACAGAAAACATTCTTTTTATAGATTTAAATATGGCAAAATCCTGTCATCTTATAACCTCATATTTAATTCCAGCCTGGGAAAGGGGAAATGCTTAGTGCATGCATAAAAGTTTTAATCTCTTCTGCAGTTTCGTTCCTCCCACTGTGATTTCTCCAAGCAGGGTGAGAATAGACAATCAGAGAACCTCTCTGCCCGTCGCCCACTATACGAGAAAAGAGAAATTTGAAAGTTTGCCTATGCGATATTGGTGCATGACAATGAACCCGAGCCCTTTTAAAGATACTGCCTATGTTTATTTTGTTGAAACATGATCAAAAAACAATTAACATTTTCCAGTTTTTTACTGAAACTCCAAGGATTTGCGCTTCGCTTGTTATGATTTGTAGGCATGTAAGCAACGATTTTATCGAAAAAGTTATTCCGAAATGGATATTCAAATTACAACAATGAACGAGTTATACACATCAACATTCCGTCTGATTACAAAAAATAAAATTGACGAAAAAGACATTTCTGGTGTAAAAAGTTTAATAAATAGGTATATAAGGAAGCTTAATTTTTCATAATAAAAAGATTTTCACAGGATATTGTTTAACAAAGAGTTTTTTTTCCCTCTTCTTCTCTTTAACGACTCTTTACATTTATGTTATTAGACTTTTTAACTTTTTTTAAATCTCAAATACAATACATTATAATGATTTTTAATTACAGATGATTATGAGACATGATGATAAACGACACACTTTTAATATATATAATTTTAAGCATATTTGTAAAAGCATTTGAAATAGGGAGGGGGGGGGGGAGAAAAAGCCCAAAATGCGCAAGAAAGAAAAAAAAAAATGGCAACTCTATTTTGTGGTGAGTAAAAAAAATTTTCGGCGAGTGTAATCTGAGTCGAAATTTCGGGCCCTGCTATAAAGCATTAAAAATGATAGTGAATACATATAAATAAGCATAAAAGATATATAAATATTAAAGAAAAAATAAATAAAAGAAGGCAAGTAAAGAGTATAAGTGTAGCAAAAAATATACATATATAAAATTTTATAAAAGTATTTTTCTTTTCATTTGCCAGATAAAATATTTGTTCCACACAGCAAAATACAATATTTAAACATATAAACATCTGATACAATAATAACTTATATTATAAATTTTCATTTTTTTTATTGCAGTTTAGAATTATATGTAAATACAAATTATTTTATTTAATAAAAAGTTCTATCTTGATTTTTTTTTTCTTAGAAAACTTTACTATAAATTCATTGCTTACATTCGTTATGATGTGTGGATTTTAGGAGTGCAGATTTCTGGGAGTCTACTGTATTATATGGAGTATCTTTATAAGATTTATCGAAAACATTTTTAATAATACATCTATGTGCATGTAATGCATTAACGAGAACTGCATATAAATATATAAAATATAATTAAGGCATCTTTGGCAGAAGGACAAAGGTGATATAATCACTTTTAAGAAAAAAGTCAACCCCATTTTATATATACATACAACAATGATTACTCACAAAATTTTCACATAGTTATAATTTATATTTTTAAACATTTGGAAAAGCTTTTATAACTAAAAAAGTTTGAGATGGCATACAGTAGAGCTTTGGTTATCCGAGCCCCGACTAACCGAGTTCCAGGTTAACTGAGGTAGTCCTGAAAAGGCCACACCCCAGAGGAAGCATGGCTTTTGGCAATTGGCATAGATAATTTTGACAAATATTACTATGCAGTACTATATTTTATAATTTATGTATGTATGTATTGTATTGCATTTTTAACTGTGATTACATTTTCATCTATTTTAAACTCTGCCATTGTTTCCCCAACTCAATTTACAATAGAGTCCATGTTATCCGAGGTACCTTTGGTCCACATTACCTCGGATAAGCGAGGTTCTACTATAATATTGAAAATTCTGTGTAATGTTCTTGAATGGGAAGAGGAATAACGATATATATTATAATATATGTTATGTACAATTATTGTGTATACATGCATATATACACTACTGTCCATTAAAATTGCAACACCAAAAACAGGGTTTAAACTGCCATTAGTTTTTTTAGCATTTTGCTAAAAGGTATCATATTTTGCTAAAACAAGTTGGTCAGAATTTCGCTAAAATGCTAAAACTGGATAACTGTATAAAATATCTATATAATAATTCAGATTTTTTTTTTTCTTGTAATATTTGCAGGCAAAAACTACGAAAGGACTGAAAATTTTGGGAATCCTTATTTATATAGTAATTTGGATTTATTTTTAATTTTCAATGACTAAATTTAAATGCAAAAATATTTAAAAGTATATTAGAATTCAAAATTTGCTTCATAGAAGCATTTTTAGCACTAGTATTTCACGATTATCTACCACTACACTTTACTTGATTTTTAAATTGCTTTTTCATTTTACACATATGATATGAATACCTCTTTTTCTATTGATAAAATCAAAACATAGTTTCCCTGATTCATATAAAGTCACAAATATGGATGCTTGGTTGAAATCATCAATGAACAAAAGGAATAGAAAACAAAACTGAGGATAACAAAGCTAAGTAAAAGAAATCAAAGGTATCGAAAGAATTAATTAACTTTTGAAAAAGCTAAAATAGTGCTTGCCTATTTTCACTAAAATGCTAAAGTAATTTTTTTGCCAGGTTAAACCCTGACCAAAAAGGAATAAATATATTCTATTGAGTACATACATAATAGTAGGAAGAACAATTGATTAAATTTTCAGGAAGTTTTGAGTAATATATCCTGAGAAAACAGTACATAAAACAGCAACCTTTGGGAGCAATAACTATCTGCCTAGGCATTGAATCGAACAGCGATTACGTGACATATTCGGGTACAGCACTTCATGAAGCTTTAACAGGATGACACAGTTCATAAACTGTAGTTACTGATGAGTGGTGGCGGGCCACTCGCTTTTCAAGAATTAAACGATCATTTTCATTGGTGCAAGATCAGGAGAACGTACTGGCTGAAGTAACGGTTCAACACATTCTGTATCAAGGAAGGTTCGTACAATACAGACAAGTTGCAGTCATGCATTATCCTGCTTAAATGTTGCGCTATGGAGGCCTTGAATATAGGGCAGAGGAGCGGGCCTTAGCTCACCAGAAATTTAATGGCTACTATTCATAGTGCTGGAAATGTGAACAAGAAGTAATCCAGACGTGTATCCAATGGGACCCCATACCATCACACTGCAAGTGATGGACAGTGTGACCATGTCGAATCCCAGCTGGCAATGTGCATTATTCACAATGTTGTTAAATACAGATAAGGCAATCTTGATACTGCAAACAGGATTGTGATTTGTCTGAAAGGCGACTTCACGCCATTTCTACGTCCAGGTTCATCGTTGATCACATATTAAAGGCACCCCTATCAGTGATGCTTTTTTGAGGGTAGTCAAAATTTTGGTAGCTGCATACTGGGTCACCACCTGGAGTAATGGTATGCAGTACCATTGGATACACATCTCAGTCACCTCTTGTTTTCATTCCCGCCACTCTGAATACCAGCCATTACATTTCTGACGATTTAAGGCCCATTGCTCTGCCCTATATTCAAGACCTCTGAAGCACAATATTTAAGCAGGACAATGTATGACCATAAGTTGTCTGTATTGTTTGGATTTTCCTTGATGCTAAATATGTTCGACTGTTTAATCGTTGAAAAGTGACTGGCCCCTAACCACTCACCAATAAGTACAATCAATGATTGTGGCATTATATTGAAGCTTCCTGAAGTGCTCTACTCATATATGTCATCCAATCGCTGTTTGATTCAATGCTTTGGCAGATAAGGACTTTTTTTGCTCACAGAGGTCGCTGCTTTATGTATTGTTTTCTCAGGACGTATTACTCCAAATTTCCTGAAATTTTAATCAATTGTTCTTCCTTCTATAATGTATGTGCCCAATAAATATCATTCTGATATTCACATTCTTTCTTGGTGTTGCAGTTTTAATGGACAGTAGTGTATATTATTTAATTATAGGAATTAAAATTTGTCTTTTTGCAATAGCTACAAAATTGCAAGTTTAAATTAAAATGCAACCAAGTTAACAAGTTGTATGAATTTGTAACACTCGTGACTATATGACCTACAATATGACATTTTTTGCAGTTTCTTTTTCAACCTACTCATCCTGAATCTTCAAACATTTATCTTAAGATCTTGTTACTTTCTTTTTTAAAATGTATTCTAATATTTAAAATTGAAGTTAGTCTAAACAAAAGAATGAGTTTAATAAATGTGCATTTTAACTATAAAATACCATACCTGTATTATATCTATCTCCAACATTTTAATTAAGGATTGATTTGGCGAAAAAGTGCTCACAGCTTTTTGCTTATTGCAGGTGGAAATATTAAAGACAAAATGGTAGCTTTGCAAATGCATAGCAACAACAGTTGGGGGAGGGGGGGGGGGGGGGAGAAATTTAGTGATACCTTTCTAAGAAAGCCACCACGATGCTATAAAAAAAATGGCCCTTCGAGAGGTTGCTTTCTACTAGAAGCCATTCAGAAAATCTTATTTTAGACAAAAAATATTATGAATGAAATGGATTCAATTATTCAAAATTGGCATTATTTTTTTTATACTGCTTTGTAATAGTCATTAATGTTCGTTTGAATTTTAACTGTTTTTTTTTTTTTTTTTTTTTTCCGAAGAATTCCTTTACCTATATTGTAGATCAAATTGATCAATGTAACATCATTTCTGAATGAATAAGAGATCTTTATTAAAACCACTCACTGAAATCTCTAGGTGAAAATAGTAAGCTTAGTTTGTAATATTTATTCCACACTATGTTTAATATTTTAATTTTGTTATTTAAAATCAACACTACTCACTTAAAAGCTATTAAAACAATTACTTGAATATTGGTAAAACACAAAATTCACTTTTTCAAGCCTGAATTTCACCTAAAAAAAAAAAGTCTTATTAAGCATTTATTTTCGCTACCAGCATATTTATGGGAAATATCTGCTATAATTTCACAAAGGAGAGCAGTAAGATCAAGGTCGTAGCCATAGACTTATTATAAGAGTGGATGGGACAGAGGCAACCCTTTTTTAGTGGCAAAGATAACTCATAAAAAGCTCATGTGAATGTTGATCTGCAGGAAACCAAACTGGCCAATATTGAAATTTACTCGCCATGCTCCAAATTCTGCTTTTTATTAAGCAAAAGATATTTTCCCTTTTTCTTTGAAAGTTCTTTTTAAAATTTTTATTTCACTTTAAAATTTAGATTGTTTTGAATTTAAAAAGAATTTTATAGCAAGAAATAGTAATTAGATGTACTTTAAAAACCCTAGAAGTTATGTAAAATAAGGATTTTATTTCATAGGTAAGATTATTTTTAATATTTTATTAGTTTGTTCTTTTTAAGTAATTATTTTTAATTGCTATACTTATTTCTCTAAATTGAATTAGTTTAACTATATTATATCTTGTATTATTTCAAAAGTGTCCATAATTATTTATAAGAGTTAAAATGAGTATAGACAAACTAAAGTTATAAAAACTTTTGAACTTTGTTAGATGTTAATAACAAGATAAAAATAAATTTCAGCAGCTGTAATATTCTACACTAGTTTTGCTTGTTGTATATTTTAATAATATTAATAATATAGATATTTATATTCAAAACAAAAATTGTCAATAATGCAATAAATGCCAAAAAAGGTAACCTTTTTCAACATTCATCTTTGCGCCTTTTCTTATATTCCCTTAATAATGGAATGCTCCATCCACTCTTATAATAGGTGTATGGTCGTAGCCACAGGGAGGAGGGAAGGGGAGACTTCAAAACTTCCCAAAATTTTGCAGATTTTTTTTGAAAGAATTTGCATTAAAATTCACTTTTAACACTCAACATTATACGTACTAAAGTTTGAACTCCCTCCAAAAATTTTTTCTGGCTATTATAAGAGGGTTTGTTGAAGGGAGTTGCATATGTAAAATGGTTAGTTCACAACAAGAATTAAACAATATCTGCTTTCGTTTCGCAAATTGTGACCCATAAGAGAGATGCATTTGTACATGATAGGCATTCAGTCAAGGTAAATCAGTATTAAATCTGAAAGGAAATTTTATGAGTGAGAAAAATTAGCCCTTATTTGAATGACACTTAAGTAGAGGTGGACTTTCAGAGTGGTTTTTTTATTGTTCTTGTTAATTCAGCTGTAACAAATAATTACTTTAAAATGTCTGTACTGAAAATGTTATTCAATCATTCCAATGTGAATTTAAGTTGTTTTCTTTTAATATTAAGTTTTGTGAATGTCAATATTTTGTGTGTATGTGTGGGGAGAAGGGGGTGGTTTCTATGTAATGCTCTAATAACTATCTTTCTCAAAGATCAAATGGTATTAAATAACCGATCAGCAATTACATGGAATAAAAATGAAAATTCCCTTTTAGTCCAAATTTTCAACATTTTAATTGCCCCCACCTCCCCTTAAAAAAAAAAGCAAAAAAAAAGCATAGTAATTATAATGGTTATTATTATTTTAATATAGGAATAATAAAAATAAAAAAAAAATTCTCCAAATCATTTTTTCTATTATCTTAGTTTTTTTCAGGGCTACAGAAGAAAGAAATTATCCCTCAAATTCTTGCAGATAATATGAGTTTCTTTTTGGAGTGAATATTCACTTGCAGGTTGTACAGTATTTTTCATTAAAAATAATATAAAAATCACATCAGCAGATTATACACTGCTGCAAATTACAGACAGGAAATGAGGGTAATTTATAAGGACTATTATTTACTTATTACAAATTCTGTGAAAAAATGGGTACTATGTTAAAATTATCTATTTCTTTAATATATTTTAAAGTAAAAATTTGATTTTATATTTAATCACTAAATATGTTGGAAACAAATAATTTAAAAGTTTAAAATTTTCACAAAACACAGTTTTAAAAACAATACATTTAAAAAATCATGGAATTCCAATGATATTGAACCCAAAAAATAGCAATAAAACCAGTTATTATTCAAAACACTGGTTATAAAATGTTCAAAAGCATTGATTTTAAAAACACTGGTTATAAAAACTGCTTAAAAGCTCTTATTATATAAAAATATCACAAACATTATATAATAAGAGTTTTTAATATTTATTATCTCCCCACAGGGTTGAATTTTGACATAACAAGGGTTTAAACCATCAAAAACCTGTCAGAAACCTCTACTGTCAAAACTAAAAATCTGTATATGAGGTGGAATCTGGCTAGAAATAGAAATTATTAATATTTGTCATATATAGTTGACAACTAAATATTATGCTGTTTGTAAATTAACAGATCTTAAAACAATTTTTAGATGATAATTCATAAAAATTTAGGTAAATATGTTGGTTTCAAACCTAAGAAATATATACAAAACATGTGTAGCCATATTTTGCATGTTTATATTTAGTTATATTAATATTTATGAAATTCTAAAATTTCAAAGTTAATTAGGAATTTTAACGTCATATAAATTTGTAAGTCAAATGTTAAAAACACAGGAGTGCTAGACTTAAAAAAGATTAAAAAAAAAAAAAAGGGGGGGGGGGTAAAACATAATATATACTGTAAGTTAATATGAATTTGAAAATAATTTTATTTATAATCTATGTTTATTACACTTATCATTTATCAAGATTTTTTTTTATCTGTTTATTATTATTGATTGTATAAATATTTATGCCTATTCACAGCTTGAACTAAAAAATTTAAAAGAAATCTGTACAAGTAAATATTAAATAATTTATAAATGTCCAGAAAGCAGTTATATTTCTCGTCTCATAATAAATTATGAAAATTTAAGAAGAATTCAAGGTTATATAGCATTCAAAACTATTGCTTTTTTAAAAAAACTCGCAAATTCAATAGTCATTTAAAAAAAAAAAAAAAAAAAACTTAATTATAAATTAATTTCTGAATAACACAAAAGTATGTTTTTTTTTTTTTTTTTTTTTCCATTTTAATGCACATAAAAATTAATACTTCATAATGAATTTTTAAAAGCCTAAAGTTTTGTTGTTACATTAATCAAAATGTTATAATGTTTCTCCAAAAACTTTAATCTGTTTACTTTTTAAAATGTACTTATAAATAATATCTTATTAAAAACAGCTAAATTTTTAAAGTGTCACTAACTAAAAAGTTTAAAATATTACTACATAAGCATAGTTATAAATAAATTTCATAGTAATATATGAAAGTATCACGGCATATTTTGAATAACATGACCATAATTCATAATGAAATTTTCCCAGTAGCAGAAACTAAGTGTAGCACGGCAACAAGCACTGCAGATTATTGAAAGCTCTGCAGATTAATTTTACATCTCTGAAAAGAAGTGCCAGGTTTAAAAATACAATTATTATTTACATTATATCTCGATCATTGTACTTGTTGTATATTCTTAACTTATTTGTTTTGTAGATGTAAATTTTATGTATTTTATAAACTGCTGGTAATACTTGTGAAACACCACACTGTATCTGCCATTCCTAGCTCACAGATAAATGTTGTTTTGATGTGGATTGATACAGAAAATTTGCTATTGGAGAAATTTTAAAAGCCTGAAGTTTGTTTTTCATATTAGTCAAAATGTTACAATGATGTGTTTTTCAAAGAAGATCAATCTGTTTATTTTTCAAAATGTCTTTATAAACTATATTTTGTTAAACTAAATTTTTATGTAACAAATTATAAATATAGATTTTTGACTAGGAGGTTTTTTACATGACGGTTGGTTTAAACCCTCAAAACTGTCACATGTCAAAAACCTGCCAACCATGTCTCCCCATATGAAAACTTTTCTCGTCAAAATTTCTGGTGTTTTTTCATAAATTTACTATTACACCTGCACTAGCTGTATATATTTTATAAAAGCACCAGTTATTTACACATTGGCGACCGCTGACATGAATTCATGTCATTTCAACTTTTATAGCTAGTTGCCGCTGATGTAAATTCATATCTTTTTAGATTCTATTCCTGGTTACCGTTGACATGAATTCACGTCATTTCATAAATTTATATTGAAACAATACTTCAGTATTATTTCGATAGTATTATTAGAGTATCAATTCTTTGATAGTATTATAGGTTCGTTCTAATATTATATAACTAATCTTCATTCCAAGCTTCAGGTAATTACAAGAGTAACATTACATTCAACTTTTATCCATGTTTAAACATCATAAAAGTTTGCGGCAACTAGCTTTAGTTTACTTCAATGTTCTCCAGAAATCAGTTTTAGAAAAGGCAAAAGTATGCTGGTTGCGAAAGTGTTAAAATGTCACAAAGACCGGTCATAAAATATCACAAACTTTGGTTATAAAATTTCGTAAAAACACTAAATACATGCAAAATTCATTAAATTACTATTTATTAAATAGAATATCAAACAAATTATTATAAAAAAATTTTCCTCTAAAATACCTTTACCATCATTAAGTCTACCACAAAATTCTACAATAATACAAATGATTATCTAAAAAAATCTGATGTGAGCACCACATGAATTCCTTATACACTTTTAGAAATATACATAATGTTAAAAAACATTGACATTGGACCCAAAACAAATGGCTAAAAATATTTTTAAAAATGAATTATCACCATGTTCTGAGCTTTTCTGAAAGTTAGTTAAAAACCGATTGCAAGATTTGTACTGGTAACGCTGACGAAGGCAGCAGGGACCCGAATTAATTGGCTAAAAGTGTTTAAAAAATGCATTTTCACTGTGTTCTGAACTATTCTGAAAGTTTCAAATGTCTAGGTAGTCGGGAAGTTAGTTAAATAAATTTTCTGTTGAACCATATAAATGCTGCCGGAGGCAGCAGTCCAATAACAATTGGCTAAAAATATTTTAAAAATGCATTGTGACCGTGTTCTGAGCTTTTCCGGAAGTTTTAAATCTCTATCTAGTCGAGAAGTTAGTTAAAAATTGATTGCAAGATTTGTACTGGTAACGCTGCCGAAGGCAGCAGGGACCCTAAACAGTTGGCTAAAAGTATTTAAAAAATGCAATTTCACTGTGTTCTGACCTATTCTGAAAGTTTTAAATGCCTAGCTAGTCGGGAAGTTAGTTAAATTGTAAGATTTGTCCAAACCGTTTTTGAGTTATTACCGTTTTTTGATACATTATGGCCAAAACCTATGTATTTTTGGTCATTATGAACCTAATTTTCCTAAATATTTCCAAAACGAAAAATCGTACAAAGTCCAAAAAGGGAGGTGCACAACTAGATGTTATAACAAACTTATGTACCAATTTGCAACTTTCTACGTCCAACTGTTTTTGAGTTATGCAACATACACACACACGCACACGTACAGATATCACGAAAAATCATGTAAAGTTGCTTATATCTCTAAAACGAGAGCTCATGTTAAGACGACACTTGCAGGTGTACAACTAGACATCATGATAGTCACACGTATGAATTGGCAACATTCAGCGATCATTCGTTTTTGAGCAATGTGAAATACAAAATCCATTTCGCAAATCTGGATTACTATACTTCCTTTGAAACCTTTGGACGGCCCCTGCCTGCCTGGGCTCGGCCAAGCTTAACGGGTTGGATGCCGTCCGCCGGAGCGAATAAATCGCCAGATCTCCGTGATGGAGCTGCTGGGCAGCAATGTAACTAGGTCGCCAAAGCTCAGGAATTGCAGGGTATCGACTTCTGCTTTGGAGACGCAGCTCGATTTGTACACCACACCCTCCGAGATAGCTACGGTGGAAACGCACAGACACGCTCCAGGATGTTAAGGAATTTGGAATAAGTGCACTTACTAGCTGAGAGTCGAAATAACCGGAATTATGCAAAATTGAAACAATTTTGAATTTAGGCAGGGAAGGAGAAAAAAAAATGCTGGGGGAGCCGCTAAAGTTAGTTGTGCACACAATAATTAAAGCCAAAAGAGGAGGCCATTCGAACAGGGGAAGGGGACAACACTTAAGAATTGAGAAAGACAAGCTGTACAAGGAAAGAACAATGAGATTATTAAAAAAAAAAAAATTAATTATGTGAAGCCACTGGGGGATGGAAGATAGTTTTAGGCGCATAGCGAAAATTTTGAGGTTTTTGGAGTGGCAAGGCCTAAATAATCCTAATTGGGAGGGAAATTACTATGCGCAGGGAGGCCGAATGGAGAAGAGAAAGAGGGACCATTGCAATTTTGATCCACCACAGGAGGATGGTTCCCCGCGTTGGTAGCCCGACGACTGCTAAACGACCCCATCAAGCACTTGACGGTGCAGCACAGATTAACGAGGACCAGACACCGCCACACCCTCGTAAAAAAAAAAAAAAAAAGATTGTAATAAATAAAATAAAATAAATAAAAAATAATAATAATAAAAAATAAAAATAAACTAAATAAAAAAAATATATAGAATAACAAAAAATAATAATAATATAGAATAAATAAATAAATAAATAAAAGTAAGTAAGTAATTAAATTAAAATTGGTGTGGGTCAAAACTTGATGAGTATACTATACTTTCTTATACTTTGTATAAGGAAGTAAAAAGTACTATAATTTTCATTCTGTTTCATATTCTTTACTTCAAAATTCTTACACTTCAACAAAAACGTCACAAATTAAACTAATTTATATAAAGAAATCGTCTGTAAAATATTCAGTAAGCTATTCATCTCCTTCAAATCGTATGTACTAAGTAGGGATGTGCCAGATCAGGAAAAAATGTGATCTTCAAATATGAATATAAATACGGATCTTTTGTTTCTAGATCTACGAATACAAATCTTTTAAAATGTCTACAATACTTATGTGTGTAACAATTTTTATTTTCATTATCCGTTTACGGTAGGTAATAGAAGTATTGTGTTCGGTTAAAAATTTCGATATTGAGTTTACATGTTTTAAGGTTTCCAGAATCCAAAATTGTAGTTTTTAGATATTGGTTAGTGTGTGTATGGGATGAATATTCTAAATATCAAATCTCCAAAACAAAAATGAAAGAATGACGAAACTTCATATTTAAGACAGGTCCATTGTACAGATGATTCTCCAATTTCTGGTGAAGTGCTAAATTCATATGTCAAAAAGGACTCAAATATTTTTTTTTAAAGTTGTTGTATAAATTCAATTTTAAATGTCTTATTGTATGTATTAGTCAATTGCTTCAGGAAAATTGATAGGCCAAGATAAATGGGTTAAGTCTCTATTCAGTTTCTTTTAAAAAGGTTAAACATATTTTCTTCAGACTCACCATATTGACTCCCTTTTAGGCATTCTTATGTATGTGATTATCATTTTTTGGTAAATAAACATTCAAATTTGCTACATAAAAACCTTTTTAGATGGCCTTTAGCATGTATTACTTGGTTATTACAGGAAAATTTATAGGTGTCCTGATAAGATTAGTCAGTTTTAGATCTCGAAAATTGGTGTTTCAAGAAATCAACATTACCAATTTTCTTTAAACTCAATATATAAATTCTCTTTTATATGTCTAATGACATTATTTTGCTATTAGAGAAAAATTGTTAAGCATGTGATTGATTAGGTCATTTTTAAGTCTTCCTGACTGCATTATCTCAAAAGAGTTTATAATATGTGTAGTAGTGGATAATGAAAGTCGTGTGATTGTTACATACCAGATTTTTTTTTTTTTAATTTTGTGCATGTTTTATTATAAGATATACTATAAAGCAACGGTGGAATTATTTTAGATCAAATCTCGGGTAGAATATTACATCACTTCTAGTTACCATAACTTCTTATGTTGAGCACACATAGAGTGTGAGTATATCCTTGATGCTCATAAAATACCTCTCAATAGGTCGAAAGTCAAGTGTATTTAGAAGTAAATTTCATTGAGCTTTAGTGATTTTTTTTTTTTAAGATTATCTTGTCCTATGTTAAGAGTTAACATACAATAAAAGGGAAAAAACACGTTCTTTTTTTTTTTTTTTTTTTTTTTTTTCCCATTCCGAATTATAGGGTAGGGGTTCCAGTAATTGACATCTTCCCCAAAATAATTTATAAATAAGTTAAAAAATAAAAGCGAATGCTTTACATATAAGAATTTTGACATTGTATGTCAAACACTGGAGCATAGGATGCCTATTACTGGTAAAATGAAAAACTAGTAGTGTCATACACTGGAGCATAGGGACAGGGAGCCAATTATTGGTAAAATGAAAAACTGACAGTGTCAGTTACTGGAACATTCAGTGGGTGTAAAAAAAAAAAAAATTCATTAAATATATATATATATTATTAAATGTATATACTTTAGCATATATGTGGTTCTGAAAGTGTTTCATGCCATATATATTAGCTTAAGATTTCCAAAAATAGTTTGAATGGCTAAAACATTAAAAACATCAGAAATTGCTCTAAAAGTGTCAGTCTCTGGAGCATTTACCCTATATAGGCAATTTTATATTTACATTTAAATAAATTTATCACAATCATTATTGAAAACTATTGTTTATAAATATGCTGAAAGAGGTGTCCTCCAAGCTGGTAGACGGGATGTGCCGTATTTGATCCCAGTTTGCACTCATCGTCCTAGCCATTCATAGTTTTCTGTGGTTTTCTCCAAAATTTGCATAAATATGGGCTAGGATCCATTAGAAAGACCCTCATGGAGGGCACTCCCCCTCAGGCCTAGGACTCAGGTGCAGTCAATCAGCCTTAATCTTAATACCATACGTGATAAAAACATGATACTTGTATTTTTACATCCTCCTTTGCAATAACAAAACATTCATTTAAACAAATTTTGCAATTAACTAATAACATTTGAATCAAGAAAACTCATTTATTATGTAGGAATTTAGCTGAAAAAAAAAAAGAAAAGGTATTTAAGATAATTACAACTTTATGTAACTCTATTAATCATTTACTTTTTTTATTTTTATTTTAATGTGCTGTATTAATTTTAAGAAAACATTTCTACGTTAAAAAATTGAAATATATTAATTTTCATAATTTATCTTTATTTTTCTTAAAATTTATAGCCTTAGAGATAACATATGATCAGTCTTATAAAAATTAGAATTTTGGTACATACATCAAGGTTTTAATTTTACAGCTTAAAAATTGTTTTATGTTTCTTGCATGTCTTTTATTGTGTTTTTTCTACAATAGACATTTTCTAAATAAAGTTTTCATTCATATCTATTCATTGTTTTGATAAACAATGTTGATTTCTCCGATATACATGAGAAGAAAGTATTGGATTTGAGAAAATTTTCAACTTCCACTTTTCACTGGTTTTGCACATTTTAAAATGCCCTGAACATGATTTGGCTATTTTTGAAAACGATTGTATGTCTGTGAGAAATACTTTATGAGAACTATAACTCATGAAAAAAAGGCACAGGATGTTATAAAACTTTATATTTGGTTGAATCATGATAGAAATTGTTGCTGATTAGATATTGGCATGTACCACCCGACAAGTGGCACTGTTATGTTGCCATAACTTTCACTTACAGAAAGGCTATATCTCAGTTTCTATAGTGTAATATGCACCAAGTTTTTTCGTAAGAAAGTTTATTCAGGGTTTCCCCTGGGTATAAAAAAATTGCAGGGCAATGCTAGTAAGAAAGAGACAGTTTGGTATTCTTAAGGCCTTACTTAACATTTAAAAAACACACCCATTTCAAAATTCTATTATAAATATCCATAGTATAATAAATACTTTTTTAATTTTAACTCTCTTTACTTCTGCTTGTTACTAATAAATAAATAAATGTTGAAGGTCAACTGCGATAATTTTACTTATAGGGTAAGTGCACCAGTGATTGACACTTTTAGAGCAATCTCTGATGTTTTTAATGTTCTAGTCATCAGAAAATATTTTTAGAAATCTTAAGTTAGTACATAGGGTATGAAAGACATTCAGAACCACATATATGTTAAAATATATACATTTGATAACAATATTTTTTTTTTATGAATTTTTATTTGACACCCACACAATGTTCCAGTAATTGACACTGCCAGTTTTTCATTTTATCAGTAACTGGCCCCCTATGTTCCAGTGTTTGACACTACTAGTTATTCATTTTACCAGTTATTAGCACACTATGCTCCAATGTTTGACATAAAATGTTAAAATTCTTATATGTAAAATACATGATTTTATTTTTTTCTTATTTATTATTTCGGGGTAGATGTCAATTACTGGAGCATGCCAATCACAGCCCTATATGTAATGTATATATATATATATTTCTGTATATCATTATTCTTCAGTTTGTAGAATAATGACATACTGAATGATGTATCATATCTTACATCTTAATGATGTAGAGTAATGTTAAACTCCTAAATTTGTGCTCTAAGGCAAGGTAGCAATAAGGTGCAATTTTTTTTTTTTTTAGATAAGGGGCATGAAGGGTGTTTTTTTTTTTTTTTTTTGATTAGGGGCAAGAAGGGTGCTATTTTTTCAACCTAAAGCAGGGGTTAATCCACAACAAATTTAGTGCCACAATGAGGCACTTTCACAAAGTCAACTTTTGGCAAAGAGGCACCTTCACAAAATCAACTTTCAGCAAAGAAGCATCTTCATAAAGTCAATTCTCAGCAAAGAGGCATCTTCATAAAGTCAATTCTCAACAATATAGCTGCACACTAAAAATTTCTATATAAGTTTTGTTGCATCGAACATATAATAAATACCCCCCATTTGGATATTTATTGTAGACAGTGGTAAATATCTAAGTAATAAACACTTTCTTACTACCTTACACATAAGAAATTACCCGCCCCACATATATATATAGGTACTCATTTTAGAACTGTTCCATTTTATTTTTAAAATTAATTAAACTGCTTTCTGCACAGGGTTGGGTTTCATCTGGAAGAAACTAGTTTCTTCCAGGACAGTGGAAGAAACTGGAAGAAATCAAAAGAAAACAAAACATATGTTCAAGATTAAAATATATTAACTAACCTATATAAAAGAAACTCAAAACATAATATAATATCAAACCTAAACACTGTTATTTGATTAATATTAAAAATATTATTTTTGAAAAAAAAAAAAAAAAAAAGTTATTATTTAATAACAAACCTCAAATATCTACAGGTAATGAGATTTTATTACTTTAAGGGTAGGGTGTTTTTTTTTTTTTTTTTTTTAAACTATTTTTACTATTTTTATTTAAAAAAATAAATAAATATTTACCTCATTTTTTTTTTTTTTTTTTTTTTTTGTAATGTGAAAATACATTATTTTTATTTTATTAATTTTATATGTAATGATTATTATATAACATATTAAATTAGAAAAAAAAGTGTAATATATTTAGCTACTATTCTTTTTATATGTTTTAGTATTCATATTTCAGTGTTTATTTTAAGAGACTGATGTTTTTAAAACTTTTTACATAGATACTATTGCATATTATCATTTGTTCAAATAATACAAGTGATAATATAGTTAATGTAATTTTTAGTCAAAATATTTGTTCACTATTTGTTTTAGAATACAATCTTTTGTATGAATTCTAAGCTGGTAAACCAATGAACTATGCGAATACATCAAAATACTTTTAAATTTCCCATTCAACTGCTAAAAAACTATTTTGGGGTGTGATCTGATCTTGACTAAAAATCCCATGCAATTATTAATTTAGCATACATAATTAATAATTAAATTTTTATAAGTATAATTAAATTTACTTAAGGTTGTTAATTTGAAAATTGCGTTCATTGTATCTTACAAAGTTACAACTTGTATAATGAATTTCAAAGAAAAACAGTTTCATCCATTTCTTCCACTTGGAAGAAACCTATTTCTTCTAGCTGGTTTTTTCTGCATTTTTTTCCACCTTGGAAGAAGCTTACCAACCCTGTTTCTGCATTTCAGTTAATTGTTCGGAAACATTATTAATTTAAACAAACTTACATAATTTTTCATAATTTATTTTTTTATAAATTCACAAATGGGATACCTACCATTTTAAAAAACCTGGATTAAAGCCTGTACAGGCAGGCAGGGTGCAACACCATTCTGAAACTGTCTGTAGGAAACTCTGGTTTATTATCAAACTATGACGATTTCATTTGTGTGCATATTGGACTGGGTAATTACTGTGCTGCAATGTTTCCTATTTACATGAAGGCAATATCTAAACTTCTGTAGTGTATAAATGTTTCAAACATATAAGAGAGATAATATGAATAGCTACACTGAATCAAATTGAGTGTATAATAGCTGATAGATGACATTGTTATGCAGCCTTTTACAGATTTTAGATATTTTTCTGACCAATTATTATGTTAGAATGATGCAGAAGAAAGTTTTGTGATAGCCACAGCATTATTTTTTTATTATTATTATTTCAGCCACAACATAATAGTCTTATTGTACTATAACTGTAATACACTACACATTAAAATTAGTTGGCATAGGTGGACTCTGCTCAGTTCCCCATCATATTTATGTTCTCATAAATTTCTAGTTTGAGAGATATAATCATGTTAAAAGAAATGAATTTAACAAAAGCTTGATACAGTGATAGAATGAAAACCCCGCCTAATAGGCTATCCACCGTTCACTTCGATATATTTATCTTATTCTAATCTATTAATTTATTTTATCAGGGTCAATTCCATTGTTTAGTTTTCATGCTACTATTTCCAATGCAATAATCCTCAAAATTCATATTTATATGAAAAATTTACAATTTCGTTATGTTGGTAAAATCGTAAATTACGAATAATTTACGAAATTTTCCTATTAGAATATTTGTATTCAATCATGTTCAAACAAATATCATAAATGTAATTTTGAAGTTGTCTAATGTATTTATGAGCCTCAAAATGAAAGTTTATGCTCAATTTTACCTTATTCTGGCATGTTAAGTAAATCGTAAATTCCAAATAACTTACGAATTTTTTTAAATTGGAAAAATCATAGTCTATGATATTCATGCCAGTATCCTAAATAATATTTAGAAAGGGGTTTGACATCTTTACGATGAAAATATCCCTCAAGATTGACGTTTATGTGAAATTTTGCTCTATGCTGCCATGTTAAGAAATTCATAAATTTCCAATAACTTACAAAATTTTTATATTGGAAAATTCATAGTCATTAATATTCATACCAGTGTCCTAAATAATATTTCAAAAGTAGTCTGACATCTTTACAATGAAAATATCTCTCAAAATTGACGTTTATGTGAAATTTTGCCCTATACTGCCATGTTAAAAAATTCGTAAATTTATAATAACTTGCGAAATTTTCAAAGTAGCATATTCATAGTTACTGATGTTCCTTCCGGCATCAAAACTGATATTTTAAAACTGGTCTGACATTTTTACAGTAAAAAGTTTCCATTTAATGCACGTTTAAGTGAATTTTTGTCCTATTCTCCCATGTTAAGAAAATCGTAAATTTCTAATAACTTACGAAGTTTTTAAATTCGAATATTGCAAATAAATAGGGTTCTTGCCAGTGTCGAAAGTAATATTTTAAAACTGATCTGACCTCTCTGCGACAATTTGTTCTTGAGATATCGTGCACACAGACTAACAAACTAATGGACTTACAGACTAACAGACACCCTACAGACAGACACCATAGAAATTTTGTCATTTTTGGATTCCTCACACCTGAAAACGTGTAAAAAAGTCAAAAAACCGAGGTCGAAAATTTCACGATTACCTAAGTTCCCCATACCTATAGTATGATGGGGAACTAAAAATATTGTAATAATTTTTTTTTTTCTAATTTTTGTGAGATCTACAAAAGATCCTTATTACATCCGTTGAAGAAAGAAAAATGGATATGGATATTTTGTTCTAGCGATATGGATCTGGATATGAGTACAGATCTTTTTTTCTCACAGATACATAGCTCCGGCACATGTCTAGTACTAAATAATCACATATTGCTACATGCACATGCTATAGCAAAGCTTCCTTTCCTATTGTACAAAAAAGTAATGTAACAGAGAATAATACAAGAGAAAATAGAAAAAGCACTTCTCACAGTCTTCTATCTTTGGCAAACTAGCATGCTCACACAAACATGTAATATGTTAACCAGATAAAGAACATGCAAATATAGATCTCAGCAGATTGATGTAACGAAAAATGTTTTCCCATGTTGTATGGTATTTATTGTTTTTATTATTAATTATTATTATTCCATAAGTACTTTTTCAGAAGTTCTGTTTTAGTTGCTCTATTTCATTTTATATATCTTTTGACATTATATTATAGTTCTATAAATTTACGTGGAAGTGATAAGTATTATCATAATAACCAACTGTCACTTACAGTGATCATAATTTATGTGAATTTAGTAGATTGTAATTTTTTTTAATTAAATAGAAAGGTATTTTAAATCATTCTGATTTTTCATATTTGTAGGAATCAGTTTGCAACCAGAATCAATAATGCATTAGAAAGATTTAAATAGAATAAAGAAAATTAGTCTCTTTCTAGAAAAAGTCTTGTTTTGATAAATAAAGGTAACTCATTGAAAAGAAAATTTGATATAAGAGGTAAGGATAATTTTTATGATTTATAAATTGTTCATTGTTAGTGTAAAATGTGCCAAAAAACTTATATCTAATATATTTTCAATTTGAGTATTTTTCAAAATTCACCCATACCTTTAAAATGAATAGTTGAAACATAGATCTGTGATAATTTAAAACAATGTTACTGATTTTTTTTTTTTTTTACCAAAAAATAAATAAATAAATAAAAAAGTATAGGGCACAAAATTGATTTTCTTTAAACTTTTAATGTTATACTTCATTGGGGTGAAAATCATCTGCTTTCATCATAAAAAATAATTTTCTAATGGATGAAAAAAAGAGGTGTTTTTTTTTTTTTTTTTCTGTATGTGATTAGGCCAATGATCGCAAAGCTATAAAACTTGACACGGGTAGCTGTGACCCTACAAGGTTGCAAATCATCAAGATTTTTCAATTTTTAAATTAAATTTCATCAGTTGATTTCTCAGTTTCATTTTCTTAAATTTATTATTTCATTTAACTTGTCTGCATTCCTTAGCAATTAGCTATTTATACGGTTTATTTAATTAATCACAATTATTTTGAAAGAGAAAGTGTGTATCATAGCTACCAACATTTCATAATTTTAAATCAGATTTTGCAACTCTATTTTTAAAAATAAAATTTTTATGCTTATTTTCTATGATTAAAAATAAATTAAAAAATTCTACAGAAAATTGTTGGTTTAGGCCTTCCAATAAAAATGGGAAAGTTGTAGCTATGACATATTACTTTCCGAACACTATAGTGAGCTAAGTATTGTAATTATGTCAAAAATCTGATTTTGAGATTTCGATGTTTCTATACGTTTCGAGGTCCCCTGAGTCCGTTTTCACTATTTTTGCGATAATGTGTGTATGTCTGTGAGTGAACACGCTAGCGTCTAAATGCTTTGTTCGAAAAAACTGAAAGTTGGTATGTATATTGTAAGTCACCATAGTATGAACCCTATAGATTTTGGTGAATCTAGCACTTATAGTAGTTTTTTTAATGGGACACCAGAAAAAATTCTTTATCATTATGGCCTATGGGACAAAAATCTTAAAAGTGCGATAGCATCTAAACGCCTCATTCAATTGAGCAAAAAAATTATGCACATGTTATAGGTCATAGTTTCACGAACTGTATAGATTTTGGAGAATCTAGCGCTTAGTTTTTTTACAGGAACACAAAGAAAAATTCTTTATCATTATGGCATATGGGGCCAAATTTTTAAAAGTGTGATAGCGTCTAAACGCCTTATTAATCTGATCAAAATATTTGTACACATGTTATAGGTCACAGTTGCACCAACTGTATAGATTTTGGTGAATCTAGCATTTACAGATTTTTACAGGGACACAAAGAAAAATTCTTTATCATTATGATTATGACCTATGTGACCAAATTTTTAAAAGTGCGATAGCATCTAAACGCCTTATTCAATTGAGCTGAAAATTTATATGAATATTATAAATCACTGTTGCACTAACTATAAGCATTTTGGTGAATCTGGCAATTATAGGTTTTTACAGGGACGCAACGAAAAATTCTTTGTCATTATGATCTATGGGCTCAAAGTTCTGTAGCGTTAAATAAAACATCGTGTAATATATGGAGAAAAATACTCAAAAACTCTATTATGGTTTTCTCTCTTTTGTTTGTTAAACCACTCCTGTTTCTTTACTTTATCTACAAAGCTGTTAATTACTCAGTGTTCGGAAAGTCGAGTGGAGTCACTCCTGATTTTTTTTTTTTTTACTTTCTCTTGCCCATATATGGTGAAGTAAGTATTGTTTTGGGGTTTAAATTTTCAAATTTTTAAGTCTAAATTTTTCTCATAGTTACACATTGAGGTCACCTGAACTAAAAAAAAACAAGTTTTAATGATTAGTCTGTATATGTCTGTTATCAGCATATCTCAAGAACAAATAGCAGCAGGAAGCCCGAACTTGATATTCTGAATGTATCCTGTAAGGAATGCTGTATTATACTTTTCATTGTGATCAAGCTAATGGCTCATGTGTAGGGACATGCAAGAGAATTCAAATATATTATGTCTCTAGGTGAAATTTCTGGCTATTGCAATTTAACATCTATAGACTGCATTTAAAAAAAAAAAAAAAAAAAAAAAAAAAAATGAAATGAGAATGAGATCATTGCTAATTCATTTACAAAACTACTCAAAAACATTTGGGTATATTGGAGTTATATTTATGTACAAATTGCTGCAAATGAATTTGAGGTTGTGTTGTGTTTTTCATATAACTAAATTTAAGTGCACAATGTGGTGTGTACGTAACTCATCGATAATATACGAGGATGCCCAAAATTAAGTGAAAGCATTTTTTTCTATTGAATGCAAAATGCAATCGATGCAAGTTGCCGTGTCTGTGAAAATTGCTCAAGAATGCAAATTTATTTGTCGTACTCACATGGTAGGCAAAGTAATTTTAAAGTTCAATTTTTAGCTCTGTTTTTTTTTTCTTCTTTTTTGTATAATATTGCGTTTTAACCCCTTAACGTATGCTGTCCTTGCTGCGAGGACGCAGAATTTAAGATCCACCTGCAAAAATTCATCCCAGAAATATTTTAGCAAAAATTTACGTTTATAACATAGCAGAAAAAAACGTTTTTTTTTAACCTTAAAATTTAAAATTTCTTTTAGTTTAATTTAGTTCATGAATTCCGGTGGCAGTATAATTTAAATGATCCAAATTGTCTTGCGCCACAAAGGGTTAAGGCCTCCTTAAATACGAAAATAAAATTTTTAACTGTTGATTAGTTTGTATGTGTGTTATCAGCATAACTTAAAAGCAAATGCTTCCAGGAAGTTAAAATTTGAAGATCTTTCTGACACAAAACTAAAAACACAAGGTTGTGCATTATATAAAATTTTACATTACATAGATTATGTTTAACACGAAGTTAGTCCAAATATTCCTGGACTAAATCATTCATTATATTGTATTAATTTTCAAAGAAAATTATTGTAATAGCAATTTTTTCAATTATTGTAATAGCAAGTACCAAATTAAAGAGATTAAAAAAAAAAAAAAACTAATGTACCACATTTTGAATTCTAAAGAGTAAAGGTTTTTTTTTTTTTTTTTTTTTTTTTTTTTTTTTACAGGTGCTTCTTAACTGCAAAATTCATTGTTTATAGTAGTGAAAAATGGTCAGTAAAATCTGTATTTTTCTGATTGGTCAGTATTTTAGAAATTTAATCAGTAAGTCAGTATTTTTGGCCTAATTACTCCTAAACTTCTCTCCCTTTTTAGAAGCATTTTTATTGAAATTGGATTTTGCATGTTGATAACGTGATGGTTGTGGGTTCGATCCTTGAAAGCCGATGTTTTACGTTATTGCAGAAAATTAATAGAAAAGATTTAAAATAAAGGTCTTTCATTGTGTACACACACTATCCTAAAAATTTTGTATTAATTTTTTTAAGAAGCTTCTTTTTAGTTACTGAAGCACACAGAATAAAAATTTAAGTAAACAATAAATAAATAAATAAAATAACACTGGAAGTTTTTTTTTTTTTTTTTTTTTTTTTCCGGAGCCCTAAAAAGCATTTAAATATATATATATATATATATTCTTGCAAGGACATGCTATAAAAAATAAATAAAAAGTTTCAGCAATAAGAAAATTGTTGAAACAAAAATATTAATTTTAAAATATATAGTATACAAATGTTTCACTTTGCAAGAGATAAAAAATTTTAAATATTCAAAATATTTTGAAAAGCATTCAAGAACAATATTCTTTTTGTATAAGTTTTTGTTAGAATCTTCTAGCATGTTCTATGACTTTTCTAGACTGTTCTTTGATTTTTGGCTACAGCATGCCGTGGGTTCAATCCTCCAAGGGATAATGTGTTAATTTTTCCAGATAGTTAATAGAAAAGGTGTCAAATGATAAAAGAAAATCTTTCAGCGTCTACACAGTATCCTAGGAATTTTTTATTTCTATTTTTAGAAACTTTTTTTATAACTAAAAAGCAGAAAATAAAAATTTACATAAAAAAGTATTTTTTAACAATAGAAGCTTTTTATTGTGGAGCCCTAAAAAGCATAAAATAAAAATTTATTCTTGCAAAGACATGCTATAAATAAAGTTTCATCACTAAGAAAATTTTAGACAAAAATATAGGTATTTTACTTTTGCAAGAGAGAAATTTTTTTTTAATTTTTAAATATTTTAAAAAGCTTTCAAGACCTTTGAAATTTATGGCTTAACAAATACTTTTACAAAAACTGATGACTAAGAATATTGGTTTCGAAAACTTTTTAAAATATTTTAATTTTTTTTAAATTTTCATCTCTTGTAAAAGTGAAATATCTATATTTTTCTCAAAAATTTTCTTAGTGATGAAACTTTCATTTATTTATAACATGTCTTTGCAAGAGTAAATTTTTATTTTAAGCTTTTTTGGGCTCCACAATAAAAAGCATCTACTGTTAAAATATGCTTTTTTACTTAAATTTTTATAAGTTTACTAGCAGGCTTTGCCCGCTTCACTGGTCACTATATTAAAATGAGTTCTTTTTAATTGAATAATTGAAACGTTTAAGTAAATATATTTCGATTGGCGACAATTTTTGCCACAGCTTTATTACAGGATCTCCTCAGTGATAGTAAATATTTTTTTTAGCTTCTCGAATCTATACAAAAAAACTATTATTAAAACGAATATTCTCGAAAACAGTCCAATAGTAAAGCTTATTCTTCGACTATTCTGGAAACAGTTGAAACTGTTACTCATATAGCAAAATTCACTATTCGATGAATGTTCTGGTATACTCTGAATTTGAATTCCAATTCTTAATTTTGCCGTCATAAAAAAGCCCTTGTCATTTCTTTATGGCTAAGCACATATTATTAAATATTGCACATTTTGTCTTCTTGTTCTTTGGTATTTAGAATTTGTAATTTGATAATAGTGATTATAAATCCTTATTTGTTGAGTATGCATTCTTCATTATATGTAATTATTGATGCATTTATTCTCTCATTAGGGTTAATATGGTGAATTTGAAAAAAAATCCATAGAGCCGTTTTTAAAAGAACACACTTACAAGACCTGGAATTGACCAATTTATACAGGTTGCCTGTCAATTTTTTCTTGAACTAACAAACTAATTCATTCGAAAAGACATCTAATAGAATGTTTATATAGCAACTTTGAAGAAAATCGTTAGTGCTGATTTTGAGATATGGACTAACAGTCCTGTTTCTTATTCCGATTTCTCACTTCCAGTTTTCACCAAAAGTTGAAAAAATCATCTACACATTACACCTGTCTCAATTCTGAAGTTTCGTTGTTCTATCTTTATTGGTTTCGAAGATATAATAGTCAGAAGATTCCCCACATGCATACACACACTGACCAATTGCTAAAAACTACTTTTTTGGACTCAAGAGACTTTAAAACATGTAAATCAAGTGAAAACTCAACATCAAATTTTTGTACCGAATACAGTACTTCCATTAATTACAGAAGCCGTGTAATGGAAGTAAAGATAATAATAATAATCACTATTTTCTTATATAGCTTTATAGTACAAAACTAAAAAAATAATCCATTAAAATTGCTCAAAATCACGGCATATTGTATATATATATATTATATATATCTTTTATAAAATCCCTCTTACTGTTACAGGCATTCCGAAAACTGAATTATAAACAATGGAAGAAATAACAGAATGCTGTAAATGAAAATGTCAGAGACAAGTCAAGCTAGCTCTGAAAATGAGTGAGTAATGATCGCTTTACTACTTTCTATAAAATGTTGTTTATCCTGATCTGCAGCAAAATCTGTTAAAACAAAATTGCAATGGCCTGGAAAAAAATATTCATCTTAAACAGTTTTCAATAAGATTGTTTTTGTACAGAATTATTGTTTTTTAACATCCGAATGGGTCTAGAAATGTGTAAAACATTTAATAATGTAAATACAGTCAACAGATTAACAGGAGTCTGCAGATCTATAATCTGTAAATGCTTCTAATCTTTTTGATTTTTTAATGTAAACAAGTTTCCATCTGAATTAAAAAAAAAAAAATGTCAGCTTTTTTCACATTTTCATTTTTTTTTTTTTTTTTTTTTTTTTTTTTTTAGCTTTGCTTAATCCTTCTCTTTAGTTATTAATTAAGCCGTATGTTTTTATATTTGAGATAATACAATGCATATGAGCACTTGTGTATCTGTTAGATGAAATAGAATTTCATTGTGATTTATATAACTTTTAAAATAAATATACATTGGAACCTGTCTAAAGTGGCCACCCTAGGGACCGGCTAAAATGGTCACTATACGCAGGTGGTCACTTTATAAAGTCTCTTTAAAATTGGAAAATGGTCACTTTAGTCAGGTGGTCATTTTTACAGGTTCCACTATATATATGCTAAACTAGCAGGCTTTGCCCGCTTCGCTGGACATAAAACTTAAATGAGTTGTCAAAATCCCATATCTTTATTAATAACCTAAGTTCTCGCTGTGATTGGTAGAGGTTTTCTCGCTCGCAAAGTGAGGAGTCTGGGTCTCCACTGTCTTCGGCACAACTTACCCACTCCTTACTTCCCCTTCCTCAGCGGGTGAGTTCGAAGTTTTGCAAAATCACACTAATGTACATAATGCGTACACTTAATCAATATCCAGTCTGGGTCCCTACTGCCTTCGGCACAACTTACCCACTTCTTACTTCCCCTTCCTCAGCGGGTGAGTTCGAAGTTTTGCAAAATCCCACTAATGTACATAAAGCGTACACTTAATCAATATCCGCACACCAAAATTTGCCATTCTAAGATAATTCAAAGCGAATTCAAACGGAAAAACATGTTTTTACACATGTTTATTGGGAAGAACTTCCTATAACCCCACAACGATATTTGGCGATTTTTTTGTTGGTGATTATGGCTAAATCATAAATCTAAAAATCATAAATCAAATCATATATGATAAATGATAAAATCATAATCTAAATCATAAAACATAAAACATAAAATCATCAATCCAAAATAAACAACATATTAGGCTGCTATATTATATCGCAAACAGTCCAGAACGACATTGTTATCCTTCAAAACGGCGCCAAAGAAAAATCGCCAAATTCAGCTGTTGGGTTATACTGAAGTTATACCGTTTATTGCCCTCCGACTCCGAGAAGGGGGGGGGATTTCGAATTCCGAGAAATCCAGTTACAATAAGTGCCGGATGCAAACAAACAATTTACGCACCAAATTTCGTGATCACAGAAGTCTTTAATAGAAAATATTACAAATAAATAAATACAAAAAGCACAGCTTTAGTATGGGACCCCTTTGGAGAATTTAAATATTTTAAGCCATTTTTGCGATGAACTGAATTGGCTATCTCAATTGTGCAATTAAAGATCTTGGCGAGAAACGTCCGAGCTACGTCGGTTCCGAATTTCAAATTTTGCCAAAGGGATCCAATACTAAAGCTGTTCCATACACAAAATAAATAAATAAAAAAATAAAATAAAATAAAAAATCTTTTCTGATATTTACAAAAAAAAAAAAAAAATATATATATACAGACACGACATTATTTCATTATTTAAAACATGAAAATCTGACATTGACAGATTTTAATTTAGTGCCAGAGGCCTACTGCTAAACTTGTTAATATCGACAAATTCTTCTTTAGTTAATTCGTGACGATCTAAATTCCATGATAAAGTTTTCATTAAATCAAACCAATGTGTTTCAGCTGCAGATAATGTAACAAATAACGTTGGAAGTCCAAACTGTCTTATAGCCGCAAAACGTTTTTTCTCTTTTTCCCAATGAGGGGGAGGTGTGCCTTTGGGGGGACTCATGTCAAAGGTGTGCCTTGGGGGGGGACTCATGTCAAAGTTGTACCTTGGGGGGGACTCATGTCAAAGTTGGGCCTTGGGGGACTTCATTCAATAAATCCCCATTCAATAAACCGACTGAAATAGGCCCTTAGCACTATTAACAGTGCATTATAAAAATTCGACAACGCTGTACCGACTGAAATAGGGGTACCTTGGGGGGGACTCATGTCAAAGTTGTGCCGTGGGGGGACTTCATTCAATAAATCCCCATTCAATAAACCGACTGAAATAGGCCCTTAGCACTATTGAGAGTGTATTATAAAAATTCGACAACGCTGTACCGACTGAAATAGGGGTACCTTGGGGGGACTTCATTCAATAAATCCCCATTCAATAAACCGACTGAAATAGGCCTCTAGCACTAATTAAGAGTGACCTATAAAAATTCGACAACTATACCGACTGAAATAGGCCTCTAGCATTAATAAAAAATCTTAATAAAATCCAAATTATAATCATTTACAATTAATGGGAGAACATAAAAAAACTCTCATAAGGTACATAATAACAACAAAAAATTTTGTTTTACTGCAGGAAAGAAAAGTACTGCTTAATTAAATAAAAATATTAAACTAATGCCAAATATCTCTATGAAAATATTTATCTACGTGCAAATTCCTCATTAAAAAAAAAAAAAAAAATCACCAACTTTTGTAGGTATTTTTCTCTCTAATTTTTATTATTATTCACGTGAAATTAAAAATATTTCATTTTATTTCTCGAAAATAAAAAAATATATATAAATGCATAAAATCTTTTACCGAATCCGCGTTGAAAACGGAAAAAGGGTAAAATAAATTAGAAATATCAGACCTATATTTATAAATTTGATACCAAATGAAAGGGGTGATTTTTCTGAATCCAGGGGTGCAAACAGTTTTTCGATGCGACAATTAGATTTTTAAAAAATAACTAAAGTATGAAATTTAAGTGGCAACGGAAAAACGGAAAAAGGGGAAAATAAATTAGAAGTATCAGACCTATCGTTACAAATTCAGTACCAAATGAAAGAGGTGATTTTTCTGAATCCTGGGGTTTAAACAGTTTTTCGATACGACAATTAGATGTTTTAAAATTAACTAAAGTATGAAACTCAGATGGCAAAACTTCATTTCAATCTTTTCATAATTTGTAGTACGAATCACGCGAATTAAAAAAAGTCTTTATCTTAAAAATTTATTTTTGTATTTTATTTTTCCATTCAAAGCGTTTTAGTGAAAAAATATTTATGGTGCATGCGCAGGCGTTTTTTACCCACAATTCAAACACTAATAATAATTTTGAAAATTTCTATAGATATAATTTTAAGTTGGGTGAAGACCTAAGTTTCTGCCAAGCGCCGTTGAATTCCGTCCAGCCGTTCTCGAGTGATGCCCGGACAAATGTGTTTTAGTCTTTTACCCCCCAGGGGGGAACGGGGAGGAATTTCTGAAAAGTTGATAGATATAATTTTAAGTTGGGTGAAGACCTAAATCCCTGCCAAGCGCCGTTGAATTCCGTCCTGCCGTTCTCAAGTGATGCCCGGACAAAAAAAGCGACATACGGACACGATGACACACACACACACACACAGGCAAAATTTTCTGAAGTCATTTTCGGCTTTCATGGGGTGTGAAACGTGAAGATATTGCAAAATTTTTCGATTCCGACAAATTTACAGACAAAAGCTGATTTTATTAATATAGATAGGCACAATTCTAAATGTAACATGGTTGAAAAAATAGTAAGATTCTCAGGCATATTTATTATTCTGTAATTCTCACTGGCTTGCACCAGGTCCAAACCAAAAAACATCAGAAAAGTATATACAATAATGTACATGTTTAAAACAAACCATTATTACATATAGTTTGCAAAATTAAAAATAATCAATGAATTTTAATTTCTATGCTTAAAATCCTTTCTTTTTCTTTCTTTTTTTTTAATAATAATAATAATATTTATATTAACCCTTCATCAGATGCATTGCATTGGCCTGTCAAGCACAGCTTGAATTTTTTAGTTCAAATTAGTTCCCCCTCTCTCTCCATTGACTACAGTCTTGATTCTGGCGTTTTTGTCCAATTAGAGCTAATGGAATGTCATGAACAAATCAAATGGCCTGGAAATTTAGTACTGCTTTATTAAATTTTCTATGTTCATTAGTTTGTTTGTTTATTTATTTATTTAATCAAATATTTTAAATTATTGTTCCTTTTAACTAACAGTATTTCACTATTAAAGTAGTCAGGCATTTTTAAAAATTTGATTTGTTAAATATACCTGTTGTTAAGTAGCAGAATTGTTTATATGGGTCATTTTCACAAAAACTGTTAATTAGGAGTTAATTGAATTCAGAAAAATCTATCTATCTATCTATCTATATATATATAAATAAACATTAACACCTGAAATATCCCAATGTCAAGAATCATTAAGAACTCTCACTTTAAAGGGGAAACAAATTGTTCTCCAGTGGGTGCCCAGCCATTGTGGCCGTAGGGGCAATGAACAAGTGGACTTCCTTGCAAAAAGAGGTGCCACCTTACTACAACATCTCAATACAGTCATTTCTTACTGGAGGATTAAACTGTTTTTAAAGAATTTATCTGCATCTAATGCCTTACGAGATCTTGAGTGTCATACAGTTCTAAAGAAATGGAAGAATTTAAGTCCTTCTCTTATTCCTGATAAACCAAGACGTAAGGCAGTTGCGACTTTCCGCCTATCTACAGGACATGACTTCCTTGCCGCTCATTTGGAGCGCATAGGTATCTTAAACGACCCTACTTGCCCACTTTGTGATTCTGGAAAAGTAATGGACAGGGGCCATCTGTCCTGTTGTAGGGCTCTTCGATGTTCTACAGAAGAGTCGAGATATTGGGAAGCAAGATCGCTCCTTAGGCAATGACTTCGGTCTTTTGTTCTATGTTATATTGTCTATAATTTGTTTTGTAACTTTATAGTCCTCTGTAACTTTTGCCTAGCCATTGGAAATATATATATATATATATATATATATATAAACAGATGTATGTAATAGCTTCATGAGCAAAATATAGATCCTTCATTTTATTAACAATATTTAAATTAATAAATTAATTGAAAACTCTGAAAAGTGAGGGAATGACATTTGCAGTGAGGGAATGGCTTTTTATTACAATATACTACATTTCAATTAATTTAAAGTTACAAATACCTTAAATTTGAAATAGTCATAATTGGGGCTCTTACCAACATGATAACAAAGTGATAATTGTCACTAAGTCATCAACAGATTTGTATACATGGGCAATTTACACAACGTTAAAAATGCCTGTGTAAAAAAATTTTAAGTGCAGACTGCAGTTTTGGTAGCTTAAGGTGTACCGTCATCAGTGCAGAGTGGCAAAGTGGATTATTGCTGATATATGTAGCAGATTATAGAGCCAGAGTAGTAACCAATAGGAATTTAGAAAACTGAAGCTGTAAGCCAATAGGAATTTGGGATGAAGAAAGCTATGTAAAAATTAAATATATGTGGGTTTTATGTCATTTTTCCAATGATCTGAGAAAAGGGATACAGCAGAATCACAATTAATGATATTTTTATGATTTTTATAGATATGGAGAGCTCCTAGAAAATCCAGTTCATGTAAATGTTTAGTCTGACAGATTATTTTAGCTGAATTAAAGATGAAATTATGGTTATTTTCCCAACAATGCTTAGCAATGGCCAATTTTTTAGTTTCTTGTTTCTGAATATAACTCATGTGTTCTTTGAGGTGAAA
Organism: Salticus scenicus; assembly: GCA_963930645.1. Lineage (NCBI taxonomy): Eukaryota > Metazoa > Arthropoda > Arachnida > Araneae > Salticidae > Salticus > Salticus scenicus. Next base: position 69,779,264 of record OZ005660.1, on the reverse strand, counting down.
CTTGAGTTTACGGCTTGTTTAACCAATATATGATTGTCCACATTGGCAAGGAATATTATATATACCCATACCTGCCAACTCTCTGTTATTTCAACGGAGACTCCGTTATTTTGGGACTGTCTTCCACTCTCCATTATTCTCAAACATTTCTCCATTATTCCGAAGATTTTAAAGTTACTTGAAATAATTTATATCCATGAAGTTAAAATTAAAACTTTAATAAATATACAACCTTTTATTACTCCATGTTTAATTGCTGGACCGGTTTCTTCTGGGGCGCCCCAGCTTGTTCACCAGCATCACATTGTACGAACTCACTCGAAACTGTTGTTTCTTGTTTCTTCCCTCCTATATATACTCTTCGCCATTGGCGGTTGAGGACAGCCCCATCGTTGCCATTGCAGCAATTGGAATTTGTTAAAATTTCTACGGATTCTCTTACTGTAGTGTAACTGTGGTTGTGGTAGTTGGCCAACTTTTTTACCTGATCAAACTTTATGTCTATCTCTTCGTTCTTATTTACCTGGGTTAACGCGGTTGTTATTTTACCTGTCATTATATCATGGCTGTGTTCTTTAATTCTTGTTTTTATTTTTATTTTTGTTTTACCTATATAACACATTTCGTTTTTTTGTGTATTGGTATATGGAATTTTATAAATTCCCGCAGTCTCTAAAGGATTTAATTTATCTTTATCGTTTCTGATTAGTTGGAAAATGTTGGGGTTAGGCTTGACAGGTATGTTTATATTATGTTTTGTTGCTACTTTTTTAATTTTATTGGAGATTGCACGATCATAAGGGATTGAAGTTGTGTATTTTAGTTTAGGTTTTTGAAAGTTATTGATCTGATTTAAATTTTTTAATCTTTTTTTAAATAAGTTATCTATTAATTTATTTGAGTAACCTGCCTTTAGTGTAAATTGTTTAATATTTTTTATTTCGTTTTTTAAAATTTTATGGTCTTTACAAACTATTATTGCGCGATTTATGTGGGCCTGTATTGCATTTATTTTATATCTGAAAGGGGTTTTACTATTTTTATGGATGATTTCATTACTACAATTAGGTTTTCTGTAAACTTGGGTGGTTATTTTATTAATATAGCGGTTGATGGTAACATCTAAAAAGTTTAATTGACTATTATTTTCTTCTTCAAGGGTAAATTTTATATCTGGATCTATTTGATTTAGGGAGTTTAAAACTTTTGTGGGGTCAGTTTTTTGGTCTATTATAGCAAAAACATCATCAACATACCGAAACCAATAAAAAATTCTTTCTTTAAGTTTTTTATCTAGATTATTTTCTATTAAACGTAATTTATATTCAGCAAGGAAACCCGAAATGGGAGATCCCATTGGGACTCCCTTGACCTGTTTATAATAATTTTTATTGAACATAAAATAGTTTTCATTTAACAAAAAATTAGTAGCTATATTTAAGGTTTGGGCTATTGCAGGGTTTGTATATTTTTCATTTATTTTTTCATTTATTAATTCAGCAATATTTCTAATGTTTATTGAAGGATAAAGGTTAACGACATCAAAACTAACAAATTTAAAATTTTCCTGTATTTCTATTTCATAAATTTTTTGGATAAATTCTTCTGTGGAAATTAGGCTATGTGTTGAGGGGGGAAGTAAATTTTTATAGATTTCAGCCATATATTTTTCTAAAGAATAGGTTGGTCCTTCACTTTTGCTAACAACTGGTCTTATTTTGGGGGGGTTCTTGTGATCCTTGTATCTGCCAAAAATTCTTGGTGTATTCGAAACAAAATTATGGTAAGTAGGGGGTTTTCCATCAGGCCAGGTACCTTCTTTAATTATTTTATGTGTTTTTTCAGTTATTTTGTTTATGGGATCTTTTTTTATTCTTTCAGCGCCTATTTCTTTTATGGTTTCTTCCATTTTATTTGTGTAATCCTGTTTATTCAAAATTGCAATTTTTCTAGTTTTATCTGTTAACATGCAAGTAATATTTTCATTTTTCTTTAATTCATTAAGGGCCTTTAGATCTTCTTGATTTATTTTATTATTTTTATTTTTAATGGTTTTATTAATTTCTTGTATAGCAGTGTTTCTTATATCAATTTGTGCTTCCTCTGGTACCTTTTTTATTGCAGATTCTAATTTAGCGATACTATCTTTAATTTTAATTGGTTGTTCCAAAATATATTTTTGACCCATTTTTAAGGATCACAAGAACCCCCCCAAAATAAGACCAGTTGTTAGCAAAAGTGAAGGACCAACCTATTCTTTAGAAAAATATATGGCTGAAATCTATAAAAATTTACTTCCCCCCTCAACACATAGCCTAATTTCCACAGAAGAATTTATCCAAAAAATTTATGAAATAGAAATACAGGAAAATTTTAAATTTGTTAGTTTTGATGTCGTTAACCTTTATCCTTCAATAAACATTAGAAATATTGCTGAATTAATAAATGAAAAAATAAATGAAAAATATACAAACCCTGCAATAGCCCAAACCTTAAATATAGCTACTAATTTTTTGTTAAATGAAAACTATTTTATGTTCAATAAAAATTATTATAAACAGGTCAAGGGAGTCCCAATGGGATCTCCCATTTCGGGTTCCTTGCTGAATATAAATTACATTTAATAGAAAATAATCTAGATAAAAAACTTAAAGAAAGAATTTTTTATTGGTTTCGGTATGTTGATGATGTTTTTGCTATAATAGACCAAAAAACTGACCCCACAAAAGTTTTAAACTCCCTAAATCAAATAGATCCAGATATAAAATTTACCCTTGAAGAAGAAAATAATAGTCAATTAAACTTTTTAGATGTTACCATCAACCGCTATATTAATAAAATAACCACCCAAGTTTACAGAAAACCTAATTGTAGTAATGAAATCATCCATAAAAATAGTAAAACCCCTTTCAGATATAAAATAAATGCAATACAGGCCCACATAAATCGCGCAATAATAGTTTGTAAAGACCATAAAATTTTAAAAAACGAAATAAAAAATATTAAACAATTTACACTAAAGGCAGGTTACTCAAATAAATTAATAGATAACTTATTTAAAAAAAGATTAAAAAATTTAAATCAGATCAATAACTTTCAAAAACCTAAACTAAAATACACAACTTCAATCCCTTATGATCGTGCAATCTCCAATAAAATTAAAAAAGTAGCAACAAAACATAATATAAACATACCTGTCAAGCCTAACCCCAACATTTTCCAACTAATCAGAAACGATAAAGATAAATTAAATCCTTTAGAGACTGCGGGAATTTATAAAATTCCATATACCAATAAACAAAAAAACGAAATGTGTTATATAGGTAAAACAAAAATAAAAATAAAAACAAGAATTAAAGAACACAGCCATGATATAATGACAGGTAAAATAACAACCGCGTTAACCCAGGTAAATAAGAACGAAGAGATAGACATAAAGTTTGATCAGGTAAAAAAGTTGGCCAACTACCACAACCACAGTTACGCTACAGTAAGAGAATCCGTAGAAATTTTAACAAATTCCAATTGCTGCAATGGCAACGATGGGGCTGTCCTCAACCGCCAATGGCGAAGAGTATATATAGGAGGGAAGAAACAAGAAACAACAGTTTCGAGTGACTTCGTACAATGTGATGCTGGTGAACAAGCTGGGGCGCCCCAGAAGAAACCGGTCCAGCAATTAAACATGGAGTAATAAAAGGTTGTATATTTATTAAAGTTTTGATTTTAAAGTTATACCATAATTTATTCAAAACTTCAACAAACCTTCCTTTTTTAAACAAGATTTTGCTTTTGATGAAAAAAATTATCATGATTCTCTATATATGTATTACTATTTTTAATTAATAATTACTTAATTTTTATTTAATAATTAAATTTAACTTACCCATATTACTTTTTGATAATTTAAGCCATGGATTAAGCTATTAAAATACTGTCATATATCGAAAACACATCAATGTTTTCTAGGCCTGAAAATGCCGCTTATAAAATCTCCGTTATTTGATTCTTTAATGCTAGCAGGTGTGTGTATCCCAGGAGTTGTGTGTATCAATAGGGTCTTTTAATCTAGAAAGGACTAATTTATATATGGGTGAGAAAATTATTTTAAAGTTATATTGTTTAAGAGCTTTACCTATGGAAAAACTAGATTTAGAGAAAAAAGGCAAAACAATACTGATGTTGGAAGAGGATTTAGATGTAGAAGAACAAGAAATATGGGGATTTTGTAATCCCCAAATTTCTCCCCATATTTTTCTATTATAAAATCCCCATATTTCTTGTACTTCTGTGTCTAACAAGAAGAGGTCACGACATGGAAAATTTAGATTGGGATGAAATTGCACAGGATTGTAGTATACTATGAAGGTAACAGCATATTAAAGAAGTAGCACCCACTAGCCACAGAATTATGAGAAAAAAGCATTTTTAAGTTTCCATAATCTTTAAATACAAGCTCTTTTGCAAGCGAGTCAGCACCCCAGTGGCATGAGCGTAAAGCGCAAGGCTGCCACCCAGATGACTTGGGTTCGAAGCTACTTATGGGACTTTTTTTTTCTTCTTTAATTTTTTATGTAATCTAAACTTTTTATTTATTTTTACTTTATTTTATAAATCAATTCAAAATTTGGAAATTAAATAAAATATTTAATTTTTCTGGATATAAAATAAGTAAAATTTTTCTATTTTTAATATTTATAACTTAAAAATACAATAAATTTCTATAACTTAAAAATTAAATTTTAATTTTGTTTTAACTGTAAAATAGGGTAAAACTAAAGAAACTGTTTTTAATTATTTATCTAAATATTTTATTTTATTTTAGGTATATATAAAATGATACTTAATTTTGTTTTTTTTAATTACAAAAAATAAAAATAAAAATATTACAGTGATTATTTTAGTTGATAACTTTATTTTAAATCATCACAGATTGATGGTTCAACCATTCATTTTAAATGTACTGGCGAGCTCTTTTGAAAGATACCCAACATGAAAATTTACTCCCCAGTGGGGAGGCGAGTCTCCTACGTACACAATTTTTTTTTTTTTTTTTTTTTTTTTTTTTCCCAGTTGACTGTCTCTATTATAAATAATTCTTTTAAATTTCATAATGATTCTTAAAAATAATTCTCTTTATGCACATTTATTCAAAATTTTGTCCTATACCCCCATGTTAAAAATTTAGAAAAAGAGGGATGGCAACATAAGCTGATGGACAATTTTTACCAAAAGTTGATAGGCACTAATTTATGTCAATGTGTAACTACATACCAATTTGTATGAAATTCTGTGCAGTAGTATCTGAGATACAGTCACCACAAAATGTTGTCACACACACACACAGACAGACATACATTTTCTTAAAATGGTCAAATTGTATTCTACATCTCTCTGAACGTGTAATTCCATCAAAAACCTGAGGTCGAAAATTTTTACATATCCAGTACTTTCTTCTATTGAATATAGAAGAAAGTAATAAATAAAAAGTTTAGATTACATAAAAAATTAAAGAAGGAAAAAAAAAGTCCCGTAGGTAGCAACTTAAAGATCACAGAAACTTTAAACGCTTTTTTCTCAAAATTATGTAGCTAGTGGGTGCTACTGCTTTAATATGTTGCTACCTTCATAGTGTACTACAACCCTGTGCAATTTAGTCCCAATCTGAATTTTCTATATTGTGACCTCTTCTTGTAAGTCCTCTTCCATCATCAGTATTGTTTTGCCTTAATTCCCTTATACACTTATTATAATTTTCTCGTTTGTTTATTTAATGACTTCTCTTACTTTATTTTATTTAAACAAAAGTGAATAATGTTCAGAAATTTAAGTGGAGTCACTCAACATTTTTATTATTTCTCTTAAAGTTTCTGCATGTTTACCAAGTTGATTATAAATAACATATATACAGTCATATACATATATGTGCACATTTATATTATTATAGACTTTACTTTTGTGAAAAAATAAATAAATAATAAATAACTTTTTATTTAGAAAAAAAAATGTATTTTTTTTTTTTTTTTTTTTTTTTTTTCCTCATCTGAAATTACTATTACCAATTAATAATTTTTTTACAAAATTAAAATAAGAATGTAAAATTATCAAATGATTAAATATGTAAATTTGATTTTTAAAATTCTAGGATAAAAAAAATGACATGTTGGTATTGCAAATAAAATGTTATATAGAAATGAAGGCTTTACTTAGAAAGAACTTGCTGACATAAATTGATAAAAGCCATTCTATCTGCATTTATGATTTTTTTTTTTTTTTTTTTTTTATCCTAGTATAGAAATGTTAAATAAGATATTTCAATGTTAAGTACAAAATGACAAAAAAAAAAAAAAAAAAAAAAAAAAAAAACTTGTTTTTAAAATTATAATCATCTATGTATTAATCAATCATGTTGATTGTGAAAAACTTTAATATTAAAAATAGTGTCTTTCGAGGGGGTAGGGGTGTTAGGGGGTTAAGTTATTCTTCATGTTTAACTCTCAATAGTATGTACTGAAGATAACTCAGCATTATGTATGAAATCTTTTTCTGGATATGGCCTTGTCTAATTTCTTTTGTTTAAAAAAAATTTAGATATAAAATTAAATAATTTAGAAAATTCTTTATTCATCAACCTTAATTCATTTTAGATAATTTATCGAAAATGTATTAAGGTTGATGAATAAAGAATTTCTAAATTAGAATTTTGTGGTCTATTGGAGTTATGCCACGATTAATATTGTCACTTGATATAGCTGCGTTTGTAAACTCAATGGCCTTGCCAATGAATATTATGTGAGAAATGCCGAGCTGGTTATCACCCAGGGTAGCTCAGTGGTAGAGCATCCGTGCATTAAGCAGAAGGCCTGAGTTTGATTCCCGGCTCTGATATTTTTCACATAGTTGGTATAAAAATCAGCCTTCCACTCCAAATTACCTAAAATAAAATAAAATAACTTTATATGTATTTTTTTATTTTAATATCCAGTTTAATAATGTTATAATAGCCCACAACAGATTTACTGGGTTACATTTGCAAACTATTCATAACTAATGTTATTAGCATTTTCTTTATGATTTTTTATTTTTTTTTTTATTTTTTTTTTTCCGTGATTAAAATGAAATTACACTTTTCATTAATCAAATTATTAATTTTTAATAAAATATTTCTATTGCTAAAATTGCTAATTTCAAAGTTAAAAATACAATTTATTGCATTAACAGGATAATTTTATGCATCGAACATGTACAGTTGAATGGATTTTATTTTGTCCAGTTTTATGTGGTTTTTTCCAGTTTTGTCCAGTGTCCAGGACATAAGAAGTGGGCAAAATAACAACCCTGTGTATTATGTGTGTTATGCATTTCTACAGCATAAAAAATGTCAGATTTAAAAAAATAATTTCTATCTTTTTGAATTATTAAAGTATTTCTAGAAAATTCTCATTTTAAATAGATTAAATAGCGATATTTAATCTCAAGAAATAAAAGGAATCAAAATAATAAAATATATTCTTTACTTATTCTGTCTTATTATGGCCATGAGCAGATTATTACTACTAAAAAAACGAGCTTGTAAAAAATCTTCCGATGAACCGTCTTTGATCTAGAAATAAAAATAAACAGATACAAGCAAAAAATAATAAATGAGTTACCAGACTTCAGGATGAGAAGAGAATATTTTGAGCAGAAGTATAAATAGAGTGGCCACTTACATAGAAAAGATAATTACTATCATATATAACAAACATTTCTGTATTCAATTTATATGATTGAAAATCGTTTTAGTTTTCAGTAATTAGAATTAAATTCAGTAATTTTAATCATCTTTCTAGAGCAGCTCATTATTTCACACTTTTTACTACCATAGTCATAAAACGATATATCATATTTGCAGTGAATATATATTATGGGTAATATTAATATATCTCAATTCTATTGACAACGAAATAATAAGTCGATGAAGTCCCACTAAGTATACGTAGGCGTATCAATGGTTAGCATCAAAGATGAATTTATGGATGAGCTGTTAGGCAAAAATCATGTAATATACTAGGCCACTCCTTGATGAATACATGGACAATTCCAATTATAAACGAGCATTCACTATAACCACTGTAATACAGACGAAATATTCCAAGATACTTTCATTTTCATTTTGTATTCAGGAAGAAGAAAATGGCATACGTTTACGACTCATTCTTATATTAGATCTTCAGAGTCGGCACTGTGACAACATCTTCAGGAAAACTAATTCATTGGTGATTAAAAGGTGTACTTCCTGAGTATTCTCATTAGAGTCGAAGTATTCATCGCTGCCTGAATGATCGGTGAAGTCTTCGTTGAAAAATAAGCGTTAGAACTCTAGTTAGGTCAGGCCACGGCAAACCCCAAGCACGGGAATGCCTGCCTTTCCCCAACGCAGACCTATCCTCTCTGCTGCTACTGCTTAACTGACCAAATTCAATCTTTTTGCTCTAAGATTCAAAATCTACACGGAACTTTGAACCAATGAGATGCCTAGGCGTGCAATAGACTTCTCATTTTGAGACCTGTTCTCATGCCCTTGATCGCATCCAGATGGAAAATGACTCATTTGATTGCTATTACAGAGAGAGGGAAAAGGGCTATGACGACTGAAAATGAAAATGGCTATGCTTAACTTTCCAGAAAACACTAAAGTTAGGAATAATCATTGACTATGTTTTAATGATAAATAGAGAAATATTAGATATTAATGCCAAATTTCATCATTAAAAAAGCTGATTCATTTTAATCTACATAAAATATTCAAAATCTATTAAAATTTTAATTTAACTATTTATTTTTAAACCTAACTATGATCGTTTGCCGCGGCGCTTAAACATGCGGATTTTTAAACAGAATTTTTTTTAACTGATAGAGAAATATTTCTGAAACATCATTTTTTTAAATTACAATTTCAGTAGCATACAAAATGCTTTAAATAAACAGAATATTTTTTATTAAACTATTTTTTATTTTGCAAATTATTTGAGGATTATCTGTCTTAATGATTTATTAACTCACTGTCATACTTGCCAACTTTTCCGGTTTTCCCGGAAGACTTCCGGTTTTTTAGCGTATCTTCCGGTCTTCCGGACCGATGATGAAATCTTCCGTTTTTAAAAAAGTCGCGGATATCGTTCGTTTTAAAAAGAAAACCCAAATGTTCTACGAAAATTCCTGATTCCCAATCTTTTTCCATCCATAACATAAATGTCAATATTCATGTCAAACTTGCTTTATGAGATTCTAGAACATGTAAAGAAGTAGAATTGTTAATTATTTCTTGCTGATGTAATTATTTTTTGCCTCCCCCCCCCCTTCTTTTATTTATCTCCAACTAGTGATCAGCAATCAAATGTTCTGCAGAAGTCTTTTGTTTCCTAATCTTTATCCATCAGCAACGTAAATGATAATATTAATTTTAAACTTCTTTCATTAGATTCTAGAAGTAGAGTTGAAAGAGATTAATATTTCTTACTCAGTAATTATTTTTGTAACCCCCCCCCCCCTTCCCCGGATTGTGATCAATTCTAGAAACAATAAAGCAATGGAAGTGCTGAATATTTCTCACATATGTAATTATTTTTAAATCTTTATTACTGAATTTAATAAATCTGTTTATTTTTCCTCAATTAAATTAAATATGTCATTAAGTATGTCATATTTATAGGGGAAAAAATGAAGAATAATTTTTTCAGGTAGGAAAATTTTTTCCAAATGAATTTAAGAAAATTAATACTCAGTTGGTTTTATGCACATTTGAAACTGATAATTAGCTACTGCTACTTTTTTTTTTATATGTATGATTAATGTACATGCACAAAAATCATATTCTATTTATTTAAAAAATTAGTTATATATACTTAAACTTAACCAAGCTTTTTGTCTATCGTTAAATAAATTTCTTACAGATTCTGTTTTGTAGATATTTATATGTTGAAGTGAAGAGGAATAACTTCATTTAAAACTTTTATATATTTAGTATAATCAATCTATAGTAAAACGTTTTTATAGATTGCTTCTAAATATTAAAATTGTAGAACTGTATTGTTTATTACGTCAAAGAGAAAAAAAAATCTTCCCTTTTTTTATGAAATCTTCTGGTTTTTCAACAAAAATCTTCCCTTTTTTTATTAAATTTGGTTGGCAAGTATGCACTGTGTAAACTTTGTTATTTATATGTTTTTACATGTGTATCAAGTTTCCCTTACCGAAAAAATTTTAGGTTTCTACTTTGTTAGGTCAATTTTATGTCTTCTAATCACATTGGGCGTGTTCAGTAGAGCGCCCGATCCACGACCGGTCGATTGATTATGAGCCAAAGCGTTCAGTGGTGTCGACCGATCCAGAGTCACATCGTTCAGTGGGATGGACCGATCTCGACCGGTCGTGGATCAGAAAGCCCAGAAAAATTTCTTGATCCATTGGGTCACGTGATGGATCAAATGCGCAATAGGTTGAAAATCAGGCTCTGACTGACACTACACAGTGAAAACCTGAATAATGAACATCTGTTTTTGACAATGATTGTTTATTTGTTTAATTAGCTGAGGATTAATACATATGTACTTATTTATATGCATTGTTTGTGCTGTAGAAAATAAGGTAAGTAATTCCATAAAATGCTAAACTATATTATGTTTATTTATTTATTGTGTAAAAAAGATTTTTTACGTAATAACGATTTTCGATACGTAATTTCTTTTATTGATGAACGTAACATTTAAACATAAAATTAAAACAAAAATTTACACAATTTTAATTGAAACAAAAATACATTTTTTTTTTTTTTTTTTATTCGGACGCTATCATATTTTGTTAATTTAATATATAAAAATAAGCTGGGAAAAATTAATTATTTCTTTTTTTTTTCTTTTTTTTTTTTTTTTTTTTTTTTTCAGACAAAGCTTTTCATTCATGCGATTGTTTTTTGTTTACAAATAGAAAAGCTTGTAAACGATTGTATTTTTTACCTTTAAAACAATAAGTTAATTATAAGTAAATAAATTAAAATCCTTCCACATATTTTTAATTTTGGTAAAAATAAGTCTAAGCTATCAATTATTAAATTTAATAAACAAAACAGACTGTAAAAAAAGTAGCTATAAAATTATGCAGTGTTGTTTACATTGCTAGTTTATTTTAATATTCAGTCGGTAATAAGAGAAAAAGCTCTTTATATTGATTCATAAATCAAAGAAGAAAGTAAGATTTTTTTTTTATATAAATCCATTATATTAACTAAATAGCATATTTCATATTTTATATAATTTATTTATTTATTATTATTATTATTATTATTTTTTTTTTTTTCAAAAACGTTTTTGTTGTACATTTCTGTTCATAATAAAATTTGAAGAGAAAGAAAGGTGTTTTCTTATATCAAGAAGTGCTCATTTAAGATAAATCCACTCTGCTCCTTTAAAAATAAATGTAACGTAACATTCTTAACATTTTCATGATTAAAATTTATACGTGAATTTAGAAAAATCATAACCAAAGGAATGTATACTTCTTATTTTTTGTTAGCAGAATACAGAATTCTACATTAATAAGAAAGAAGTAAAATTGTTATTACATAAAAGATCTTTCTTTCTTTTTTTTTTTTTTTTTTTTTTTTTTTTAAAGAAAAAACTTTATATAGTTTAGCATTTTATGGAATTACGTATTAAAAGTCCAGACAAAATAAACAACAGAAATACAATAAATAACTTGCTAATACAGGTCAAATTAGATAGATGGCGCTGCTCCAATCACGTCAGAATTGTTCCAAAGCGTTCAGTAGACGCCTGGCCCGATCCAAGACCGATCCAGGATCAGTGACGTCATCGCCCGGTTGCATTGATCCATCTCAGGCGCTCTACTGAACACGCTCCTTATCTTTTCTGATCACATCTCCAAAAAAATTCATATAATGCGTGTAATACAGGGTAGTGACAATCAGGGAAAACAGGGAAATCATGGAAAAATCAGGGTACTTTATCAATCTGGAAATATCAGGGGAAAATCAGGAAATTTTTTCAAAACACCCAAAAATCATGGAAATTTTCTTTTTTTGTGTAGCAAGCATCACTGAAAGATCGCAAACAGCTGTTATCTTAACCATGATTGCACAGGATTGGGTCCTTTTGAGTGGTGTTTCTAGAAAAACAATGGGTGACTGGGCAAAATGGGAGTCCTATTCAGATTCAGGAGGTCATTTTACATAAGAATCAGCAAGAATGGTATCAGAACTCGAAAAAAGGTTTTTTTTTGTTTTTTTTGCAGAGCAGTGTAACATCTGACATTATCAAGAACATTTCTTTCTTTCCTTTTTTTTTTTTTTTTTTTTTTTTGCTTAATGCTGCAAACATGACTTTTTTTAAATACATAGGCTTTCTCAATAATAAAGTATCTTGAATCTTAATACAGACATATGTTATATTTTTGAAATCATGTTCTTTAATCTGTTTCGTCTGTTTTTGCTTTGTTTCGGTGATCTTAAAAGGGTGATTCAATTCAATGTATCAACACTTTTTACTGGTAACCTTTTTGTATCAGAACTATCGTGTCTCAGAACTTAGTTTTTGTTTTCCTGCTGGCCATTCCTGTGTGTTCATCATATTGAATACAATCTTTCTGTATTAGTACTTCATTTTCACGTCTAGAAACTTCGTTTTTGATGCCATGCTGACTGCTCATTTGTGTTTATCGTATAGGATTGGGTTTTTTCTCTATGGTAAAATGGGGGTCTTAAAGGATTTTTTTTTCTTCTTCTTCAGTGCAAGATGCTTTAAAAATATCAGTTTTAAACAAGAAATATGTTTTAAAATTTGCTTTTTTTTTTTTTTTTTTTTTTTTTTTAATCCTTTCAGTATGAATTTTTTTTTTTTAATAAAAAATTGTGAGTCCCAGGGGACACGATACATTAATTTTCTTGTATCCTGACTTCGATTATTTGCATGATTTATGCACTATAGCACATAAATGGCATCACTATTAGTAGTTTGATGCAAGTGCAATTTTAAATATGGATCTTGAGTAATTCCACTTAGCTTTTTTCGGATTGGGCAAAGTCAAACAACCGGTGTTATTAAAGTTGATCATATTTTAATTCATATATTTTTCTTAATTTACAATTTAGAATGTATGCGTAAGTTTCTAAAAATGACCATCTATATTTTTGTGTAGTGGAAAAAGTAATAGAACTCATGGTTCTCGCAGAAGACAAGTTCATAGTGAAGTTGAGAGACGCCGCAAAGACAAAATCAATGGTTGGATAGCTAAAATCGAAGAACTTCTTCCTAAAAAAGAACAGCAGAAACAAGTATGTTACTGGTTGTTTTCAAAGTTCTTTTAATTTTTTTTGTTATCTAATGTATATTTTTGTTTATACTTCCTATTTTACCCATTGCAAATGATTACTGTAAAATTAAATTTCCTCTACTCAAGTTATAGAATCCTTTAAATTGTGCTTTATCTTTATTTTACTAACCATTTAGCTGCAATATTCATATTGCAGTTAAAAAAATTTCAGTATTTTGTCAAATTTCCCTTTCTTGAATTTTATTAAAATGTTAAGTACTTTTTCTTTTGTTATTCTTATGTACAAATTTTAAAACCTTAAAAACATTTGTTTTTCTTCTCATATTACATACTTCCATCAATCTGACTGCCATAGGTGATGGAAATATTGTATTCAATTAAAAATTTCAATGTCAAGTTTTTGCTCGAATTACATATTTTAAAACGAGTCCAAAAAAAGTTTTTTTAAGAAGTTGGGGGGGGGAGGGAAATAGGGAGAGAGAGAGAGAGAGCTTTATAACTAAGACAGTGAGTTTACCAAATATTAGGGAAAATGGGAAAACTGGAAGGAACACATAAAAAGGCAGAAGTAGAGCTGAAAGTCCCTATTGCAAAAACGACTTCTAACAATTTTCTTGAGATTTATTATATGAAGCCTCTTTTATAGATATTCTTTCAATGTATTTATAGAGCTTTAGCCAGAATTTTTTTTTTTTTTTTTTTTTTTTTTTTGGAAGGGGAGGTTAGAACACAATGTTGAATGTTAGAAATTGGGTTAAGTTAAAGAATTTTCTACAAATATGCAAAAATTTTTAGGGTTGTTTGAACCTCTAACCCCTCTCCCCCTTACTCCCATATCCCTGGCTACAGCCATGTGTATTTGACAGTTGTTTCAGGAAAATATATGGGTAAAAAATTGATAGGCACCATGATTGGGTAGTTAGTTTAAGTCTTGCAAATGTGTATCTTATAAAAAGGTTCTGATTTTCTTCAATTGCAATATATAGATCTTTTAGATGTTTCTTTGCTGTATATTAGTTGGCTTCTGGTATGTAAATAAGTTATAGGGGACCTGGCAGTTTCGATTTGGCATCGCTGAAGTAGCTTTCATATAAAATATTTCATTTAATATTTATAAATTGAACAATATTAGGTTTGTTCAGAAAAATATATATTCAAGCAGCAATTCTTAGGGTTTTAGATATATTTTTAACAGATTTGAAATCTTTAATTTATATTTTCTCAGTTTAGCATCTCTTCATGAATTCATGTTTTTCAAAATGCTAAAACTTCTACAGATATTTAAGAAAAGATTTTTTTTTTTTTGGATGTATAGATATATTTCATAACATACAATTTTTTTTACAGCAACTTGTTGTAATAAGTGACTTGTTTTTTGTATGAGCATATCACTACAGTGAACTCTCGTTAAAACGGACAATCAAGGGCCGGCAGTTTTTCTCCATATTAACGAGAGTCCATTATAACAGGAGTTCATAAACTGAAATTCTATATGAACTCTAAAATCACTATTATGTACACATACGAATGAAAATTTGTTTCCTCAAACCTTTTTATTCACAAAAAATATAAACGCAGGAAAAACAATACTTAAAAACTTCTTTTCTTCATATAGTCAGGCATGAGAGTGCAGAAAATTGAAAAAAGAGGAAACACGCGTGTTCATAAAATTATTTTCAAATAAAAAATAACGCACACAGGGAAAACTATACAAATGTGTTCATAAAATTTATTTCAAATGAAAAATAATGCTCACAGGGAAAAACTATACAAAATATTTTAAAAGTGACAAATTAAACTAAAAGAATAATGCACATCAACACAATAAAACATGTTTTTAGAAAAAAAAAAAAAAAAAAAAAAACATTAGCTAGCAATCAACATTTAATAACATTGACTGGTGGTGGAAAATGGGAAAAAGGGGGGGGGGGGAGTAAAAAGTACCGTAATTTCGCGTGTATAGTCCGCGGACTATGTGTGTTTAAAAAGCAAATTTTTTCACCCGCGGACTATACGGTGGTGCGGATTATCTGCTAGTTATTCACAGTTCAAATCCTCAAAATCAGAATTAAACATGCGAATACTACGAACTGCCGATTCTGACGATCAAATATAAAAATAAACAAAAGAACAAGACACAAAGAAAACATCGTATCGGTAGCGAACCATGGAGCATAAAGCAAAAGATCACTATTAGGATAGCACGTTGCTGAATATTCCTGTACTGTTATTTTTTAAATTATATTCGCAAAATATCGCCGAAGTTTTACTGCTGAGCAATACTAATGACAAACTTTGAGATAATCTTCCAAAAATTATATATCCTAGTGCTGAATCACATACAATGAGCCATAGTGACATTCTAGTAGGGAAGTAAAACTCACTCAATGACTCAACCAGGAATTTCCATAGAAAATATAAACATAAACTTTAAAGGTTTCTTTTAATGTATAATTTTTAAAATATGGTTTATTAATAACAAGTACTTCTTTTCTTTATACTATTTATTTTAATAGTGGGAATGCTTTTATATTTTCATATAAAACTACATAATAGTGATTTACTTGCTGTTTTCTTGGGGTTATATTTTTCTCATGCGGACTATACGGTAGTGCGGACAATCTGATGATATTTAAAATAATTTTTACATAAAACTTCATATGCGGACTATACGATGGTGCGGACTATGCACACAAAATTACGGTAGTTCATGAGTGAGAAATATCAAACACAATTCTACTTCTTTATGGGTTCTAGAATATCATAAAGCAAGTTTGACATTTTTGTTGTAGATGGATAAATATTCAAAAATAAAAGGCTTCCCGCAGAATGTTTGATTGGCGATGGTTAGAGATGAAAAAAATAGGGGGGGGGGGGGGGGGGAACAAAAAAAATTACACGAGTGAGAAATATTGAATAATTCTGTTCTTTTATATGTTATAGAATATGATAAAGCACGTTTAAAATGAATATTGACATTTATATTTTGGATGGAAAAAGATTGAGAATCTAAAGTTTTTCATGGAGCGTTTGAACACTGATCATTATTGGAGTTTGATTTTAACAAAATAAAAAAATCGCGAAATTAATGAAAATCACAAAAAAGCGGAAAATCGTGGATCCGCGGAAAATTTTCATGCCTGTATAGTACAACATAGTACTACTTGATTTAAAGCAAAGAGTAAAAGTGTGAGACATTCCGATTGTAGGGTCAGATAAAAAGTCACGCGATTACACTGACTACAGCTGGACTGAGTAACCACAGTTTTCAGAAACTGAGGAAAGAATGTGTACTCGTATTGTAAGGACGATTGCCACTGATAACAAAATCCTTTGCTATGTCTTCACAATAGAAGTGGAGACAGGTACAAATTGTTGATCTCAAATGTCACTGTCAATCAATGCTGTTTAACTCTTACGGTGTAATAGTGGAGAGCTGGACAGTGAAAGAGATTAACTCTTTTATTATTGCACCTTTTCATGTTGAAAGGAAAAAAAAAAAAAAAACTTTGTAAAGATTTTGGGAATTGACTCTTTTTCGAAGGGGGAAAAATATCCATCTTAACGAATGACTTGTATGTATAAAGCGATGTTTATTAACATGCAATTATTATAGGCCTTAGCCGGGGATTCTGTTTTTGTACGTAATAACGAGAAATCCATCTTAAGCGGGGCTGTCTTAACGAGAGTTCACTGTATTTTGTATCTGTTCTTATTATTTTTAGAGGAAATTTATTAATATAATTATAAATAAAATTTTATAAATATGTGACATAATTTTTAAATAATAAAAGTCTTTGCTTTTTCTTTATTTCATTTCAGAGCAAAATAAGCATTCTTGAGCAAACAGTGGATTATATCAAGCTTCTTGTATCTGAACGAAATAAATTGCTTTCAGAAAACTGTTCTGAAGTTCAAGGTAGCACTTTGAATACAAAAAAAAATGAAAATATAATTTAAATTACTATATTTGCATTCATAGTAAAAATGCCAAAATAAAAAATATATAATTTGCATATTGCTATTTCAGTAGTGTTAATCACATACTGTCATGAGTGTAGAATAGCAAGACGGAATATTCTTCCTAAATGTAATGGATAAGCAGATTCAATGGATATCAACAATCCTCACAATTCTATTGGTTGGTTATGCTATGAATCTACTTACCTGTTATAATCCCCTGTGGTAATGAGCAATATTTTCTCTATCCTGCACTGGTAACAGTATGCTTAGTGCTACCGAAACTACAACAAATGAATTTATATTTTATATTTTGGCATTTTTAACAATGATGTGAATCTTCTTTACTATACCTGTTTAGTGTCAAGTGAAAATTTTATATGATTTAAACATTTAATGTGATAGAAACAGTTTTTTTTTTTTTTTTTTTTTTTTTTTTTGCCGGGGGGGGGGGGGGGGGGGGGGGGGGGGTCAAGATTTTGGGTAAGTATTTTCTTTATTTTTCTCTTGATTATTTATTTTTATTTTTTTAAACATGAAGTTGTTGTGAATAAGATGATTAAAAAAAAAATCTGGAATTTAAAAAAAAAAAAAAAAAAAAAAAAAAAAAAAAAAAACATTCATTAAATCCAAATTTAAAATATTTAATTTCTAAAATTTTTCTACGATTAAGTTAAATATAATTTTTTTTCAAAATTATTTATTTATATACATATTTTTTTTATTTTCATTTATTTAAATTTTACATTCATTGAGTTCTACAATTTGTTTAGATTAAGAAACAACTCTGTTTTTTCTTGCTTTTATTTGTTTGTATAATTTTTTCATTGTGATTTAAGGAGATGATTGTACATTACTTTTCATGGGGATTTTTTTCAATATTTTGTTCTGTAGAAAAGTTTGAGCACCTCCAATATCTTTGAAAACTCCTTATCCATTTTATAAAAATGTATGTTAAATTTGTTTTATATTTATATGTTTACTATAAGATAGATAAAAATGTTATTTTAAATAAGAATTTTTAGGATGTCTACTAGGTCACAAAACTCATGAAAATTGGCACTAAGTCACAAAAGTCAAGAAAAGGTCATGAAATTTGGTCATCGGATTGTCCTGCATTGGATTTCATTTGATCCGACCAGCGAGTCAAGTCAAATAATTTTTTTCTCTTACAGTTTGGGTTGGGTTGATTGGATTTTTTTTTTTTTTCTTACAGGTCAGGTTTAATTTTTAACAAATCAAGTCGACTTCAGAATATCTTTCAAAATAATTTTACCATAATAAGCAGAAATTTTTTAATATAATTATAACTGTATAACTGATGTAAACATACTATATATGCCCACAATCATAAATACGTGTACCCAAATTATTATAGTAAAATAAACAAACATATTAGATAGAAACAATTAACAAAGGAACATAAAGTTATTATTAAGACTATAAGCATTAAACAATAAACTTGAAGCCCATTTTCGTACAATTGAAGTACACAGCACACATAAATGTTTAAAAATTATTATTAATCCATTTTTCAGATTTTAAAACTTTTAACTTAGTGTATTAGTAATAACATTTTTTAATATAATTTTTTTTAAATGATTTACCAGTTGTTTATAATACAGTATAATCTTGGCATAGTCATTTATATCTTTAGAAAACAAAACTGCCTTTTATGAAAATCTAAAGTCATATTTTAACTTTTGTTGCAAAGAATATATATATATATATATTCTTTAAAATTTTCTTACTTAACATTTATTTTTTCTGGAGTATATGTTTTTAAAATATTTTTTAATCAAAGTCGTATTAATGTGTGACTGAATGAACTCCCTTTTTCATAATTCAGAATGCATTCTATTTTGAAAAATAGGAAAAACATCTAAATGCAAAGTTTGAGATGTATACCTGTATACTTTAGTTTAATAATTCTTTTCTTAGTCTTTTTGGGAAAATAAATAAATTTGTAGATTTTGAAAAAATATATATATTTCTCCTGAATGCAAGAAAAATAAATGACAATTTTCAAATCCCCAAAAAGATTAATAACCCAGTAATCTGCAGTCCTAAAACCAACAAACTCCAGAAGTTTGCATATCACAACTGTTGTAAACAATAAAATGCATAATAAAGTTTTCAAGGAATTTTTTTTTTTCTTTTCCAAGACAGCATTTATTTTGATAGTGATTTTCAAAATACTGAATCTAATAAGATAAGGAAAAGTAATTTTAATTGAAGTCCAGGTCTTGGAGATGAGTGTGTAAAGTTTTTAATACAATATTTGTATTTGTGGTTGAACAAAAAATAACTGTTCAAAGACTGAAAAAAAGAAAGAAAAATTTATTTATATTTCTTAAATTGTAATAAGATTTGTAAATTTATAATACACAAGTCTATATTGCATCAAATGTTTATGTAACTTAAATTTTGCATTTTTACTTTATGGGATAAATTTTAGTTTGGTAATTGAAATTACCGAATTGGTAATTGAAATACAGTAACTGCTGCTTCATAAATTCACTGGTTAATAAAATCAGCTGCTTAATCTGATCAAATTGCCAGGACCGGAATCAAATCAATATAAACTACTTTGCCAAAAATATCATTTATGCACACTAAAAAAATTTTCATTGGGATTTTTTTATTTATTTTTTCCTTTGAAATAGAAAAAGAAATTAAAGCACAACGAACCCTCCGTTATCGCTCTTTGTCGAAGATTTTACACTTGCAGCACAGTTACAAATTAAACATGTCCCGTAACTTATCTTTGTAACGATTTCAAGGAACGTATTCTTCAAAGTGCATTAATAAGTTACAAATTTGATTTGAAATGATATATTTTTTTCTAATTTCTAAGTATTAAAAAGCAATTTCTGGTTCTTATTTTGAAACTACTGTCATTTATGAAATTTAAACGGAAATAGTTTAAATTTATAAGAACAGCGTGAACTTTTGATACAGTAAATGATGATTTTCTTCAAAGGAAAATGCATGGGAACTTGGAATGCGTTTAATTTAATTATATTGAAGGAACAATTAATTAATTAATATTGTTTACTAATTCCATTATTCGTTACCTTTTGAAGTTTTTTTCCAAATTCAGGGAAGTAATATCTTTTCCTTATAAGTGCAGGAATGTTCGCCGGATATAAAAATAAGACATTTAATAAAATCACTTTGGCTCAGAACGAATGTGATTTTAATAAGCGGCGGAAACTGTATATATAACTTTATATCTTATACTACATTTATTACTCTTTAATTGTATTTATTTATTTTTCAATATTTTATATGCTTACTTATATCATTATTATTTTGAATGCATTAGCATTAAAAATTCTAGTTCAGAAACGCAAGCTACAAAAAATACCTAAAATCTGCAAAATTCCTCACAATCTCTGGTCCTAACTGTGCAGATTTTTGGGAGTGTGGTGTAGTTGTAATAATATAACTTTGCACAAGTAGGGTGCATATTTTTGTAGTTTTATTTGTCTGTTGGTTTTGGATTGGTTTTCATTACTGTTTACTTAAATTGTTGATAATAATTTTAAAAAGATTATTATTATTTATTTATTTATTTATTTTTTAAGCTAGTAATGTTGTCAGATGATAATTTAAAATATTTCCAAAATAGATAGTCTTTTTAAAGGTGGTATATTGGTTTAAAAAAAAAAATAATAATAAAAATTGAATATCAATTTTTAAAAAATTGTTTGATATGTCGATAAGAAAGTTCATGAAAAATTTTTTGAGCTCATGATTTTTTTTTCTCCCCATCAAGTCAGTAGACACCCTGATTTCTTATATCAGACCTTTGATCTTCCACTACACTTACCCTGGGCCAGTGTAATTCGCAGATGTCACCAAAAAACCAATCTTGGCAATCTTTATTTAGACTTCAGTGAGCAAAGTTCTCAGTTTCATTAAAGTCGGTTTTGACTCTAGTTCTTGTTTTCATGATTGTGCTTTGCCCAGGATTTTAGAGTGAGAATTGTTCTGTGGTCATTGAGACCAAAAATATATTGTTATTAAAAAAATAATGCTGCTGTATATATTTCTTAATATATTGCTGTATATATTGCTGTATATATTTATAATAATCTCTCTATATATTTTAATTGCAAAAGCACTTGATTCTACATCATAGGCTTCTATGTATCGCAGATACATAAGATTGGAGCTCAAAAATAGAAAGGAAAAATAACAACAAATTTAAAAAATATATAGAACAGTAAATTTAATAATGTTAAAACAATAAAAATACAATGATTCAAAGTAGAAAAATTGCATATAAATACATGAACTATGAAAGAATTCAGTCACTAAATGTCAGCATCATCATCTCCCTGTCATGCCAATATCGATCATATAGGTTTTATTAAAAATTCAAAATATACAACCTTTTAATTTCTTCATGTCATATAGTCGACTAGTTTCGCTTGGGGCGCACCAGCTTGGTCTCCGACGGCACAGTGCTTGAAGTTGTTCGAAACTGTTGTTTCACGCCTCCTTCCTCTCTTTTAAAAACTCGTCGCCATTGCTGCTCGGCCAGCAGTGGCGGCGAGTTTTTAAAAGAGAGGAAGGAGGCGTGAAACAACAGTTTCGAACAACTTCAAGCACTGTGCCGTCGGAGACCAAGCTGGGGCGCCCCAAGCGAAACTAGTCGACAATATGACATGAAGAAATTAAAAGGTTGTATATTTTGAATTTTTAATAGATGTTAACTTCATGGTTTAATTTATTATAAAGCATATAGGTTTTCTTCATTCAACAAAGAGCATTTGAGAAGATGTTCTTTTACCATCTCTGTATTTTCGTTACATAAAGTGCAAAGGGGACTATTATATATGCTAAAGCCATGCAGGTGTTTAACGAGGCAATCGTGTCTAGTTTCTAAACGAAATGCTGCAACTGCAATAGATCTGGGAGAATTTGGAATTTTGAAAATAGTCTCCCTCCATTTCTTATTTTTGATTTCTTCCTGAAATTTGATATTGTAATTTTTCTCTGTAGTAATTTTAATTATTCTTTTGATTGATATAAATGATATTTCACAGTTATTTGATTGTAAAACTTTTGCCAAATTTTGCCCTTTTTTGCCAATTTGTCGGTGCATTCATTTCCTGCGATTCCAACGTGAGATGGAATCCATTGTAAGATGACATTCATTCCCTTTAAGGCTAAGAGTTGAAGATTCTGTGTACATGATTCAATAATTTTTTAATCTGCTGCGTTTTGAGCTGCAGTTGCTTGAGTGGCCAAAAGGGAGTCAGAAAATATAACTACATCTTTGAGTTCAATCTTTCTACTAAGTATTTGTTCAGTTGTAATTCTAATTGCCTCTGTCTCTCCATCAAAATTGGCTTGGAATTACCAAGGGTGGTACAGAATGAGAATAATTCTGAGTGCATACCAGCAACAACCCCATCAGTCATCTGCGATCCATCTGTGTATATATGGAAACAATTATTTTCGGGATATCTGCAGTATATTGTCTCCAATGCAGCTACTTTAATTTCATCATCAACCGATGATGACTTAGTAATATTAATAATCTATATTAAAATAATAAAAATTAAAAATATGTGTGTCATCTAGTTATAAAACCGGTCAACTCCTTGAAATCAGAAAATGTATTTTTTCAGTTTAAGTAAACTTTTCCGCCATCTAGAAATAAGAAACCATGCCAAAGCCAGTCAAATTCCTGTGTTATATGCGTTTTGAAATCATGATATGCTGCAAAATGGTCAAATCCTAAGGCTGATGAGTTTCAAACAGGTCATCTCCAGATCCACTAGAAGAAGTATCTTCTAATCAGTCATATAACACAAAGATTTGGCCAGCTTTGGCATAGTTTCTAGTTTCCAGATGGTGAACACTTTTATTTAGAACTTTAAAAAACTGAAAAAATGCATTTTCCAATTCCTAGAAGTTGGCTGGTTTTGCAACTATACCACATATATAAAGAATAGTTTAGCGTATTACAGTAGTGGTGATTATTTACAAAATGACTGTCCCATCATTTTTTAAATATTCAAAAGACAGTTGATCTATGTGTCATATATCTATAATATATATTTATACTAAAAGCTTGCCTTCAAATTCTTTAAAAGAATTTGTCTTGAAATTTTTAATTAAAAATTTTTTGAAGCCATGTTATAGGTTTTCTATAGAATGACTCATGTATGGATGCATAAAATAATGTTTCAGAATTATTTATTTTTATTCAGCATCACTGCTGATAGGATCATTTCACAGCTCTAGTGTCAATGTTAACAAGTTTTCAAGTAATTGAATGTAATTTGGATTATATTAAAATAATAATTATATATTTTTTTTTTTTAAAAGAGCAGTTTTTACCGAAATTTGATAGGCACTAATTTGTGTCCAGGGGCAACTATATAAATTTATATGAAATTCTGTACATTGGTTATTGAGCTAGAACTGCCTCAAAATTTTTATCACACAGACAGAGACTTTCCTAAAAATGATCAAATTGTGTTCTGGAACTCTCAAAACATGTAGATGCACTGAAAACCAAAAGTCAAAAGATTTTACTTATCCAATAATTTCTTTTATTTGAATCTATAATAATAACAGGAAAGGTTTGTCTGTCTGTCTGTCTATTTTTCTATACATTCAGCCCCTATTGCACATAGAAGTACAAAAATTGGCATAAGCATGCTCAGAAGCCTTCCCAAGGGGATAGTGAAAACAGAATTTAAAAATTTTAATTAGTTGCGGAGATAATTATTAAAATGTCGACCTATGTCTAATCAAAAAGCGATGTCAATGACTGAGAAATCACCGGCAGTTGCATAAAAACAGATATTTTAACAGAGTTAAAAGCAGAAAAAGTGACTGATGTATGAATGTATGTGTATGTATTAAAAACAATATAAATAAGTATTATATTGTATTTTATATTAAATTATATAAAAACTTATTTATAAACAATATAAGTGTGTATAAATAAGTATTGTAATGATAATGTAATAATAATCCACAACAGATTTACTTTGTTACATTTGCAAGCTATACATAACTAACGGAATTAGCATTTTCATTATGATTTTTTTTATTATTATTATTATTTATTTATTTATTATTATTTTTTTTTTTTTTATTATTATTATTATTATTGATCATGATTAAAATCAAATTATACTTTTCATTAATCAAGTTATTAATTTTGAATAAAGTATTTCTATTGCTAAAATTGCTAATTTCAAAGTTAAAAGTATAATTTATTGCTTTAACAGAATAACTTTATGCATTGAATATGTACAGTTCAATGGATTTTATTTTGTCCAGTTTTGTGTGGTTTTTTCCTGTTTTGTCCAGTGTCCCGTACTTTTCACAAAAAGTGGACAAAATAACAACCCTGGGTAAAAATGAAAAAAAGGGGGGGAGGGTGGAAAGGCAGGGGGCGAAGGGACTAAAATGTAGAAAAGGAGTTAAAGAGTTGAAATTGGTATTATTAAGATTTTAGGTCCAAGAAAATGATTGCGGATATTTTTGAAAGTGTAAAATTATTAGGAGGGGCAGTAATGGAGAGGGAAGGGGCTAAAATATAGAAAGCTTTTGTTCAGCATAATTTCAAAAGTAATATATGACTTTAAAACTTATTTGAATTGGAATTGAAGAGTAGACTCGGAAATCAATCGCCAGATAGCACTTTAATATTTTAAAATTTCAATGTCTCTAATTCTAATTATGATTAAATTACTTATAATACATCATTACAAAGATATTTTAAAGTACTTTTATTGCGGACTTTTAAACTGATATAAGCCATTCAAATTCTGTACAGGAGTTTTGGAGAAAACAACGGAAAATCCAGAATGCCTTTATTCTTTTATATTTTGCAGCATTTTGAATTCTGATACTCCTTTCACGTCTCATACTAAGGTTTTTTAACAGTATTTAGCCTGGAATTATGCAAGTTTCGGAGGAAACCACGAAAAAGTCAGATATAAATCTTTTTACAACAGTGTATATATTACTTTTGTATATCAGCTCCTAATTAGCATAATTTCAAAAGTAATATATCATTTCAAAACTTATTTGAATTGGATTTGAAGAGTATACATTGCAAATCTCTGTCACCAGATGGCGCTTTAATATTTTAAAATTTTAATATCTCCACAGACTAGATATTTGCAACAGTTAAAATTTTAAAGGTATTTGCACTATGAGCGAGCAAGATGTTGGATCTAAAATGGGGAATCGCCACCAAACGGAAGTTTAATAATTCAGGGTGTCTACTGGGTCATGAAAGTCATTAAAGTCATGAAAAGGTCATGAAAATCAACAATGGGTCATGAAAGTCATGAAAAGGTCATGAAATTCAGCAATAGGTCATGAAAGTTAAGAACAGGTCATGAAATTTGACTGTCGGTTTGAGTCATGTATTGGTTCAGGTAACCCAATTTCACTGGTCGGGTCGAACAATTTTTTTCTTGTGCAGTTCAGGTTGACTTGATTGAATTTTTTTTCCTATGAGTCGGGTCGACTTGAGAACATCTTTCAAAATAATCTTTTTAACAGGCAGAAACATAATTCCGCAACGCATCCTTTGGTGCATTGTCGCTTTGCTTGTAGCACTCATGCTCACTTTGTTCGCCTGATGAATGGTCATGTTTTTTTTTCAACCCAAACAATTGTTGCAACTTTATTGCATTTTAATGTGTTTATTCAAAGTTTTGTACTTATTACTAAACTTGAAGAACATTTTGTACACTTGAAGTACACAACACACCTAAATGTTTAAAAATTATTGTTTATCCATTTTTCGGATTTAAAATTTTTTAACTTGGTGCATTAGTAATGACATTTTAAATTATTTACCAGTTGTGTAGCAATAAAAAATTACTTTATAAGTTAAATTGCAAGATTTTTAGATCAATTATTAATTTTCATTTTAGGTTTTGAGTTGAGTGTGTATCATTAAAATTCTTTATTATGGATTCATGTCGATTTTCAGGTTACTATTATTTAGTAGCATAAGTATATAAACATGATTATAAAGCTAGTATAGTTATTTGTATCTTTAAAAAACAAAATTATCTTCTATGAAAATCTACAAGCATTCTAACTTTCGTTGTCCCCCCCCCCCCCCCCAAAAAAAAAAAAAAAAAAAAAAAAAAAAATTTTTTTTACTTAACATTTAAATTTTCTAAAATATATGTATGCTCAAAATGTTTTGTTAATCAAAACAGTATTAATGTATAACTGAATGAACTAATTTTTTCTAATTCAGAATGTATTCTATTTTGAAGTATAGGAAAGACATCGAAATGCAAAGTTTGAGATGTATATAAAATTACATCTCATATAGAGACATAATACCCCACGTGTATTTGTAGAAAACCACAATTTATAAAAGAATTCACTGTAAAACACGTATAAAATATATTTAATTAAAATCATTAAAAAGCACATCGTGTCAAGGCCTTTCGCCTTGAACATCAGGGCATCATCAGGAGTCAGGACATAACCATTTTTAACAAGAAGTACAGTAACATTATATATACATAAGAAACATATTTCGGTTACAGTTATTAAACATGAAATAGATAAAACAGATCAATTTACAAATGAAAACAGTCCGAAGGTGAAGAGTGAAGCTTCATTTGGTTTACCATGGAAACACATTTTTGTGGAACAGTTGAGGCCATGCATTAATCTGTGTTGAGGAACTTGCATTAATTTAGATCTTTACAAGAAAAAGTGTCACTGGTGTGGTGTGAAACCCAACCAGCCAACTTTGTTTTGTAAAGATCTAAATTAATGCAAGTTCTTCAACACAGATTAATGCATGGCTTCAACTGTTCCACAAAAATGTGTCGCCATGGTAAACCAAATGAAGCTCGACTCTTCACCTTCGGACTGTTTTTATTTGTAAATTGATCTGTTTCATCTATTTCATGTTTTAATAACTGTAACCGAAATATGTTTCTTATGTATATATAATATTACTGTACTTGTTAAAAATTTCTATGTCCTGATGATGCCCTGATGTTCAGGGCGAAAGGCCTTGGCACAATGTGCTTTTTACAGATTTTAATTAAATATATTTTATACGTGTTTTACAGTGAATTCTTTTATAAATTTGAGAATGTATAGTTATATACTTTTTGTAGTTTAATAATTCTATTCTTAGTCTTTTTGTGGAAAAAAAAAAATGTTGGTAGATTTAAAGAAAAATTTAATACATATATTCTTCTTACTTACATTGTTAATAAAAAAAAAAAAAAAAAAAAAAAAAAATCAGTTTTTTTTTTTTTTTTTTTAAGCAGCTAATATTGTTGTTAAACAATAATTTTAAAATTAAAGCAAGGTGATATATCGGTAAAAAAAAAAAAAAAAAATGTTAATTTAAAAAGAAAGGTTGGATATGTCGATAAAAAAGGTCATGAAAATTTTTTTGGAGGTCATGAATTTTTTTTCTGTCAAGTCAGTAGACACCCTGTATGGTGAGATTTTTCAAGGATCACTTGCACAGTGAGCGAACAGGCTGTTTCTGATCATGAAACGTGAATAAGGCGCTGGAGGTGTTACTCAGTGAGAATTTGCTACAGTTAGAATTTTCAATACTTGAACAATAAGTGAATAAGCTGTTATAAATCCTGAAATGGAAAGAAGGTGCCACCGAGCAGTACTTTGATACGATTATATTTTTCTAGGATTGTGAACCAGCTGGTCGCCGAAGGCAGCTAGTATAGTTATAAAAATTCTATTTTGTTGACAAATTTCAAAAGGACTTTAAGCCCATAATGTGAAAGAATTTTAGAGATTTTGTAAGAAATAGACAAATAAAAAGTTTAAAATAGTAAAACTGAAACAATTATTATTCATATGAAACATACATCTTTTAGGATTATTAACCTATTCATGGTCACACCATTTTCATTTTTTACTTTCCGAGCAACATATATAAGGAAAGTATTGTAATCATGACAAATTTTTGTGTGTCTGTATATTTTGAGGTCCCTTGAGTTCGTATTTGCAATTTTTGCCATGTGTGTGAGTGAACGCACTAGTGTCTAAATGCTTTGTTCGAGTGAGCTGAAAGTTGGTATGTATGTTATAGGTCACCATAGCAGGAACTGTATAGATTTTGGGGGATATACTTATAGTTTTTTTTTTTTTTTTTTTTTTTACACGGAAACAAAGAAAAATTCTTTATCATTATGGCCTATGGACTCAAATTATTTAAAGTGTGATAGTCTAAATACCTTATTTGATTGAGCTGAAAATTTATATACATATTATAGGTCACTGTCACACAAATTGTATAGATTTTTGTGAATCCAACACTTGGTACTAAGAAAATTAATTTGTTTGAACTAGTTTTACTGAAAAATAATGAAATTTTGCTTCAGCATCAAGCACAGTGTAGTGTCTTACAAAATCAGCAATGTTAATAAATTGTTCTATAAATATTAATGCATATTTTTCTAAAATTGTCTGAATATTGTGTTCAGAGATGCATTTATTCTCTAACAATTGCTGGCATTATGTATATATTTTACTCTAAGATGTATTTTTCAGATTATTGTTATTTCTTTTAATTAGATGATATGTTGATTGTATCCATGAAAGATAATTACTCTCTTTTTTTAATTATTTTTATTTACATATTTACTTTATTGTAGTTTTCGGAAATAATTTACTAAATTAATTTTTAAACTTCCATTTTCTAATTTTTTTCTTCTTTTATATTTCAGCTGAAGAAATTAAAAAACTTAAAAAAGATCTTCACTTGCTATCAGAACAAAATGTTTTATATAAAAAATTATTAGAGCAATCCAATATAAACTTAACAATACCGAAAAAATCGCTTAAGTATAGTAATAAATTTGTGAGAAAGAATGGTATATTAACTGTCAAAAACAGTGAGACAGATACTCGCACTTATGTTGACAGTGCTATTCAAGTTGGCAACAGTATGTGTGTTGGCAATGATTCTCCTTCAGTTTCAGTGAATTCCAGTATTTCTGTAACATGTGAAAATCTAAAAGTATCAAAAAATAAAAGTAAAAGTAGTAAAAGGAAATCTAAAAATGCTGTGATTGCCTCAAAGCCAGTGAAAATTGTATCTGCTCCTACAATTAAATCTGGAATCCATTCATCTGCTGTTATTAATCCCCTTCAAAGCAATAATTCTGTGACAACTTCATTAGCTTCACAGACAGCTCAGCAGTTGTGTAATGTATCTCAGGAAAATGTTTTTCCTGTTATTGACTGGAATGATTCCACAAAAAGCTCAGCATCAATTCAAGCTGGTGGAGTTACTACAGTTTTATCACAGTTTCCCGTAATGTCCACTACACTTGGTTCATCTTTTTCAAATGTATGTAATAAGAATGTACCCACCATTATTATTCCTACCGGTGGCAATATTCTTCAAAGTTTTCCAACTGAGAAATTATCTAATACAATATCTATTTTATGTCCTAATACTTTACCCATACTTGTGCCTCAGCAAGTTCTTAATGTGCCATCTGTTGCAAGAAATGTAGGCTTGCCTCCTACAATAATATGTCCTGGTCCTGTTGAAAACAATGGACAACAGGTTGAAAAAGCTAACTTAGGCAGTGCATTATTAACTATAAATCCAAATTCAATAGTTCCTATTTCATCAAGTTTATCAGCTAATACACAAATCATTATAACATCGCAACCCACATTAATGGGTAATAATTCTAGTGTAAATTTGACACATAACATAATTTCTCCATTACTAACATCTGTTTCTCAGAATAAAGATACTGTGCCTTTAGGTCAAAAACTGCCTGTTTCTTCAACCAGCAAATATGTTCAAGACTCTTCTAATACTAGTGATATTTCAAGTAATTCTGATTCACCTAAAGCTGTTAGCAATGAACCTAAATCTATTGAAAATGCCTTAGAAACTAGTAAAACTTTGCCTAATGTTACATGTTTGCCTTCAAATGCATGTGTAGATTCTAAAACTTCACAAATTGCTGCAGATGATGTTGATAAGAAAAAAATCAAACGAGACAGACTACCATTGTGTTCAAATACCCCTCCTTCTTTACAAGTTCTGTCAGCTAATAAAATAATAGCAATTGCTAATCAGACTCAGAATTCTAAGAAGAAAATACCAAATAAGACTGTAAATGACAAAACAATATCTAAGTCTGTAACTTGTAGTAAAAATAAAACAAATGAATCAGTTGATTGTTTTTCTGCTCCAATGAATACGTCTTCTGAACAACAAAAAGAGTCTAAAAAAGGTGAATTTAATGGAATTAAAGAAAGTGAAAATCTTGATTCTAATATTACATCTACTCAAAGCTCACCAGATCTTTCTCCTGCAAAATCTAATTTCTCTTTAACCGTTTTAATGGGAAAGGGTTCAACGGAAAAAACTCTTCCTGAGAATGGTAAAAGCTCTGAAAATAACTTTTCTCAAGAGAATAATACTATACCAATTTCAGAAACTGCAAAAACCTCCTCTAAAGACATGAAATGTGTCAATAGTTCTTTAGGCAGTGTTTCTTTCCCTAGTATTTCAGAATCTGAAATTATTTTTAGTGTAGCCAAAGAAAGTGTCTTTGAATCATCTGTCCAAATATCCACTGACTCACTTAATTCTGAAACAAACACAGAAACTAAAAAGATATCAGAGCTTAATTCTATTAATACTAAAACACCTACAGCTAATAACCATAATTTTTCAAATACTGAAGTTTTAAATAATTTAAATGTCACTATTAGTTCATCTGCAGTTGAAGGTAATATACATTCTAATTTTAACAATACAACTGATTCTAATACAGTTAATACAACATCTAATGCAGTCTCTAATATGCTTTCAGGTCCAAATTCATCTAAAGACACTGTACAGCCTGACAGCGATGCACAAAATAATCAAAGTCATGCTAGTACATCTTCAGGTATAACCAGCTCTGTAAATGAGATAAATGAAAATGTATCATATTCTGCAAATACGTCATCTGTTAATCATTCAATGTTGCCTTCATTATTTTCAAATAATCAACTAGTCAGTCTCAATTCCCAAGTTCTAGTTTGCCATACAGGAAATGAAAATGCTGGTGGTGTTCTTTTACCTCAAAGTCTACATATATCTAATGAATCAGTTAATCAAAATTTAAATCAGTGTTTATTGCATTATTCACAGGGAGATTTTCAAGCTTTTTCTGTTTTGTCTGATTCCATGGCTTCATTGTCGTCAGTAAATGATTCTAGTAAAAGATCATCTGATATAAATTTAAGTTTTTCAGAAAGCTCTAGTGTTAGTAACCCTCGAAATGATGTCGAAAATCATAAAACTACTGACACTTCTGAAAATGATAGCACTAAAATAGCAAGAAAAAACAAAGCAGCTTACAAGGAATCTAAAATAAATTTGTTTGATAAGAATAATCCTAATTCTGAAAGTTCTAGTAATTCTACGAGTAGCAAAATGCATATCCATTCAATTGATATAATCAATTCATTTTCAAAAACTGATTCATCAAATTGTTCTAGAGCAGAGCCTGGATTTAATTATACATCAAATACATCAGACATTTTAGCTAGAGCAACTGAAACAATATTTTGCAATGATATTTTGGAAAATTCTCAAGCATCTAAAAGAAATGAAGATTGTTTTTCTGATCATGTTTCGAATTTAAATGAGACCATTACTACAACTGAGAAAATTGTTGAAAGTTTCAAAATGCAATATAATCCAGTTAGAGATCATATCCCAGATACTGAAAGGAACAAGAAAAGTGTTTCTGATAATGATGGGATGCATTCAGATGTATCTAATTCTACTCATTCTATTCAAAATTCTGCTAAAAATTCTCAAGAGGTAAATTCTAAACAAGTTAAGTTTTGTAAAGTAAGAAAATCAAAAGCTAATAATGATTCAGAACCACCTTATAAAAAACTAAAAGAAACACCAGTTTCTGCTGCTTATGACATGGCTCACCAAAATGAAAAAACAAATGAAAAAAATATTTCCGCTATGCCTCCTAACTTAACATTTCTTGAAAAGCAAGTATCTTCTTCATCTCAGACCTCACCTGGTGATCAAAATGTTGCAGATTCAGCAGGCAATTTCAATAATCATATTTCTGAGAATAGTTGTAAAACTCCATCATCAGTCGATACTATTTTTTCTTTAACTCCAATGCTAGGTGATATTTTAAAAGATGTATCTCACAATGTTACTTTGGATTCACGCAATACATTTGCAACAGGAAATGAAAATCAACCTGCATTTTCAACAGAGAAAAACTTTATCTCATTTAACTACCAAAATAACTCTCATGAAGATTACCTAAACCTTCCTAGAATGTCTTTTCCTGTAATTCCTGAAATCTCCTCGACTCCTGTTGTTCATGTCACTTCTGTCTCTTTTGCTCATAGTGTATCCTTATGTTCTACACAAAGTGATTCCCAAAAAGTAACAGAAACTCATTCCTCAGGGGAGTCCCAAAATAAATCAAACTCTAAAAAGAAAGATATTTTGCCTATTTTTCACAATAATCAGAATATTTTGAACATTGATATAGCTTCTGATAGTAATAGGACTAAGCAGTCGGATTGTGCCATGAAGACAAATAATTCAGAGACTCATTTTAATTCTACAGCTGCCAAAGTAACAAATTCTCCTCCACAGTTTGAGAATCAGCATACTGTGAATCATATTCAAAATGCAAGTTCAGTTCATTCTGCTAATTTAGTGGTTTCTCAGTCTAATAACCAGTACAGCACTAGAGATACTTTTATTTCTCCTGTGTCTCACAGCTTGTCTTTTTATCCTACCATTTCTAGTTCTTCTAACACACAGAATTTTCCTTGCACTACTTCTTCATTGTCACACAATAATTTTTCAAATAATATATCCAATATGGGAAAACCATCCGTTTCATTTGCAGTTTCTGAAAATATAAATAATTCTTTTAACTCCCAGATATCTTTATCTAAACCTGATAATCTAAGTCATTCTTTATGCTCTCTCCTCAAAGAAAATTCTAATATTGTTGAAAATAGAACTGGAAATAGTGAAACTACTTCACAAAGTACGCCCTCGTCCTCTAATATAACACAATCAAAATATTCTGCATTATCCCTTATTTCTGATCAAACGTCTTATTCTGATTCTGTTACTAGTACAACGTGCCATTCCCATTTCCCTCAGAGCTCAACTGTGCATACAACTAGTGGGTCAGATGGACAGTATATATCTACTGTGTCTTCTTGCAATAGGAATCCTAAAACATCTCTCTCTTATTCTGCAGAAAGTTTGTTACAGACTTCTTGTGCTAATACTGAAAAAAATAAAAATAATAAAAACGGTAGATTTCAACCGAGAACCATAGATAAAAAAGTTGACAGAGGTAGTATTTCACACATGCACAGTATTCATGATACTAATGTTTTTATGCCTGTGACAAGCTGTGACATTAATATTCAAAATGCACCTTTAGTTCCCTTACCTCCTGTTACATCTTTCCACAATTTTTCATCAAGTTATACAGTATGTGACAGTTCACCATCTACGACTATTTTTAATTCAGTTTCTAGAAACCAAGACATTCCTTTATCACTTTCTAATGACAATTTTTTGAATCATATAAATTTAAATGTAGACTCACAAATGTTAAGCAGCAGGCATGATATGTCTTCTGCAGTTCCTAAACCTCATTCAAATGTTACTCTGCAGTTTGAAAATTCAAATTCACTTTACAACAATTGTAATTTTTTACCTCATGTCAAACCTACCTTGGAAAATTCAAGATCATCAGAAGCATCACAATGTTTTCAGCCAACATCTTATAATAATAGTTATTCCCATCAATCACAAAAAGCAAATTGTTGTCAATTTACCCATCGTGCAGTTGCGACTAATACAGACATTTCTTCTGATATAAATTTATCTGTTTCTGGGGTTGTCCCTCCTTTTCATAATGAGAAAAATAATTTCCAATCAAGCAGATCAAGTCTTCAGACTCCATTTTCTCAAAATAACTCTAACTTTATGGGTAACTTTTTTTACAATGCATCTTCGAACTGCCATGATGGGAATGAGAGAAATGATATCAATATGAAACCGTCCACTATTAGGTCATCTCAGGAAATGTTTGTGCCTGAAGGAGTTAGACAAAATATTCATGATCAGAATACCAATATAATTTTTAATAATCGCAAAAGTACACCCTCAAATAGGACTAAATCTAAGAAGCCTAAAACTATTTCCTCTAATGAAAGTGTTAATGTAATTCCCACCTGTGTATCTAATTATAATTCTTCCCAAGACAATTCCTGCAATAAGGTAAACATATCATATGTTCCGAACGATTATTACAAATCCTCGTCTAATCCTGTTCTTCCTGCACCTGGGCCTATTCAGTGTTCACAAAATAAAATATCTGAGACTTTACCATCTGCTGTGATACCTCCAAATCCCCCTTTTAATCCTGTGTTGCACCAGCAAAGTGATAGCTTTTTAAATCTTAATTTTCAACATTCAAATTTTACAATGAGTCCTTTGCCTCGTCCCCCAACTCAACCGCTTTCTTGCTCATGCCTCACAACTCCAATCATAAGTCATACCTTTTCATCTTCAACACCTCATCCTGTTCCAAACTTCAATTTAAGTAACATTTTACCTGATATGGGGTGCTCTGGTAACCAAGTATCGTTTTCGCCTCCTAAGTTTCCTATGAATCATCCTTTGTCTTCTTCCTCAACACAGTGTCATACGAGTGCTACTATAACCAACTCAGCTCATATTGTTTCCCATCAGTCTTGTGCTCCACCTTTATATCCTCCTCATCCACCAATGGTTCGAGGGACTTTGAATCCTATTCTTAGTCATAATTCACAGTCTTTAATTGATAGTCAGGTTTCTCTTGTAGCCAGTGCAGGATCAGTGATGTCCCAAAACACAACTTTTACAGCAACACAAAATCCAACTTTTCGAAATGTTATTCATCCTATAACATTTCCCAGAAATGACAGATAAATACTTGGTAGAATTATTTCAGCTGGTGATTTGAATTTTTTGCGCAAATTAATTATCTTTTTTAAAGAACAAATAAATACTTTTCTGTTATCAAGATCAAATTCATAATCAATTGTTTTGCTAAACTCACCGAGAGATTTATATAAAGTCATAATATGATACAATAATAATAATAATAATCTTAATTGTTATAATATAAAAAAAGGTAACATAAAATGCTTTTTACTTTCTCTTACCCATATATAGTAGACAAAGTATTGTTTTCGAGTCTTTTTTTTTCTTTTTTTTTTAATTAAGCTTTTGATATATTTGCATGTTTTGAGGTTCACTGAATCCAAAAATCTGGTTTTTAGCAGCCGAACTGTGTGTGTGTGTTTCAGCATAACTCAAGAGCAAATATTAACCAGAAGTTCAAACTTAGCATTCTAAATCTATATCATATGGAAATGCTTCATAGCACATTTGCATCGGGCTATCTTCCCCATAATTCTGGATAAAGCTGATCAGCATGCCGATTGGCAGGCGTAACACCAAAACACGTTTAATTTTTTTTTTAATCAAACAAAATATTTATGTACAGGGGCATTCAAAATAATTCAAATATGTTATATCTGACAAAATTTCTGTTAGGTACAGTCGGTAACAAAAATGTCCGAACACTAGCAAAAATTCCTATGTAAAAAAAGTACACTTCATACGATTTTGTTAAGTAAATCCTTATTGAATCCAAGGGCGTATCCAAAAAAAAATTTCGGAGGGGGCCCAACTTTCACTAAGATGTTGGTCGTGCACCCGCACGTGTACACACCAAGAGCGTGTACGCTAAAGTTTGTCCTCCCCCCCCCCAAACCACCTTAACTTTAAGAAAAATATAAGTTGTTACCTTAAGCTTCATATCTAGGCATAGTAAAATGGTTATGCGCTATAAATAAGATCAATTACAACGCCGCATGTCGGTAAACAATGGAATTAATGTTCCTAAAATCGGAAATGGCAAGAAAAGATTTAATGATAATATTTCTAAAAAGTGCCTTGGGCCTAAAACTGATGGAACTAGTCCTTTAAAATACATAAGTCTCAGCTAGAGAGTTTTTTAATCTGTGATGTTGTAAACCACTGACAAACAGAGAAAATCACCAAAAACTGGACTCACGGTAGTCCGGTTAATAAGGAGTCGAGCTCGTAATTGACGGATTGAGTGATCGATACTAGAGCCATCCAAATACGGTCATGTAGATTAATGATATCAGTTGCACGTAAAATCCGTTGTGTCCTCCATGTTTTGTATATGCAATAGCTCGGGTATACTGAAATTGGGGAAGCATCTTCTCCGTGGAGGTTTTAAATTGTGATGGCATGATTCCGGATTACCCTAGAAATGGATTCCAGACCGTTGCTTTGTTGTCTGTCTAACTTTAGTGCAATGTTAAGTCCATTCAAATTTAACATACCAAAAACTGGCTGACTTCGTAATTCAGTGGTACGGCGCATGATTTATGTGCCATGCACAACCATGTTTCAAATACTTTTCGTGTTTATATATATATATATATATATATATATATATATATATATATATATAGCTTATTTTTAAAACAGCCGAGATATATCTTTTCCATAAAAAGAGAAATCTAGTGCAGCTACGCTATCTGCTGGGCGATATACCCAAAAATCTTATCAAAATATTTATATCTAAGTTTCCAAAAAATAGTCTTATGGTATTCAATCCATCTAAAAACATGTAAATACATTGAAAACTGGAAGTCTAAAAGTTTCCGAATCCAATGCATTTTTCTCTTGTTTTGTGTGTAGAAGAAAATAATATATATACATGTTATTCTATTTAGATAATATTGCTTACTTTAGATCATATTATTGGAAACATGAGGACCTGCGTGCTGGCGTCCACTAAACCTAGATATATTACATGTCTATGTTCGGCGAACACATTGACTTCTTATATGGCTTATCGTTTATCGTGTCTTCTACACACCCTGGGGCCATGGTTATACCAATTGTTGTTGTTGAAAATCTTCTGGCATGGCGTACGTATCGAACTATCTAGCGTTTCTATATGTACCCAGGGTGTGTATCAACCAGGTGTCTCATGTGACACAGCGTATCTTCATCTGTGGCTGCACGTCATTATTGGTTATCGTTTGGAAAGTTACCGGTGAAGCAATGGCCCATCATCCCGTTCTACATCAGACTCAGATATGTCTGCTTTATGACGATCGTAACAAAGATGTTTACATAACGTGTTGGTTTTTTAAGGCCTACCTTTCATCACATGTCTTTCTGTAAAGTAGATTTTATATTGGCTATTTTATGTTAGAAAGGAATGAAGGTATGGAAGGTATACTACGTGCATAACTGACAAAACCAGAAGTTCCATTTGCAACTGTGATCTTTGTTAATGACGAATCTTTTGTCTCACAAGGAATTAAAATGCTATTTCTGGCAAGAGAAAGGAGACACATTACAGGGTTCAACAATAAGTATCATAAAGTTCTCTTTTTAGTGCTTTTTACAAAAAGCTAATATGCATTTCGGCAATTTGGACTTTACAAGACAGAAAATTGCTGATAAATAAGGTTTCACAAGCAAAAAAATTAACAACAACAAAAAAAAGATACTGTGGAGAAAAAAATCATTTTTTTTACATTTTTTTTCTGGTCAGTAGAACATGAAAAAAATTATCTCAGAAAATTTCGGGGGGGGCTCGGGCCCCCAGAGCCCCCCCCTCTGTATACGTCCCTGATTGAATCATGTTCTTAAACTGACTAAGAACAGGATTCAACAAGGATTTATTTAACAAAACCGTATGAAGTGTACTTTTTTTACATAGGAATTTTTGCTAGTGTTCGGACACTTTTGTTACCGACTGTGCAGTTTAACATCTTTTGACTGCAATAAACAAATGAAGTGAACACAGTATATTTTTATATTCACAAAAGCATGTTTTGTGTAGAATATGATGTGAAAATCATTTACTATCCGCATCTACAGGGCCATGCAAAAGAATTATGATATGTTAAGGTTATACTTTAAAATTGCTGAAAGTGCATTTCAGTGTGTTAGTGTTTTTCATACTGTGTTAAATTTAAGTAAACTGGGTGTGTATGTATAATTTATAGAAAATATACAGGGCTACCCAAAATTAAGTGAAATTTTTTTTTTTCTTTTTTAATTGAATGTAATTGATAATATTGCTTTATTAAATTTTATGAAGTCTAGGAAAACTATTTAGGAATGATAGTTACTTTATCATGCCCATATGATAGACAAAGTACTGTTTGAAGCCCAATTTTTAATGTTGATTTTTTGCTATAACATCGTGTTTTGAGGTCTACTAAATATGAAAATAAAGTTTTTTGTGGTTGATATGTGTGTGTGTCTGTTATCACAATAACATAAAAGCAGATAATTGTAGGGAATTCAAATTTGGTATTTTGAAGATCAAATGAGGGCACCATTTAAAAGTTTGACCAAGATTAGTAAATTTTAAGGTTGGTTATTGGCTTTTTATGATACAAGATCCAAAGTAGGACATTCTGCACCAAACATTATTTGTTAAAACATTTAAAATACATAGAATAAGAAAAAGCACATGGATGGTGATTCCCATCCAGATTAACAAAAATAGAAAATCACAGAAAAAAAAGTGAAATAAAATAAGAATGAATAAAGAATAACACAAGATAAAAATTAGATTTCACTGTGAAAACCGAGTCTTTAAAAAAGAAAAATAATAATTGATTTAGTATGAGGATTTTTACCCAAAAGGTTCATTAGATTTGGTGAAGATGATCCAAAATAATGCCCATACAAATTACGAAGGTAAAAGCAATCAGTGAGGATGTGGTGTATGGTAAGTTGACTGTAGTAACATTTAGGAGAGGAAAGCTCATGTTCCCCATGAAGTAAATGTCTGTGTATCAGTCTTGAATGCCCAATTCTAAGTCTGGTAATGATAACATCATATTTTCGTGGAGTAAATGTTGGCCAGAGTGCAATGTTTGATTTGATCTCTTTTAATTTATTATTTTCATATTCCCACTCTCATTGCCAGGTATTTCTGAGAAAACATCCTGGAGTATATTTTATATCTTCATAAGGAACTGAACATTAAGGTGCCTGCCTACCGTCAGAGGTGATTTTTTTTAATAATTGAAAAATTGCATATTTATGTGCATTATGTGATAGAATATAGTAAAAAGCAGTGAATAACCTGAAAAAAATGTGAAAATTTAAAAATATTTTGATATTTAGGCTCAAAATATGATAAATTTGCGAAAAAAAGCACTTTTACAAAACATCATAAGTCAAATTTAAATAAAGATATTTTTATTCTGTAAATTTTATTTAGATCATTGAAAGGTCCTTAAGGGAGTGAACTACTCTCAAAACTATAACCATGTTATTTAATATTTTAGAAAAGATAGCATTTTTACATGCTGAAAAAACCATGAATATACATGGCAGTTCATAACTTCTATTGACAAAAAAACAAAAAATGATTTAGCTAGATTCATTGTCATAGTTCGATCCTTAAAACAACTCCTCTAGAGTATTTTGTCAAAGTTTCATAACATTTCAATTATAACTTTTGGAGTTATGATCTTTTGGGATAAAGCAAAATGCTAAAAATCTCATTTTGAGAAAAAGCAGAAAACAGATAAGTTCCTGATTTATTTCAAAGCTTTTTATTTTCTTTTTTAAATTAATTTTATATTCAGTAACAAGTTTTGATGCTTATGTTGAGTAAAACATTTATGTAAACAAACATTTACGGGTCATTTACGGTCACTTTCGGTTTCAAAAACTGCTGAGTGACTAATATTAAAATGCCTGTAACTCAAGTTCTAAGCAAGATAAAAACAAAATTCAGACTGATTTAGAAAGCTAAAATGTCAGGCTTTAATACTAAGCCAAAAATAGAAAATCGGAGATTTGACTGAAAATTGCATTTTAAAGGTACCTTAAGAGGAGTCACAGCCTGCTTTGCTGCCCTATCTGCAGTTACATTATCTCTAATGACAAAATGGCTAGGAACCCAACAAAATAAATTGTTATATCCCTTTTTCACAAGGTTGTTATAAATTTTTAAAATGGAAGTAAAAGAAGGTGAGCAAGAGCTAGATATCTAGGAATTCAAGACACTCTTTGAGTCAGTGTAGATAATGAATTTTCTATGACTATAGGATGAAATGAATTTGAAAGCAACTTCAACAGCAAAGAACTCTGCAGAAAAAATGAAAAATGAATTCAAGAGATGACAGCTAAAAACAGTGTTATCCGAACACCACAACCAACAAGATCACTTGTTTTTGAACCATTTTTGTAGCTATCGATAAAGTCCCCATAGGTACAACGATGAGATGCAAAAAAAGTCTAAAGTACAGTTATATCAGTACTGGATTTGTCAAATCGATTGAAAGGGTTTACGCAAGAAATAGTCTTGGAGTTCTGAGAAGCCATATACAGGGTAGCCATGATTAAACTGTGACAGTGCTTACAGTGTTCTCTTGTGCAATCTAATGGCAAGAGTGACGCAAAAGTTTCTAGGAAGATGGGGAACGAAACATTCCGCAAAAAAATAAAAGTTTCAAAATTTACCGCTAGGGGAATATGTGACGCTGTTTTTCTAAGCAAAACTTTTTTAGCAATTTAAAATTGATAATTGCACACTTTTTTTAAGCACTGTTTCTGTCCCATTTATTATTTTGAAACTGGAGATACTTTACTAGTTTGTCCACAAGAAAAGCTTTACTTAGAAAAACAGCGCCACATACTCCCCTATTGGTAAATTTTGAAAGTTATTTTAAACTTTTCAGAATCCTTCGTCCCCCATCTTGTTTTA
Organism: Salticus scenicus; assembly: GCA_963930645.1. NCBI lineage: Eukaryota > Metazoa > Arthropoda > Arachnida > Araneae > Salticidae > Salticus > Salticus scenicus. Next base: position 69,738,099 of record OZ005660.1, on the reverse strand, counting down.
TCTTCCTACACATTTTGGGACTATTTTTGCAATTAGATCATGCTACAGAACATTATAAGCACTGTCAGTTTAATTATGGCTACCCTGTACATAAAAGTGTGAGGACAAACATTGGTGTCTCTGTGAGATGTGGCAGTAAGGATGTTTTTTTATTCTCAATGCAAAAGGTTGGACGCAAGAAGGGTGATTCTCAAAAAGAGAATGATTTTTGCTGCCAATATGAGGATGAAGTGGATGATGAGAGTGTGAAAAGATGCGATTATACAACTCCAAAGAGAATTTTTGTCTGATGGGAGTTAGAAAAGGTTTCACGCAGTCAAAATATGAACCGAGATAGGAGACGTACGAATGGCACCAGTATAAATGTTAAGATCAGCATTAGGCACTGTGTCAAGTTTCTTAGATCAAGAGACAAGAGTAGAATGATTAACTTTATAAACATATTCTAATTTTGATCATGTAATAGCTCAATACATTTTAAGCAGAGAAGTGTGATCACCACCCCAAGAAGTCTTAGAAAGAACTTTTAAAATATTTAATATTTTATCACAATTTGTCCATAAACGTAAGATAAGTGGAATAAAAATAAATTTTTTATCAAATGTAACACCCAAGAAATGAGCAGTGTCAAGAACAGAGATTGGATTGTTATTCATAAAAATTTCTAGGTCAAGATGAAAACCATGTTTATTACAAAAATGCATACACTGTGTTTTGTCAGTAGAAAAGGTAAAGCCATTTACTTTTGTCCATCTTGTAATATGATTTATAGCAAGTTATAATTGATGCTCAATAAAAACTTGTCATTTCCCTCATAAGAAATTTGCAGGTCATCAATGTTACAGACTGCCTTATACATTAGGTGGTAATTGTTTAAGTATATCATTAATTTTTAACGGGAAGAGTGTAAAACTCAATGCATAGCCTTGAAATGCACTTTCCTGAAAATAAAAATCAGAATAAACTGAACCAATGCAAACACAAAAGCGTGTGACTTTAAAAAAAAAAAATTGAATAAAGAAAGGAAGATTTGCCTGAAAGTCTAAATTGAAAAAAATCTCTTAAAATACCATAATGTCAGGTTTTGTCATATTTTTTTTTTCGATATCGGAAAAAACACACACCAGATGACTTCATTTGACAATGGCATTGTGAATATTGGTTTCTAGTAAAAGAATATTGTCAAATGCTCTTTTCAGAACCCACTTTGCCATGGAGAAACAAAATTTTGCCTCTGTAGAATTAAAACAAGTCTGTTATTGATCATTGTTTTGAGAAGTTTGCACAAGCACCATATCAGTGTGATTGGTCAATGGTATTTTTATACAAAAGTTTTAAGGAGTAGTGTGTGAAAGTTGCCTGAATAATTTAGAATAAACTTTTAAATATAATTGCCTTTTTTTTTTTTTTTTTTTTTTTTTTTTATGAATGTGGGTACTATATTCAAATTGGTGGTTGAAAGCTGCTTCACAAATGACTGTAGCCAGAAAAATTTTTCAGATGGGTTTCCATTGACTGCAGTTTTGGCTTCACACGTAAATGTATGCAATATAAAATTGTTTCTAAAATTATTTTTAGCTGTTTTTAAAATATATTCATACACAGTACTTCTTATCTTACCCCTTAATCTATAATCTGCCTTTGTAATATTGAAATCCCGGATAAAGAAAAGTTGCGATGGTGCTGCACCAAATTTTTTATTTATTTATTTAATTTTTTATTGGATTTTTCTTCAATTTAGCCATGTCATAAATATTCAGGTAATTATATTTATGGTTTGAATTTTTGCTAATTTGTTGATATTGGAATCTGATCTTGAAAACAGAAAAGTACCAATAAATAAATCGTTAAGTGCAAAAATAAAGGTTTTGCTATACCTTAAAAAATTAACCTTCATTATTAAAAATTGCTTAATAAAGTAATCTTTGTAATTGTAGAATATTAACAAGTTTTGCTTTGTATTTTTTTTTTTTTTTTTTTTTTTTTTTTTAAACATTTCTATGGTGATATGGTTTCTTTGATTGAATATGAACAATTAAAAAAAAAAAAAGCCTACTTTTATTATAACTATATAATTTTATATGAGCAATTATAATTATTTACCTTTAATGTTTTAGCATGTAATCATTGAATTCTATGGCTCTATTTTTAATTAAATTGATTAACTTGTGCTTGGCAGATATTAATTTCTTTTGTAATGATATATTTGAAATGCATTTATTTATTGTAAACTAATTTACATTATGTTACATTTGTGAGGGAGAAGTATTTTCATATTTGGTCACATCATAATTAAAATACCATGTGATGTGTTATGTTGTTGAGTGTAATTTCTGACTTTTTATATATATAATGTATGAAATCAATAGGAACTGATTTACAACAGGGCATTTGGGAGAAAGTGAGCACCAAAATATCTTTGATTTTTTTTAATTTTTCTTCTACATAAAAAAAATATATATATATTTCTTTTGAAATTTAAGTGTTCAGCCAAAATCTTTCTAATGCTCATCCTTAGTAATCGTCAAGACCAAATTTTTTCTTTTTATTTATTTAATTGTTATGTACATGTTTTTTTTTTTTTTTTTTTTTTTTGGGGGGGGGGGGGGAGTCTCTCTAAGGACATTTTTAAATAAGTGAAATGGAATTATTTAGGAGGGAAAGCAGATTGTATTTTTAAAATTCTGTATAGTTTTGAAAATGTTAAAATTAAATATTCATTTAAGTAGCCATAGAACTTTTTATAATAATTATAGTATTACTTCTTAAGCAAAGTTACTGTAAAAATGATCAATCTTGGAATAATCAGTGATCTTTTTTTTTTTTTTTTTAAGATGAAGTCTTATTATTTTATTGATATTGGTTGGAATTTCGAAAGTTCAAATTGTAAATTATGTCATAGCATTTTGAAATGTAACTCTGGTAAAGCTGGGAATTTGAGGAGTGGGTGTATGTTTGCATGTTTATTCAATTTAAACAACATTTTTATTATAATTTGATTTTATTAAAAGAAAATTAAGTTAGTGATGGGAGAGGGCTCCATAGTTATATGTGCCCTGTAGTCCCCATATGTGCAAATCGGTCCCTGGAAATCAATTTTTTATAAATATCTGTTTTATAATAAACTCGAGATAATTTTTTAAACTATTCTACTGTTGATTCTGCTTGCCCAAATATGATTTCAATTTTATGTAATGAATTAATTAATGGTTTATTTCAAACTATGATTATGCATGCATGCTGAAATTTAATGTTTAAAACTTTAGTATACCAATTTCTATGAATAGAGATTCTACAAGTAGCACTTTTTTCTTTCTTAATCTTTGGAATATACTTAAGAATTGCTGTCTCCTAAAACCTGAGTTCCAAGCATTCAATGTACCATCTAAAACCAATTAAGGATTCTTGTGCCTTTATTTATTTATTTATTTTAATTGTTATCTGTAAAGTAGATTGTTTGAAAGCGCATTTGGAATTCTAATTGCTAAACAGAAATTTGGCTTAAGATGTAAAAAATGAAAAAATAATTGCTAGAAAATTGCAAGAAAGATTTTCTGAAAATACGAGAATAAAAAAATTTTTAAAAAAATTCTTCATGAAAACTAGTATGCAGAATTTTTGGGATTTCTAAAATCTGTTCAAATTTTAGAAATCCTGAAACAGCTGTATACTAGTTTTTGATTAAGAAATTTTTGTAGTTTTTTTTTTTTTTTTTTTTTATTCAACATTATGCAAATGTATTTTATTGTAGTAGCACAAAGTTATTTTGCATTTTCTTTTAATGATTTTCTCATTGCATATTTTGTTATTTAATTAAAAGTATAGTATGGCATTTTTTTTATTTAAAATATTAAATTTATAGAGAGAATTTTCTACACTATAAAGTTATGGGAGAAAGGGGGAGAAGGTATTGTTAATAATAATTGTATGAATAAGTTATTATTGAAGATAAAATTTCTGCAATTTTTAATTTTGTAACTTATTTAAGAGACAAACACTTTCATCTATCTTTTTAGTATGTTTTGCAATTTAGAAAAAGTTCTTTATAATTCTTACTCTTTTTTTTTTTTTTTTTTAAATAAGTTTTTGCTATATATATGTATATAAATTATTTATTAGTATTTTATTTTTCATTATTTTTTTCTTTTTTGTATCTAAATTTATTTTAGTTTTTGTAACATTCTAACAAGTTGGTAATAAGCATAGATGTAACCGTATATCATACTACCATGAATTGTGTGAAAAGATAAACATCCAATTTGGCAGAAGAAATGGGTGAAATGATTGACAGATATTGGATTGGCTCTAGTCAGAATTCAAGAAAATTTACTATTGTGAAGTTTTCTGTCTTTTATTTAACATTTTCATTTATTTTATGTAACTTAAATATCACATATACAGTGTAAAATCATTTATCCAGAATCATGTTCTTGACAGTTAATTTCCAATTGAAAAAAAAGAACCATAAGGAAAAAAAAAAAAAGAAATTTAATTTTATATTTAAAATATATGTATATATATTTATAGTATAAAAATCTACAAATAAATGTCTTTATATTCTGTTTATTTATTTGAGATTAGTAAAATTACATATTCTTTAAAATGTTACAAATTTTTTAAACTAATAACATTAATTTATATATATTAAAAAAAAAGGGGGGGGAGGGGAATGAGCCTGTCAGTCAGTCTTAAGTTTATAATTCTTAGTATGTAGTATTAAATGTTTTAAAATGATTGGCTAATCAGGGTTTGAAGCTTTTGGATTAGGGCAGGTTTTGATTTTTTATGTAGAGTTATTTTAGAAATCCTAATATCATATTAGAATTTTCCTGTCAATTTGGCACATGTTAACATTATCCCTGAATGCTGATATTTTATTAAAAAGTGTTTAGAGTCAAATGGAAAAAAAATTAGAGGGTATGCATATCGGATTTCAAAAAAAGAAAAACAACAAAAATTCTCTCATTTAAGGGACACCCATATATATATGTATATAGGGTGGCTACAAAATACTGTTGCATATATCGAATCATTTTATTGAACAAATATAAAATAGAAACTGATGAATATGCCAACATAATGAATACTGTTAATGAAAGTTTACCTTGAAATATTTTGATTCGAATCGAAAAAGGGTTTTACAATTTCTCAACATCTATTCTACCCCATTAGGGTTCAAAGTCTCCCAGTTTGGAACCATATCATACCTTCTAACAATATATATATATATATTTTTTAATTATTTAACTACATATGATTAGAAATGCATTTTGAAACCCAAAGCTTATGAAAATTCTAAATTTTTCAGTAGAGTTTATATAGCTGTGTTTAATAGGTTAAGGATGAACCCCAAGGTAAGAGATCGTTAGTTTTGTCGAAGGTACTCACTGTGCAGTGGTTTATTTAGGGGGTGGGGCTAGGAGGCTAAAGCCCCCCCCCCCCCCCTCCAAAAAAAAAAAAAAAACTGACATTCACAATTGAATATTGCAATTGTAAATTATTTATTGGTCTAGAATAACACTTTAAAAAATCTTAACCCCCCAAAAGTCAAGTTCTGGATCCGCCACTGTCACTATGTAGTCACCAAGAATTGCAGGGCTCCTGTAAAAAGGACTACGGCAGCTGATTTCTTTAAAGTTTAGTTTTTTAAATATTTTTTATATATATTAGGTTTGAAAATTCTTGAAGGTACAAAAAGAAAGTATTTAATAGACACAAAAAAAAAAATCTTGGACAGAACAAAAAAAAAAAAATTGCTTGATTTATTTAAAAAAGGGGTAAGAAAGAAATATTTGTTAGCAATAAGTACATATATACATATATTTCCCTAGAAGATGTAATTTGGCACTATATTGAATTAACATTGTAACAAATACTTTAAATTGTAGTTTTTAAATGGATGATCTATTTAAACATTGATGTATCTTTAGAAGTATTAAGGGGAATTATATTTAAGTTTGACTGTATGTATTATTTTCATATTGAATTCATAAACATGTTAATTTTCCTTAAAGTTTAAATCATCATTGATAATATTTAAAATCCTAAATGAAATTATGATGGATATAGCACTAAATAGTTTTGTTTAAATTAACTGTGCATTAAATTAATCTATTTCTTAAGTAAAATAAAAGAAGAAAATCAGCTGAATTAAATGTAATAAAAAAAATATTTTAAATATCCAGAATTAATTTTGAAAAGAATTTGTTTTTGTCTAAAAACTATTTATGTTTTCAAATTTTTTAATATAGTATATTCTCTCTCTATATTATGAGTATTTTTAAGTCTGTGTGGGGCAAAAAAAAAAAAAAAAAAACGTCAATGGAAATACATTTTTTTAATTATTAAATATATATATATATTAATCTTTATTTTTAAAGAGTTATTTTCTTCTGTTTTTCATATATTTATTTTATTTATTTATAATTCTTCTTTAGGCTTACCTCATGTCCTATATATATATATATATATATATATATGTATATATATATTATAGAGAGAAAGGTACATTAGATATGAGAGATGAATACATATATTTAATGTAAATCCAAACAAATGAAACTTAAATAACAATAAGATGGAGCAGGGGCCACCACAGTTTAAGACACAGAGAGAGGGTTAAAACAGTTTGTCGGGTGCTCAACTTTTCCCAAATCTTCTGCAAGACCATATGATAAGAAAGAAAAAAAGTTTTAAAAGTAAAGATTTTTATATAATGAGGTAAAAAATAAATTATTATTTTATAATTGTTGATATTTATAAACTAAATCAGTCATATATATTATGATCTAAAATAATTATTTATAAGTCAATTTTATATGAACTAAATCAATCATATATATTATATTTTAAAATATTATCCGCTCTGTGAACTAAATTTGATGATGACATTAAATATAAAATACTACAAAGATATTTGAAAAATGTATAGAATCATCTTCAACCAAGCAGCATGATAATAGTGTGGAGAAAAAAAAAACTAATGATACACATGGCAAATGAAATTTTCCTTCAACTTTTTTTTTTAAATATAGTTTCAACAACCCAACCAACCAACCAAGTCAAATGATAACCACTCATCTGTCGTATTCATTATATTGTTTGATTATAAAACACATTTTTAAATGCTTTATTTATTTATTTTGGAAGGGGAAGGGTGATATGTAAACTAATAAATAATTGGGATTTATTAACTGCTTTATTAAAAAAAAATCTATATTTAATTGGTTTTAGATATATATATTAACTGAGTGCTATTATAACACAGGGGATCCGGACATAATATCGAAGAACAAAATATCGCGCCGATTAAATTAAAATAATGGGATTTATTTCATGTGCGATCTCTTGCGAGGTCCATAGGACCTTATAAATATAGATATATATATTATAGAGTGGAATTTTATTATTTTATTTATATTTAATTTCAAGTTATTCTATCATTTGCCTTTCATCATTCAAAATACATTTTTAAAATATTGTACATCACTTCTGACAAAGCTTAACATTGTTCACAAGCCTGAATTAAAAATTATAAAATTAATAAGCACTATTGAATTATGACTAATATTGACAAAAGTTAATAAACATAGTTTTTAAACTCTATTAAGCAAAATTCATAAAAAAATGTATGGTAAATATGAAGGTGTTGCCATGAAATTTTATATAACATTACTAATAATTACCAACTCATTCATATAAAATGTTGTAAAAGTATAATTTTATTTATATAACACCAATCACAATATTTTTGCTTTCCATTCATTTATATAGGCGATATTTTGTCCCCAACCCATAACACAATTATGTATAATCGACTGCTATAATGCGCTTATAATGTGTGAATGTAGAATACATTTACTCACTCTGGAGATCATGTACTTATTGTAAAATAAATGCTATTTTTGTATAAATAACATATTTTTGTGGCACAAAATTTCAGTTTTATAAAAGCTTAAATTAAAACTGTGTAAAGAATCAATTGCTAGTGTAATTTTTCCTCTTTTGTTGAAACATCTCATTATCCATTGGTCATTTATATTTTGCATTTTCTTCTGTTTAGATTAATGGATGCTTAACATATAGTTTACTAGAGCTATATTGTCAAAAAAAATTTTAATTTTTTTTTACTAATTATCCCCCTTCCCTCTCTCTAGATAATTTTTATCATTATTTCTCTAAGTGATCAGTAATACACATGACTTTAGTTTTATATTTATTCATTATATTTATATGTTTTTAATCAGGACTGTCTGCATTAATTAAATTAAAAATTAGTATTATGGAAATATTTTATTTTATTTTAGGAGAGGAGCACAAACATGTAGATATCCCTATTAAAAATGATTGTCTTATACATTTATGACTGATATACTTTCTTGAAGTAGCAATTGTTGCAGTCAATAAATTAAATACAGTCGAACCTCGTTAATGGGAATCTCAAGGGGGATAAAAAATTTGTTCATGTTATCAGTAGTTTATTCTATCACTAACTCAGAAACTAATCTTTCTTTTGACGGGGAATGTGGAAAGAAACAGTTCATGTTAAAAATAATTCACATTAAGCGTGTTCACATTAACAAGATTTGTAATTGTTTTGTTAATAATAAATCATTATTATGCAGTTTTAAAATATTATTTGTTTATGGTTCCATTTGTAATTTTAAACTGACGTCATTTTTTTCTCACTAACATGTATATTAAGAATTTGAAAATAATTTTAAAAATCTGTTATTAGCAATTTATTTATTTATTTATTTATTTATTTATTTTTTATCTTGCATCCTTTTTTTGTGATAACAGGCAGAATAACATATTTATCAATGGAAAAAATAATTTAATTATGTAGTGCTTAATATTAAAGAAAACATTTTTCTTGCTATTATATATTAAGAATCTGAGTGTAAAAAATAATAATAATATAATTCTCTAATTTTTGCCACCCCCCCCCCCCCCCCCCAAAAAAAAAAAAAAAAAAAAAAAGCAGAAAATAGAGAATTTTAATGATTTAAATTTAAGAGAATTTTAATAATTTATATTTTATGCCTGTTTAGAGTAGTATGGAGAAAAAGATATTAATCAATTGAAAAAATATTTTAGTGGGTTACTGCTTCATATTAAAAACAACTTTTTCAAGCTATTATGTGTTATGAATCTAAAAGTAACTTAAGGAATTTAAAAAAAAAAAAATGTATATTCTCAACTCATTCTACCATATATCACAAAGTATAGTTAAATACTCTTATATGTATGCTTTGTATGTGAAATTACGATTTTCATACTGTTGTTTTTCTAGATTGATTTTTTTAAAGCACTTTAAAAATCTTGATTTATTAACCTATAAATATATATTTATTTATATGTATAGTGAATGAAAATATTCTAAATTATGCGAATTTTTAAATATTACAAATTGATAAAAATAAATACAATCTACTTCATAAATAGAAAAATCTTGTAATTAATTATGTATTATATTCATTTTCATTTCTATTTTCTGTGTAACTTATTAACATGTGCACAGTTTCAAACTGATTTTCTGCAGCCACTTTTAAATGTATATAAATTAAATTTATAAATATTGTAAAGTATATATAAATATAAATATATGCATTATTTATATAGAAGTTAATTTTTCATTGCTACTGTGATGTAAATTATACATGTTATATATATATATATAGAAAGAAAAAATAATCTTGTATCAATATGATTTCATCTCATAATTTACAGTGTGTTTTGTATTAATGGACTGTGCTTAAAATTAGAATTATCATCATCGTGCCTATTTTATGTCTGAATGGTCATGTGTGTATGCTTCTTGATATACTATTGTATATATATATATATATAGCTATAAAAAAAAAACAAATTTGTAAATAAAATTTTTTTTTGTGAAAAAGAACAGTACAATTCTTATAGTGTGTTTTTACAGTAGTTATGTGTGAGGCATTTCTTATGTTATAATTTTCTTTTTACAGTAAAGTGCCATTTATATGTCTCTCATTTATACATCTTTTACATTTATATGTCCTTTTGGTGAAGTCCCAATTCATTCCTATTGGTTTTAATGCAAAAATTCATCAGTTATGCATCTTTTCCACTTTTCTAATATTCACAAAATTTCTTGATTAGTCTTTTTTTTTTTTAGTTCTAAATATCAATTTTGATGAGAATGTGAACTGTGTTATTGATATCATGACTTCAGAATTATTCACAATAGATGAGCTAATTAAAAACAAATTGTCTAAAGCTAATTTAAGCAATGATGATGTCGAATGTGAAGATATTATTGCATTCCACCTCCCTTTAAAAAAAACAATGAACTGCATGGAAAACTTCTTATTTTGTTTGACACAATAATTGTATAACATTTAATGAATTCTTCAATTCACAATGCAATTTTTATTACTCACAGACAATCAGCAAGCCAGGCAAGTATTAAAAGACGCACATTGACTGTAATTAACACTGGACATGCGTTCGTATAATATTCAAGATATGTAATAAAATACTCAAGATATGAGATATATAATTAATACTCACGTCATGCAGTAATGCAATGATTTTTCTCACTTTAAAACTTTTTTAATTCAGTTATAATCTTGAAATATAAAATCTACTTTGAAACAATATACTAATTTGTTACTATCATAAACTTTGTTAATTACTATTTTCACATAACTTTTACTTCACTGGCAATAAATTTGCACTAATCAGTTTTATTTATTTTTTAATTTTGTTTTTACACCCTTTCATTTATATATCCTTTTAAGTCATTCCCCTGAAAGATGTATAAATGGTATGTACTATATATAAAATTTTAAATATAAAGTTTTAACTTGTATTTAAAAGGAAAACTTAAAATTTCAAATACCTTGACTGAAATTAAAAACTTTTTTTTTTTTTTTCGATTTTCCCAGACCACATGACTTGTACTACATACTAATGAAATTTTGTTTGGTTTGGAGCTATAGAATAGAGCCTTCTAAATAGGCGAACTTTAACAATCGTGTATATACTATAGAAAGCATTCTTTTGTGCATATAAATAACATATTTCAACTTCATTAAGATTTGTGTAAAGTAAAATTATTAAAAAACGGCTTATAGAAATATTTCTCATAGAATGCAATACTTTGGAATACTTCCGGGTATCCGTGTACACAATCCAGTTGTGGTATTTACTTCATTTTGAACATGGAACATCTGATAATGACCTTGAATCTTAATACTTAAATTTAATTAAGGATTGTTCAAAGTAAAGGTATTAAAATACGGTTTATAGAAATACATCTCATAGAGCACAATAATTTGAAATGCTTTCGGGTATCCATGTACACAAACCAGTTGTGGTATTTACTTCATTTTGAACATAGAACATCCGATAATGAACTTGAATCTTAATAGTTAAATTTCATTAAGGATTGTTCAAAGTAAAGGTATTAAAATACGGTTTATAGAAATACATCTCATACAGCACAATAATTTGAAATGCTTTCGGGTGTCCCTGTACACAAACCAGTAGTGAAATTTATTCCATTTTCAATAGGGAACATCCAATAGTGGTCTTGAATAACATACACTGATGGAAAAAAAATCCCAAGAAAATAATAGTTGAAATCACATATTTCCATGAAAAACTATATTTATTTGCATGTAAATTCTATTCTATGTGTCTGCCATCACCACAAATTACAGTTTTCAAACTGCTAACTGCAGCTTAATTCGGCAGTTCTTTCCTGAGGGAAAACAGCTTCACCATTAACACTTTATTCACCAAGTCAACATTGCAATTAAAACTTCATGTATTCAAAAGTAGAAGGCAAAATGAGAAATAAGCTTTGTTAATCTTAAAACCGTGGAAACAGGACTGGGAATTGCATATTTCTCATTGCTCTATTGACAAAAAAAAATTTTTTTTTTTTTTCTTTACCAAAAAAATCCTCCTACAGGAAAATAACTTTTTCGCAAACCACATTCAATTCTATTTTTATTAAAATCACACAATTTGGTGAAAAATGGTAGTTTAAAGTTACCGAAGGTTCAAAGCTCTTCAACACACAGGAGCATAGATTGCGAGCTTTCCATGGGATTCTCGATGGAATTATCACCAAAAGTTATAAATTGCAGTAAGTTGATTTCTGAGAGAGAGTATGTAGTCACAGCGATTCAGAGTTACTCAGAGACCTATTCTGAGTGATTGCCCTCTAGAGATTGAGCTCTAAGCAACAATTTTCGTGAGCTAGCGAAGATTTCTGCTCTGGAGTATTTGTTATTTGCTTTACTCCTGTGGAACAAGTGACTGTTTTTTGGACTGTTCCAGAATATTCATCGAATAGTGAATTTTGCTGTACAACTAACAACTTCAACTGTTTCCAGAATATTCGAAGAATTAACAATACAATTGGACTGTTTTAGAGACTATTCATTTTAATAATAGTTTTGTTGCACAGATTCGAGAAGTTAAAAAAATTTTTGATATCGCCAAGGGGATCCTATACTAAAGCTGTAACGAAAATAGTCGTCAATCGAAATATATTTATTTAAAGGTTTCAGTTATTCAATTAAAAAGAAATCATTTAAATATAGTGACCCGCAAAGCCGACAAAGCCTGCTAGTGTAAATATAAAATTTGCAATATATGATCTCAAATAAAAATAATTAATTAATTAAATTAAAAATTTAAAAAAAAAGGGTTCCTTTCCCCATCATCTGTTAGCTATTAACATAGGAGATAAGAAACTTTTTTTTTTTTTAAATCACAAAAGCTCAACAGAATTTACTTCTAAATATGATTGACTTTTTACCTTTGAGAGGTATTTTATGGACACCAAAGATATACTTATGCCCCCTGTGCGCTCCACATAAGAAGTAGCACCAACTCGAACCTATGAATTATTTCACCCGAGATTCGATCTAAAATAATTTCATCGTTGCTTCATAGTATGTCTTATAACAAAACAGGCACGTAATTGTCCCAATAAAAGTTCTGCCCAAGACCTCCAAAAGTCATAGTCTGACCCTGATTTGTGTACCATTTTCAGTGCATAGAGAAATGACACAGAAATGCTGGTATATATAGAAAAGGAATCAAAGGAATCAAATTCTGATCAACCAATAGAATTACGTGAAGGGATGGTAATTACGTGAATGTGAAGGGATTGACCAATAGGAAATTGAGAAATAAATATGAAATAAGTCCTTCTGGATCATTCGGAAGGGTAGGTTAATTCCCTTTTCCTCATCAAGTAGTTGTCATTTTGTTTGAAAATATCGGCTAAAAATTATTAATGGACTTTGCAGAAATATTGATGTAGACAATGTACATATGGAGCTTTAAGCAAATCGGTTCATAAATACTTTTTTATGTGAATTTAAAATTTTCAAGTGGCCGGAAGTTAATTCAGAATCTCAAAAGTCATCTCATTATGTTGAAAAATTAAATGGCCACCACTTGGTTCAAAATGGCGGAGAAAGTTGCTCGGTGAACTAATCAAAGATATTTGTAAGTCCATTATCCAACTTCTGTTCGAATAAATTCAGTATTTCAAAAGTTATCACGATAACAAAGTCTCAGGTGGCAGCGTTCAAGTGGACACAACTTGGAAACAAACTTGCCCACCGAAATCATAGTTGTTTAAATGATAAATCCATTTTCCAACTTTAATTTCAATTGATTAAGTACACTAAGCGACAAAAAAAAAGCTGCACTTGAATGTTTTCCTTTTCGCCTTCTACAACCGCCAATTTTATCGTTTAAAAAGCAAATTTTCGAGCAGATTTTACTATGTTGTCCTCCACATACACTTTAGCTTTGAGTCTAGTGTTAAAAACAAAATGCAATTGTCAAGAAAATTGTAATTTTAAAATTTATTTCAAAAATGGTAAGAATAAGGCAGTTAACGATGCCACAAAAAGTATTAATTTTTGAATGAAAATCAAAAAATATTTTAATACGTGAGATGGCAAAATAATTAAATGTTAACGAAATATTGGTAAAATGAATTTTAGCAAAATATAAATTTTTTTGGCCGTTTAAACTGGGAATTTGGCTTTAGGCGGTCATGTTGCTCATTCAAGCAAGATAACCGCAAGTTAAAATGCAAATGTTTAAAAAATCGATTTGTATCATGTTCAGAACTTAGTAAATTACTTTCTTCAAAAACAATGCTGGAACAATTAAAGAAAGCGGGTTAAAGAAGAGAAGATCTGCGAAAAAAGCCATTATTAAGAAAAAGAATTAGAAAAAACAATACTTTAGTTGACCAAAATTTAAAAACATTATCAGTTAATTATTAGGCTTAACTGGTTTTCTCTGATGAATCAAGTTTTCTTTATTTCGATCAGTTGAAAAAAGCTAGAATGAAGACGAAAATGTGACCGACTTAATGAAAATTGCACTTTTAAAATAGTGACACATTCTCCGTACATTATGGTACAGAGGTGCATAACTTTTCAAACACTCGGGGAAATTTTTATGCTGAAGGGATCAAATAACTCGATATAAAACACAATCTGCATAAAAGTGGTGCCTGACCGACTATTTTGGAGGTATCTTAGACATTTCCGTAAACAGCATTTGAAGATAATAAGGCACCTTACTACACGGCGTCTGTGGGAAGTTTATTCACTTCAAATTGTCAAAATTTCTTATACATTCCCATGAGAACCTATAATTCTGTAAGTAATCATACCTTTTTTCACTTTAAGTTAAATAGCACAAAGGATATAGTAGAATTTCTTCTTTACCAGTCATGGAAATGGTCAAAATCGCGATCCGCTCGAAAATGTTTCGTCTATAAAAAGGCGGGGGAGAGGGGAGAGGATTCGAAATTTGCAGCCTATAACTCTGCCAGAACTAGAAAAAATTATTTGTGATATTTGGCACATTGAAATTTCTGTGATTTATATTAAAACACTGTATAAAACTATGCCATTGGGCATTAATGCAGTAATTCCATATAAAGGTGGAATTAACCCAATGCAGAATACATATTTTTAACAAAAAAATGCTTAGATCTAACAAATAAATAGTTTTATTTCATATATTAAAATATGACTTGTTTATTTCATATAATAAATCAAAATAGAATGCAAAATGTATAGCTATTGCATTATGTTCAAAAAGAAAGTTTCATGCAGATTTTTAAAAAGTACTTCGTAAAGTGCAATAAAGCGAATTATTAAATCAAAAATATACATAGGTATCATTTCATACCTTTGGT
Organism: Salticus scenicus; assembly: GCA_963930645.1. Taxonomy (NCBI): domain Eukaryota; kingdom Metazoa; phylum Arthropoda; class Arachnida; order Araneae; family Salticidae; genus Salticus; species Salticus scenicus. Next base: position 69,722,873 of record OZ005660.1, on the reverse strand, counting down.
ATTATGCAAAAAAGACAGTTTTGTTTGTTTTAAACTTTAATTTTAAAGTTATTACAAATAAAAAAAGTATAAGTCATTTTTTCTGCAGTGCGGCTTTTTTTTTTTTGTCGCTTAGTGTATTTCAAATGTTACCGTGATAACAATTTTCAAGTGGCCACCACTTGGAAACAATATAATGGAGCGAGTTGCCCGGCAAACTGATCCAAGATATTTGAAGCATAGGTTCACTATCCAACTTTGGTTCGAATCACTGCAGTGTTTCAAAAATTGTTGTTATGGCAAATTTTCAAGTGGCAATCAAAGTGGCTGCAACTTGGAAACAAAATGGTAAAACAACTTGTCAAGCGAAATCATCCAATATATTTGTATGATAAGTTCATTGTCCAGCTTTAGTTCAAATTAAATCAGTATTTCAAAAAGTTATAAGGTAAGTTCAGTGTCCAAATTTGGTTCGATTTGAAGTATTTCGGAAGTTATCGTGATTTTAAATTTTTAAGTGGTAGCCTGATTTCAACTGGCACTGCTTAACTTAAGATATCCACCACTTTGTTAAAAATGGCGGATAAAGTTAATTAATAAACTTGATTGAGACACTTATATGGTCTATATTTACATCAAAATTCAAACAAATTCGGAATCTCCTTGTATTATTAAAATCTGTGTGCATCTGAAAGAAGAATGCATGGGTCCGCGCATGGGTCTGTCTGTGAGAAATGCCTTGTGACCGCTAAAGCTCCGGCGCTAATGGTCGCATCGCCTCGAAACCGGTGTCGACAGACGCAGAATTTCTTCATCTCGACATCGCGATAATTCGTTAAGCGATGCGACCCTAATTAGCGGAGATATTAATTAAAATGTCCACCCATGTCTACCGAAAAATGACCCAGAATTCATGATTAAATGCTTAAAAAGCGACATTTTTACGGAAAAAGTGGAAAATTAATTAGAAATATCAGTCGTATTGTTACAAACAAGATACCATTGGAAAGGGCTTTTTTTTTTTCAATCCGATGGTGTAAACGGCTTATTGATCGGACAATTAGATTTTTTTAAATTAACTAAACTAAAAAAAAATGGTGGCAACAAATCACAAGCATTTTAACTTGGCAGACGATCTTGAACGGAAAGAAAAAACATCTGGTGTTTAATGAGGTCACCTGTTTTTGTACTGCGATTAAAAATTGCAATTTTCTATTTTCTTCAATTTTTCAAAATTCGCACATTTCAATTAGTATACAATCTTAACACCACAAAACAAACTTGTAGTTCAAATTTCATCGATTTTGGTCAATAAACAAAAGATTTACATTTTAATTGCAAATTAAATTTTATCTTTACACGCCTGACATTTTATCTGTCGAAAGAGGATACCAGTTTCAAAACGACACAAATACCCTTAAGGGAAAAATATTTCTTTTTCTATTTACTTCCATTAACCGACTACCGTAGATAATGGAATTCGAAATTTCACCTGACTTGCACGTTTTAAGGTGTCATGGCGCTGTAATAATTTAAAAGTTCAATATTTAAAATTCGAATTATGTTTAATTTTTTTTTTTTAATATGTCATTCGATACACATTTTAAAGTAGGGTTACATTATCGAAAGGGGAATTCGAGATTTCACCCGATTTACACGTAATACAGAAATTTCTACCGCCAGATGGCGCTGTAGTATTTTCAATATTTCAATTTCTAATCATGATTAAATTATTTTTAATGCATCATTCGAAAGATATTTTAAAGTTCTTTTATATTATCGAAAGTTTTCACCAGATTTACACGTTTTGAGGCATCTTGATTAGGTGTTCTTTTGCATCTCAGCTAATTGAGTAAGACCGTTCAAAATTGGAATACGTAGGTTAATTAGAAGGGGCTGAAAGGGTGGGGAAGAAATAAGCGTGCACCGCGCGCGTATCCCCTAACTTGCGCACGGGACTGCGCTGCCGAAGGCAATGGGGACCCGGTCCGACTTTTTAACCGATGAGAAATAATTTTTTTAATTTTCTTTTCTGAAGAATAAAAATTTGATTTGAGAAGGAATACGTGCGCGCGCATGGGTCTGCGCTGTCGAAGGCAGTGGGGACCCGGTGTGATTTTTTAGCCGATCAGAAATGATTTTTTTTAGGGAGCACGAAGTGTCAGGGAAGGAATGCGGGCGTGTATTCTTTAACTTGTGCGCGCGCACGGTACTGCACTGCCGAAGGCAGTGGGGACCCGGGCCGATTTTGTACCCCATGAGAAATGATTTTTTTTTCTTTTCTTTTCTTAAAAATAAAAATTTGATTTGAGAAGGAATATTTGCGCGCAGCGCACGTATACCTTCACACGTGCGCGTGCAGCGCGCATGGGTCTGCGCTGCCGAAGGCAGGGGGACCGCACGCGCGAATTGGAATACGCGCGCGCAGCGCGTGTATCCTTAACTTGTGCACGCGCAGCGCGCACGGGACTTCGCTGCCGAAGGCAGTGGGGACCCGGGACGACATTTTACCCGATCAGAAATGATTTTTTTTTTAAATTTATTTTCTTAAGACTAAAAGTTACTGATAGTGATTCATTAATTATAGTGATTCATTTGAAAATACTGACCCGCTAGCGGGCGAAGCTCGCTAGTCTCCTTATAATATTAAAATCTGTCTTTCTGTCTGTGAGAAATGCCTTGTGACCACTAAAGCTCCGGTGCTAATGGTCGCAGAGCCTCGAAACAGGTGTTGACAGAAGCAGAATTTCTTCATCTCGACATCGCGATAATTCGCTAAACGATGCGACCCTAATTAGCGGAGATATTAATTAAAACGTCGACGCATGTCTACCGAAAAATGACCCAGAATTCATGATTAAATGCTTAAAAAGCGACATTTTTACGGAAAAAGTGGAAAATAAATTAGAAATATCAGTCGTATCGTTACAAATATGGTATCAAATGAAAGGTCCGATTTTTCTAAATCCGTTGGTGTAAACGGCTTATCGATCGGACAATTAGATTTTTTAAAATTAACTAAACAAAAAAAAAATGGTGGCAACAAATCAAAACAATTATAACCCCTTAACGCGCGGTGTCCTCGCTGCGAGGACGCAGAATTTAAGATCTAGCTACAAAAATTCATCCCGGAAATTTTTTAGCAAAAATTCACGTTTATAACATATCAGAAAAGGCCGGTGTTTTAAACCTTAAAATTTAAAATTTCTTTTAGTTTAATTTAGTTCATGAATTCCGGTGGCATTATAATTTAAATATTTCAAATTGTCTTGCGCCGCAAAGGGTTAATATCGCAGACAATCGTCTACAGTCTTGAACAGAAAGAGAAACATCTGGTATTTAATGAGGTCACGTGTTTTGGTACTGCGATTAAAAATTGCAATTTTGAAAAGGTTTCAGTTTTTCAATGTCGCACACAAAACTTGGTATACAGCCCTAACATCACAAGACAGCCTTGCAGTTCAAATTTCATCGAATTTAGAAAAAAATTACATTTTAATTGGAAATTAAAATTTATTCTAATACTCGTATTTTAAATTCTAATTATGATTAAAATTTTTTTAATGGATCGTTCGAAAGATATTTTAAGGTTCTTTTATGTTATCGAAAGTTTTCACCAGATTTACACGTTTTGAGGTGTCCTAAATTAGTTTTCTTTTGTATCTCAGCTACTAATTAAAATAATTTCATAAGTAATACATCATTAGAAAGCTTTGTTGATTTGGAAACGAACAGTACATTACAGAAAACCGTCTCAATTATATATATTAAAAGCAAAAAAGTTTTATTTAAGAGACAAAAATTTTTAAGTTACAGACGATCTTTTAAAAATTGCAACTAAAATTCTAAAATTGTAATCCATTCAATAGAAACCGATCATATTCCTGACTTCGATAATATAAAAATTCTAAATTCTGGTTTTCATAATTATAAATCGCGTATTTTCCTTGAGAGCTGGCACACTGCCAAGCATCTCCACGCTATCAATGAAGCATGCGCACTGGCTCCTCAATATTCAGTACTTCTTTAAATTCCTTGAGTGTTCATGTAATGTTTGCATTCTGTGTTGTAATTACTGATGAGGAAACCCGGACGGGTTTCGAAATGTCTGATTTTAATGGTTTTTATATGTAATTTTTGTTTTTTAAATGTATTTTAACTTAAAATTTTTGTCTCTTAAATAAAACGTTTTTGCTTTTAAAGTACATTACAGAAATTTCTACCGCCAGATGGCACTGTAATATTTTAAAATTTCAATATTTCAATTTCTAATTATGATTAAATTATTTTTAATACATCATTCGAAAGATATTTTAAAGTTCTGTTATGTTATCGAAAGTTTTCACCAGTTTTACACGTTTTAAGGTGTCCTGATTAGGTTTCTTTTGCATCTCAGCTAATTGAGTTAGACCGTTCAAAATTGGTATACGTAGGTTAATTAGGAGGGGCTGAAAGGGGGGGGAAGAAATAGGCGTGCACCGCGCGCGTATCCCCTAACTTGTGCGCGCGCACGGGACTGCGCGGCCGAAGGCAGTGGGGACCCGGTCCGACTTTTTAACCGATGAGAAATGATTTTTTTTATTTTCTTTTCTTAAAAATAAAAATTTGATTTGAGAAGGAATATGTGTGCGCAGCGCGTGTAACCCTTAACTTGTGCGCGCGCAGCGCACACGGGACTGCGCTGCCGAAGGCAGTGGGGACCCGGTGTGAATTTTTACCCTATCAAAAATGATTTTTTTGTTTTAGGGGGCACGAAGGGTCAGGGAAGCGCGTGTATCCGTCAACTTGTGTGCGCTCGTGACTGCGCTGCCGAAGGCAGTGGGGACCCGGTCCGACTTTGTATCCAATGAGAAATGATTTTTAAATTTTCTTTTCTTAAGAATGAAAATTTGACTTGAGAAGTAATATGTGCGCGGAGCGCACGTATACCTTCACACGTGCGCGCTCAGCGCGCATGGGTTTGCGCTGCCGAAGGCAGTGGGGACCCGTTGTGAGTTTTTACTCGATCAGAAATGATTTTTTTTTTTAGGGGGCACGAAGGGTCGGTCAGGGAAGGAATACGCATACTTGCCAACTTTTCCGGTTTTCCCGGAAGACTTCCGGTTTTTTAACGTGTCTTCCGGACAGATGATGAAATCTTTCGTTTTTAAAAAAGTCGTGGATATCGTTTGTTTTAAAAAGAAAACCCAAATGTACTACGAAAACTCCCGATTCCTAATCTTTCTCCATCCATAACAAAAATGTCAATATTCATTTCAAACTTGCTTTATGAGATTCTAGAACATGTAAAGAAATAGAATTGTTAAATATTTCTTGCTGAACTAATTATTTTTTGCCCCTCCACCCCCCCCCCCCTTTCATTTATTTCCAACTAGTGATCAGCAATCAAATGTTCTGCAGAAGTCTTTTGTTTCCTAATCTTTATCCATCTGCAACATAAATGATAATATTAATTTTAAACTTCTTTCATTAGATTCTAGATGTAGAGTTGAAAGAGTTTAATATTTCTTACTTTGTAATTATTTTTGTATCCCCCCCCCTTCCCCGGATTGTGATCAATGATCTGTTCTAGAAGCAATGGAAGTGCTCAGTATTTCTCACGTATATAATTATTTTTAGATCTTTATTGCTGAATTTAATGAATCTGTTTATTTTCACTCAATTAAATTAAATATTTGTATGTCATATTTATACCAAATGTGTAAACATGGGGGGAAAAATGAAGAATAATTTTTTCAGGTAGAAAAATATTTTTCCAAATCAATTGAAGAAAATTAATACTCAGTTGGTTTTATGCACGTTTGAAACTGATAATGAGCTACTGCTACTTTTTTTTATATGCATGATTAATGCACATACACAAAAATCATATTCTATTTATTTAAAAAATTAGTTATACTTTAACGTAACTAAGTTTTTTGTCTGTTGTTAAATAAATTTCTTTTAGATTCTGTTTTGTAGATATTTATATGTTGAAGAGGAATAACTTCATTTAAAACTTTTATATATTTAGTATAATCAATCTATAGTAAAACGTTTTTATAGATTGCTTCTAAATATTAAAATTGTAAAATTGTATTGTTTATTGCGTCATTGTTTATTACGTAAGAGAAAAAAAAAATCTTCCCTTTTTTTATGAAATCTTCTGGTTTTTCAACAAAAATCTTCCCTTTTTTTTTATTAAAATTGGTTGGCAAGTATGAATACGCATGCGCAGCGCGTGTATCTCTTAGGTTGTGCGCGCACGGGACTGCGCTACCGAAGGCAGTGGGGACCCGGGCCAACTTTTTACCCAATAAGAAATGATTTTTTTTTTAATTTCTTTTCTTAACACTAAAAGTTACTGTTAGTGATTCATTAATTTTAGTGATTCATTTGAAAATACTGACCCGCTAGCGGGCGAGGCTCGCTAGTAAGCTTATTACAAATTGAATTTAAAATTTTCAAGTGATCTCCACTTAAAAACAAATGGCGGAGCAACTTCGTTAAAAAACTCATTCGAGGATTCAAGGTATTTGTAAAATAAGTTCGCTGTCCGAATTTGGGTCGATTTGGAGTATTATTTCAGAAGTTACCGTGATTTTAAATTTTCCTGTGGTAGCCTTAATTTCAAGTGGCCCTGCTTAACTTAAGATATACGCCACTTTGTTAAAAATGGCGGATAAAGTTAATTAATAAACTTGATTGAGACACTTATATGGTTTATATTTACATCAAAATTCAAACAAATTCGGAATAAGCTTATTACAATTTGAATTTAAAATTTCAAGTGGTCTCCACTTAAAAACAAATGGCGGAACAACTTGGTTAAAAAACTCATTCAAGTATTCAAGATATTTGTAAAATAAGTTCGCTGTCCGAATTTTATTCGATTTGGAGTATTATTTCAGAAGTTACCGTGATTTTAAAATTTCCTGTGGTAGCCTGATTTCAAGTGGCCCTGCTTAACTTAAGATATATGCCACTTTGTTAAAAATGGTGGATAAAGTTTATTAATAAACTTTACTGAGACTCTTATGTGATCTATATTTACATCAAAATTCAAGCAAATCTGGCTTAAATACGCTTTTTACAACGAGGATTTAAAATTTTCAAGTGGCCGCCACTTGAAAACGAAAAGTCGGAGCAACTTGGTTAACGAACTCATCCAAGATATTTATAAGATAAGTTCGCTGTCCAAATTTGGTTCGATTTGGAGTATTATTTCGGGAGTTATCGTGATGACAAAATTTTCATTATAGACAGATATACACCAAGCGACAAAAAAAAAAAAAAAAAAAAAAAACAAGACCTTCCGGCTTTTTCGGAAGGGTAGGTTGATTTCTTTTTCCTTATCAAGTATCATTTTGTTTCAAAATGGCGGCTGCAAATTATTAATGCACTTGGTAGAAATCTTGATGTAGGCTATGCACATATGGAGTTTTAAGCAAATCGGTTCATAAATACATTTTTATGTGAATTTAAAATTTTCAAGTGGCCGGCGCTTGGAAACAATAATGGTGGGTTAAGTTGACAGATATATGAAATGTATTTGTGAGATAAGTCTACTGTACACATATAGTTCGAATATAATTCAAATATAACTGTACACATATAATTGTACACATATAATTTAAAATCTCAAAAATTCGAATTAATTCAAAATCTCGTGTTGAAAAATTAAGTGGCTGCCACATCGATCAAAATGGCAGAGAAAGTTGCTCATCTAAGATATCATTGCAAATTTGAAAATAATTTTTTTTTTTTTTTCAAAGAGGCTTAGTAAGTTGATAAAATGTTAGTTTTCTG